>VCJN01001126.1:5000-451953 GCA_006384855.1 Tetraselmis striata | reverse complement strand
CGTGATCCCGGTTCAGTTTGCAGCATACGTACTGCGAATTCGCGAACTGACAGGTCGATAAGCGTCGAGGTCCCACAGGGCAGAAAAGCAGTGCTATTATGATTCGGTTCAACAGTCATCATAATGTCACGCACAGCACCAGCTCCAGTGCCTGAAGTAACAATCACTGATGCTGTTACACCGCAGTCGAAGGGTAGCTTAGTGTCTGCGTCCCACTCTCGAGCCGCCAGTTGTGCACGCGAAAACTTGCGCCTCATCACGTCACTCATTATACAACAAACGAGGAGTGCTTGCAGTGGAAGACTTGAAGATTCTGGAACTAACACTCGCTCCGAAACCAGTGCAACAGTCTCAACAGGGTAGAGACCGCAGGGACAAACAAAGGTGGGTGTGCAGTGGTGGTGCAACGGCGAGGGGCTACAGTGTTTTTGGAATACAATTATTGTTACAAGTTGTCACCACCCGCTGCTACAAATAATCTAGCTATCGTCGGCACTGGCCATCAGGCCATGCCGACTACTAGCAGCACGCCCACTGCCAAGGGCGTCACCATGGAGAATCAGACAGTAGGCAGAACGTCAGCCCCGTCATTGTACGGCAATACATAACATATCCCCTGCACTGTCAAGGATAGAATATATCTGACAGACAGGGAGACATATATATATATGTATAATACAGCAGGCCGATATACGAGTACCCGTGCGCGTGACACACGCGCACTCGTACTCTAGTACCCGTAGAATGTACATCATTCAGTGGTACCGGCTCTCGTACTGTATTATGCCAAAGATAGCGCATGACAAGTTACAAGTCAGTATAACTGTCACAATCGCGGTTGCGCGTATGGCGGCAAGAATCCCGCGATAGGTCGCGCGGTTAGGGGACTAACCGACTTATTGCCTGCGTCGAGCGCCCCCTCCCCCCCCCCCCCCCCCCCCCGCGGCAAGCCAGGTCGACCAAGACAGGCCATGACATGCCAGGACAGGACGGGACGCCACGAATCCAGGTCGACCAAGACATGACAGGATGGGAAAGGACAAGACGGAACGCCACGAGGTCGGGACATGACTCCTGGTGCATCCCGGCCCCGCTCCGCATGCAAGATTGCCCCGGCCCGCCCGCGCTCAAACTAGCAGGCCTGAGCCCCATCGCGTAAAAACTAATCCATAATCGAGCGGTATCCACCCCCGTGCTGTCGGCCAGCGACCGGGGGATCCGTAACCCGCATGCCTTGCGACAGGGAATGTTAGCAAGGACCCTCCCGCATTACCGAGTTTTCCCGTCTGGTACGACATAACCGTAGCTCCAATAATAGGGTTGGCCCCGATATGGGCAGCCGCCGCACGCCACCGGGTGCAGTTGTCATAGTGATGGGGGTTTGCCCTTGGACAATTGGGCACCTGGCCGGGGACGCTGGGGCGTGCTTGCGTCGTGTGTTGTTGTAGCTAGGGACCCGTCGCCACCACTTGCCTTTTGGAACCGCGTCGATTGGGCGTTTAATGGCCGGCCCTCGGCCATTCCGAAGAACGATCGAGTGTTGAAACGGGATGGACTAGTGCGCGCTTTGATGTGTATTATACCCAAGGGCAGGGTGCGCATGTCCGCGAGTCACCGTTTACAACGTTTTGTTTGCCGGTGGGGGTGATGCTTGCGGGAACACCGCTCGTACTGGGATCGCCACCCAGCCCACCCTCCCCCTCCGCTCCACCCTCGCCCTTCCCCTGCCCCCTCCCTCCCATGCCCATGCATCACATGTGCGTTGCGACGCTTAATATGTGAATGGGATGTCATCTAAGTCGTAGGTGGAGGATGTTGGCGCGTTGCTGATCGAGCGATCCGTAGATGTTCATGCTGAGGGGCCGCACCTTCCACTTGAGTGGGGGTCACTAGCCGCGCGCGATGCGGCTAATAAACTAGTAAAGGCATCGGTGTGGGCGCCTTACGAATCGTTGGAATCGTTAGCCCGTACTAAAACATGGGGCCTATATGTCCAGGCGTCTTATGCGTCAAACCCATGGCCACAGTACGGCGCTGGGGTCCCCGCGGGGGCTGCACTTTATGATATAATTACTCACCCTTGTATTTCCCACTGCCCGCCGATTGACCCGGATTCATGCTGTGCCCGGGCGGTCCCTTGGAACACTATTATACATGTGGCGGGAGCGAGTGAATCTGAGACTATCAAACATATGTTGGTGGAGTGCCCGCGGTAGGGGTATCACCGTCATAATTTGGGGTTGTTAGTTCCGGAGTTTAGGGATTTAAATTATATTAGGGAGTCACTTATGGCGTCGTCAACACTTGAGGGATTAACTGCCTTATTTTAGGCGGGTCCCTCCCTCCCTTCACACGGCCTAAGTTTTACTTGGAATGGGAAATTTTACCAGTTACGGCGTCGGGCCCTCCCTCGCATTGCCTTTTTTGTTGCACATGTATCGCACTTCCGAAATGCTTTGCTCCGCGGGATGGGGCTTGCCCCAACTCGCATTACTCGAATGGGCCGACGCCCAATGCAGCGGGTAGGGCGGACCGTTCGTAGTCAGTGCCTGGTATTTTGATGGTAGTGTTTTAGACGATAATCCAACATCCAGTGATGAATAAAATCTTATCACTGGCATTCAATTAGTCTTGCAGAATGCTTCGGCAGTTTGCTTGTTGACTATAACGGAGCCTTTCACAGTTGCTTTTCGTTCTGCTTTTAGTGCGCATATATATGTTAAAGCACTGGTGTAAAAAGAAACTACAACAGAGCGTCGCCTACCCAGAGCTTTCCGTAACTGGATCGGTGCAAAAACGGCCGTCGTACCTTTCAGGTGGGAATGGTAGGGACGCTGCAAGGATTTCACTTGTTGGCAGCCCTGTCCCGGGCCGGGGGGCGGGGGGGGGGCGGGGGGAATGAAAAATGAAAAACCCAGCGCGACAGCGCGTGCGAAAGCGCGCCTGATGCTCCGCGCGTGATGGTTCTGCTTAAATGTAGGCTTTTTCCTCCCCCAGTACTTTGCGTGCATTCTCTTGACGCTCCCCCTGTAACCAAAAAGTATCATGCTCGGCGCGGGCGGCGGCGTAGTACAGGTACAGGTACCCCGCGCGGTTCGTCGATGTCCCGGGCCGTATAAACCCGCCACGCCGAGGTGGATGACAAATGATGCGCGAAGGAGGTGGCCCCGTTGCAGAACCCGTCAGGCTAGGCAGGGCCCTGATGCCGATAAAGCAGCCCTTCATCAAGGCCTGGTTTCACACCGTGTCCTCCACAAGCACCTGTATTCCGCTGCTGCACAGGGCGCAGCGCCTCCGGATCCCTCCCCTCCCCCCCTCCGGCCGCCCTGCGCCGTTAGATCGGCCGCGGCTGGCCGCATACGGCGGCGGAGGCCAGAGCTGCTTGTAGGCGGGCACGCGGCTGCGGCTGCGGCTACAGGCACGCAGCAGAAGGCAAGACGCGGCTGGCCATCGGCGGCGTCCAGCCCAGCTCCTCAGGCGGCCGCGGGAGAGTGTGGCGGAGTCCGGGGGGCGATCTGAGCGGCGCGATGGTGGCGGTGGCGAGCGCCCGGCTGGGGCCGGAGGCGCTGGCGGAGCTGATGCCCAGCGACGAGGACCTGCTGTACGAGGAGGAGCTGCTGCGGAACCCGTACAGCCTGAAGCTGTGGTGGCGCTACCTTGACGCACGCAAGGATGCGGTGCCCAAGCGCCGCTACCTGCTGTATGAGCGCGCTCTCAAGACGCTGCCGGGCAGCTACAAGGTGCGCTGCCCCGCCCCTGCCACCTCTCCCCTGTCACCTCCCCTCTGACAGCCTTTTGGGGCCTTGCGTGACCAGAACGCCCCTCCCCCCCATCTCCGCCCGCAGCTGTGGCACGCGTACCTGCAGGAGCGGCTGTCCGCCGTGCGCGGCCTGGCGATCAGCCACCCCGCCACCCGGGCGCTGAACAACACGTTTGAGCGCGCGCTGGTGACGATGCACAAGATGCCGCGGCTGTGGATTCTGTACCTCGAGTTCCTGGTGGGGCAGAAGCTGCTCACCAAGACGCGGCGTGCCTTTGACCGCGCTCTCACCTCGCTGCCCATCACGCAGCACGACCGCATCTGGCAGATCTACCTGGTGCAACCCTCCTTCTCCCTCACCCCCTGTCTGCCCCCCTGGCCTGCCCCCCTGCTTGTGCCCATCGTGAGAGCTGCCGTGCTGCTCAAGGGCGGTGCCCTCCCTGGCATGGCACCGCCCCCCCTTCCACCCCCGAACCCCCTCAATATAGCTAATGCGCCACCGCCAACACCCGCAGGACTTCATCCGGCAGGACGGCGTGCCGGTGGAGACGGCGCTGCGCGTCTACCGGCGCTACCTCAAACTGGAGCCCACCCATGCTGAGGAGTACATCGCGTACCTGCAGGCCAAGGTGCGATGCCATGCAGGCGCAGCCAGAGCCCTTCTCCACCCCCCCTTTCCCCTTCCCCTTTGATCCAGCCAGATGCGGGCAGGCGCGGCGCGGTGCTGATGGGTCTGTGGCTGGCTTGCTGGCTGGCTGTGGCGGCAGGGGCTGTGGGGCGAGGCGGCGCGCCGGCTGTCGATGCTGGTGAACGACGACAGCTTCCGCTCGCTGGCGGGGAAGACCAAGCACCAGCTGTGGCTGGAGCTCTGCGACATCATCACCAAGCAGCCGGACGCGGTGAAGGACATGCCGGTGGACGCCATCCTGCGCGGCGGCATCCGCAAGTTCACGGACGAGGTGGGTTGGTGGTCTGACCTTAGGGTTTCTAAAACCCTTATTTAGGAAGGGCAGCTTCCAAAAGTTGGGGGGGGGGGGGGGGGGGGGGGGGGGGGGGGGTTCTCGTAGCGCCCTATCCTGGCGGGACAAGGGGAAGCATGCTCCCGGTGCGGTGGGGGCTGGTAGGCTCAAGGCAGAACCAGGTCACCCCGCACCCCCAACTGGCGGCAGTCCGACCGGTGCACTCATTCGATGGTACACCACGCAGGCTGCTACATCGAGTATACGTGCTGGGGGGTGCCACTGGTCAGCCGCTCCCCAGCCTGGGCAGGCCGAGGGGAAGGCAGGGCTGGGTGTGTTGGCAAGCCCCGCCAAGATTGGAGAGTTCACGGCGAGTGGTGTGGTGGTGTGGCGGGGGGGGGGGGGGGGGGGGGGGGGGGGGGGGGGATGTTGGCCGCCTGTGCCCGGGGCGCCCGCCAGTAGCACCTGTGCGGCTAGACTCTGTCTCTCACCGGCATGTACAGGGAGACACGCACTGGCAGCCGCACTTGTCTGGCGCAAAAGACTGTGGGTTTGGCTGACAGGGGGGGGGGGGGGGGGGGGTTGGAGCTGGGTGTATATGTAGGTTTGGATCTCTAATGTTTTACGTAAACCCTAAAACCCTACATACCCGGCTGATCCCCTGCCCCTTTGTGCACCCCTGTGCCCCCTACCTTCTGTCCCCTGGTGGCAGGTGGGCCGCCTGTGGTGCTCCCTGGCGGACTACTACATCCGGCGGGGCCTCTTCGAGAGGGCGCGCGACGTGTACGAGCAGGGCATGACCACCGTGGTCACCGTGCGCGACTTCTCCATGATCTTCGACGCGCTGACGCAGTTCGAGGAGTCGCTCATCTCCGCCAAGATGGAGAACGAGCTGGAGGAGGAAGAGGAGGAGGGGGAGGAGGAGGGCACAGCGGACGGCGGCGGCGAGGACTGGCTGCTGAAGGACGACGGCAAGGACCTGGACCTCAGGTGAGCGGGTTGAAGCCCTAGATACCCTAGCCCTACATCCGACACTTTGGCAGGGTCAGGGGCCGGCAGGTCTGACCGCTGCCTCCCGGGCCCTGCGCAGGCTGGCGCGGCTGGAGTGGCTGACGGAGCGGCGGCCGGAGCTGCTGAGCAGCGTGATGCTGCGGCAGAACCCGCACAACGTGCACGAGTGGCACAAGCGCGTGAAGCTGTTTGGCAGCAACCCCACCAAGCAGATCCTCACCTACACCGAGGCGGTCAAGACCGTGGACCCGCAGCAGGTGCTGGATTGCCCTCCGCCCCCCCCCCCCCCCCCCTGCCCCCTTCACTAGCCACCACTTTCCCTTCCGCTGCAGATTTTTTGAAACGGATCCCTCTCTGGGGCAACCTGCTGATAACAGCAGACTGCCGTCTGAGACATCTGTAAATACACTAGCATGCTGCTGTGCTTTGCCATTGGTGCTTTATCATTTAGCATTTCAGCTGTGATCACTACTAGCCCTCGCCGGTCACGGCACTAGTATAAACAGTCCCCCCCCCCCCCTGCTGCGGCACTCTCTGCTTCTCTCTGTTACGCCAGCCACCAGAAGCACTCTTTGGGTCCGCTTTACCTTACTTCCTTATCCCCCCCCCCCCCCCCCCCCCCCCCCGCCCCCATCGAAAAAGGAAGTACTCTAGATTGAAGTTGATATCGTAATGCCGCACGGCCACAGTGCAGGCACTTTAGGCTTTCAGATCAATGCATTACTTTTTCCACCGGAAACTCTGTGGTTTGGCATGCCTGTGGATCGGCTGTCTGACAGGGTGCCAAAGGTGTCTTCTGAATCGGCCCGTCTCCTCTCCCGCCTACGTCCTTCCCAAACACCCCCATGCATGCAGGCCATCGGCAAGCCCCACGGGCTGTGGGCCGCCTTCGCCAAGTTTTACGAGAAGCACGGCGACCTGCGCAACGCACGCATCATCTTCGAGAAGGGCTGCGCGGTGCGCTACAAGTACGTGGACGACCTGGCGTCGCTGTGGTGCGAGTGGGCGGAGATGGAGCTGCGGCACAACAACTTTGCGGTGCGGCTGCGGCCCGCGCTGTCCTGCGCGCCCCGGTGGGCGGCATCCCGTGTAGCCGTGGTGCCCACATGGACGCGCGGCGCTCCAGGGCGTGCTCTGCCCCTGACATCATCGGCATCGGCGCTCAACTTGCGCGGCTCTTTGCCCCTCTATGCTCCCTGCAGGAAGCGCTGGACCTCATGCGCCAGGCGACGGACGCGCCTGCCGGCATCCACCTCCGCAGGCGCGACCCTGCGGAGGAGTCCAAACTGCCCCCGCAGGTGCGCGCCGCAAGCCCGCCTGCCCGGGGTTCGCGCTCAGGCTCGGACTGTTCTCGTACATACACTCCTGCGCTGACGCCTGGGGGCCCTCTCACACTGCGCCTATCCCACAGGAGCGGCTGTACCGCAGCACCAAGCTGTGGACCTTTTACGTGGACCTGGAGGAGAGCCTGGGCACGGTGGAGTCCACCAAGGCCTGCTACAACCAGATCCTGGACCTGCGGATTGCCACGCCGCAGATCATCCTCAACTACGCGCTCTTCTTGCAGGAGAACAAGTTCTGGGAGGACTCGTTCAAGGTGGGCGCCGCCAGCCCGCAGCCAAGCCCCGGCCCTGCCAGGGTCTGCCCCACCCTGTGTCGTTTCGACAGCCAGCCCTTGCGGCTCGCTCGCCCTCTGGGATGTGCCCCTCTTACGCCCGGACGCCGCAGGTGTACGAGAGGGGCGTGAGCCTGTTCAAGTACCCGCACGTAAAGGACATCTGGCAAGCGTACCTCAAGCAGTTCATCGACCGCTACGGCGGCAAGAAAGTACGCACAGCCGCCCCCACAGACGCGCCTGGTGCCGCTGGCAACTGCTCGGTGAAGTGAAACACCTGACGCCCCATTCCCCCCCATCCCCCCTGACCTTACCACCCCGCAGCTGGAGCGCGCAAGGGATCTGTTTGAGCAGGCGCTGGAGACCGCCCCGCCAGAGGAGAGCAAGCCCCTGTTTTCGCAGTACGCCCTGCTGGAGGAGAAGTACGGACTGGCGCGCCACGCGATGGTACGTTGACCCCCCCCCCCCCCCACCCCCCCCCCCCCAAAACAACCACCACCAGCATTGAAGGCCATCAGTGCCATGCCGGGAGCATTGGCCGGCAGACATACGAGCTGAGGCGCTGCAATGTTATTGTTCAATTGAGCTTTGTAACTTTTTTTGAAGACGTGTCGATGGGCGCGAGAAGGGCCTCCATGCGCGCTGAGCCAGCCCCGCATGGCCGCGTGTGTGTGCAGGCCATCTACGAGCGCGCCGCCAAGCGCGTGCCGGAGGCCGACCGGCTGCCCATTTACGACACGTACATCAACCGCGCCTCGGACTTCTTTGGCATTGGCAAGGTGCGCGAGATCTATGAGTCGGCCATTGAGGCGCAGGCGCCGGAGGGCCTCAGCGACAAGGACACCCGCACCATGTGCATGCGGTGAGCCCTGGACCCCCCCCCCCCCCCCCCCCCCCTCTCCCCCCAACGTTGTTTTCTGCCCTCTCTTGCTCATGATCGGAATACAAGTACTGGAATCCCCACAGTGTGGGATGTCTGATTGCTGCTCGGCATCTCCCTCCTCTCGCTCTCCCTATTCTGCCGGGCGCTGGCTCTCAGCAGCAGAACCATATCGCCAAGCGGGTGGTCTTCAAGTGCAAATTGTGGGGGCAACAATCAGCATACGCTGACAATTCATTGGCGCTTCCGAAGAGGGAAAACCCAAATCATTGCCGTAATTCATCGCGCACACTCCACCACATAACCCCCCTCGCAATATGACGGAGCTGCTCATAATTTCAGGGACCCGCGCAGCCAATAGACCAAGGGTGGAGTGTTACGGCGCATGTCGCCATTTACGGCTGGCTTATTTTGTTTGTGTGAAATGGAGAGGATCCGCCGAAGCTCACCGCCCTGCCCTGCTGCCCTCCCGTTGTTGCAGGTACGCGGCGCTGGAGTGCAAGCTGGGCGAGATCGACCGCGCGCGCGGCATCTACACGCACGCCTCGCACCTGGCGGACCCGCGCAAGGACAAGGCGTTCTGGGAGGACTGGAACGCGTTCGAGGTGAAGCACGGCAACGAGGACACCTTCCGCGAGATGCTGCGCATCAAGCGCTCCGTCGCGGCCGCCTTCAGCATGACGCACTACAACGTCGGCGGCGCCGAGGAGGCCGCGGCCGGGGACAAGCGCAAGCGGGAGGGCGAGGCCGGCGTCGGCGTTGACAGCATGGCGGCGCTGGAGGCGGCGGTCGAGGCGGAGGTGGCGGCGCCCGTCAGCGGCACGCGCCTTAGTGGCTTTGTCAGTGCGGGCGTCATCCAGCAGGGCAAGGAGGGCGACAAGGAGGGCGCCCCCGCCGCAGGTAACCCCCCCCCTCCCCCCCCCCCCACTAAGCAAGGATAAAGTAACAATTTTGGAAACACTTTTACCTCTGTGCTGTGTGTTTCCTGTCATGTGGTCACACTTTGGCTGGCTTGCTGGCTGTTTCAGGTGAGGCAGCCGAGGCCAACCCAGAGGAGATCGACATCGACGCGGGCGCGGAGAGCGACGAGGAGATGGCGGAGGAAGGGGCCGCCGCCGCCGCCGGCAAGGACGACTTTGAGCCGGACGTGGCGATCGGGCAGAAGGCGGTGCCGGCGGCGGTGTTTGGCTCGGCGGGCCTCACCGGCGACGAGGGCATGGGGGCCATGGAGCGGCTCAAGAAGCGGAAGACCGGCGCGTAGCGAGCTGCTCGCCACGCACCATGGGCTCGGGGTTAACAGAGGGACCCCCTCCCCCTTCCTTCCCCGCCCCGCCCCGCCCTCACTCCTTTCCTAGTCCCTAGCATGCTGGTAGCTGTAGGCAAAGGGCTCGCTGCCGGAGGCCACGCCAGCGCTGCCCCCGGCATGACCCCGACTCACAATGGGGAGCGGGCTCTGGGCGCCTGCCCGCCCAGCGTCAGGGTCGCCGGGGTCGTGTAGGCTACTTGTAAGCCGCAGCTCACACCTGCCTTTCCGCTGCACTGTTGTCTGTTTCGCCGCCCCGGCAGTCCTTCTCCTGGAGGTTGATGCTGATGTGGAGCGGCTAATACGTCGCTTGTCATGGCGCCGGGGATAGGATGCTATTGACGTGTTAGCACGGAAATCTCTCCTCTGTGGGTGCAATGCTGCGGGAGCGGCATATCTGGTGCAGTGAGGCGCGCATCCCTTGGCCCTGGCATCGATGAATGCACACGCACACATATGCACCTGCATTTGCAGTTGTGCACACCGGCGCGCGCATGTGCGGGGGGGTGGGGGAGGACGGGGGGGCATAATATGCTTGAGTGTGTGTTTTGCAGTGACCACTTGTTGCCCGGTGCCCATAATATTGCTTGAGGGTGCCCATACTGTTGCTCGAGGGTGCAATTGCAGCCCAAGAAAGAATACGGCGGGCAGGTTGATGAAAAGCAGAATCCAGCAGGAATCTCCATTATACAGGTTATAACCATGTATAACCTATGCACAAGATTATAACGCTCAGCGAGTTGACGCCCAGCCGGCGCTTGGCCGCGCGGGCCGTGCACCATCTCGGCATAGCCTTGTGGTTTGTCTCCATCTACTAGTCCCATGATGGTTCGCTGCTGGCCTGGGCTGTCACTGATGTGCACGCAGCGCCGGTCGGCCGTTGGCTGTAGGTAGGCGGTCGTCGGACGGGCCTAGGGACCGCACAGGAGTCAACATTGATACGCATAACAATAATCGTCGAAATAAATAAGCCCAAGAACAGCAAGCCAAGAGAGAACTACCATGCTGATCAAGCATAAGGATCGATCCCATAAGAGAACCCAACCGCCTAATATACATCCGTCCATCTCATCCAGCACGGAACCCCCCCCCCCCCCCCCCCCAGGCACATGTATATTTGATCCGTGTATAGTAATCCGCGAGGTAATCGGCGGATAAGTCACTTGTAGCCGCTCGCGTCGTACGCTCGATATTACTCCGCGCCTCGTTCGTCGCACATGGAGTTATATGGTCCCAACCGTACGACATGTTTTGCTCGCAAGCAACAGCACAATATTGTTGTCGTTTTTTAGAATATGGCACATCGTTCTGTATTCGCTTTATTACCATTGGCCGCGCAAGTCTGGACGAATACGAGTAGACACCAAATGAGAAGCATCAGAGTAGTCTGAGGAGGAGCTGCTAGGTATTCGGCGTTACCCTTGCGCTTGGTTCCTGGGTCATTTCGATGATTTTCAAACGGGGCGTGTAGCCAGGTTCGGGGGTACCTCCATGCAGGTAAGCGAGTCAAGACATTTACCGGCTGGTCGTAAGGATTCCTGGATTGGTACCATGCATGGGAAGGTGGCCTGCGGAGGCGAGACTTCAGTCAAGGCAGGACTGTGACAGCGTGATACTGCTTACTGAAGCTGAATGGACTGCAGCCCACGAAAAAATAAGGCCCGGGGGGGGGGGGGGGGGGGGGGGGTTGATAAAAAGCAAAATCAAGCAGGACAGAATTTTCTGAATTTAATTGTTAAGGTGTGAAGCTGTGACGGTAGTGTGGCGTGAAACCCCCGCCCTTGTATCTCCCATAAATGGGAATTGGCAAAGGCAAAACGTTACTAGCATGGTGCGGTGTATTTCAAAAGCATTTGAAAACCGTCCATACTGATTTGCCATGAGTACAAATGAATTTGGGATCACCTTGATGTTTGCGTAGTCAGGGCCAGGGCTGCCAGGCGTGGCGCGTGGATTGTAATGACAGCCATATCACAGGACCGACAAGCGGTCGCCCCCTGGCAGGTCGCCAATGAACGGGGCGCAGTACCTGACTACCTGCACCGGCCATGCACCATTACAGATGCCAATAATACAACAGAAGCGGAACACGAAACTTTGGCTCACACGTCCTGCAGAGCCGTGTCACGTTCATCATATGGTGGCCGCGGCTGCCGCCCAATCGGCAGCATAATTTTGCTCGCGGCGCACCGCAGAGCAATAGCTTCGTTGCCGCCACGCACCGGTACGCCCTACCACAGCAGCGGCCAGCTTATTATTACATTATTCTTGATATTTCGGCCCTCCTTTTCTAGTTGTATCCTTTTCAGACCCTAAAACTTCGTCCAGGGTGCCCGTCAGTCGCAGGGGTGCCCATTTGCGTATCACCGGGGGTCCGAGGGTGCCCTTCCGCGTGTGTCACCGAAGTATTGCAATAACACTCGTGCGATTCTCCGGGGTTCTTGATAGATTCTCCTCACAGCTTGCTTAGCGCAAGGCGGCGGTCCTTGCTTGACATTACTACCCTAAGTTACAGACGCAATTCTTTCGCCAACGTCGCGCGTCTGGAGCAGAGCGTTGCTACGGCAACACAGCTCACGTAAGCGCCATCACCAAAACTCCCACTGCAAAGACGATGACGCTGACCCGGCTCTCTCGCCATTGCCCGTGACTGCTGATGCCACCCCCATCTGGACCGGCTCCTTCATCTTCAGCCCGAATGTGCTCCCCATGAAGGTTCACGACTGGCGGCTGCTCCATCTTGCTCTCAGAGAGGTTTGGTTCTAGTGTCAAGGGGCTTGGCGTCGCGCTCGCCATCTCAGGCGGCGGATGAGATGGAAGGTCCTGCTCCGGCTGGTGGAAACGTTGCGTGCAATCAGTTGTCAGCATGGTGATGCGGGTGAAGGGGTGCCCGGCTGGCGGCAAGCAAACGAATCACGCTACATGCAGCAGGTCAGGGCCGTGATGAGGAGGCAATGAAGCACCTTCAGTTGCTGTGGAACCAACTCCAATAGCTCCATGTACTGCCACCCGATCTCACGGACGTTTCTGTAGAGGTTGCCGCTCAGATAATTCCCTTGCAAAGCACTGATCGCAGAGGCAGGAGGTGCAGAGACCGCACATAGGCACCGGTTAGTCCCGCCGAAGGCAGCGCGGTGGGCATGACACAAAGCAGAGGATGCTTGAGCAATGAAGGCTGGCAGGCTTTCATACTCACAGTTCCTCCAGACTGATCATGGCGCTGAATTCCAGTGGGATTGTGCCAGTCAACTGGTTGTCATTCAACACCCTGCATTGGTACACATCCCAGCACTTTTGAAATCAAGGATGTCCAAGAGGGGCGTATGTAAGTACAATCACTACGCATACCGTGCAACACACAAACGGCCTGCGGATAAAAACGTTTTCGATCCCCCCCCCCCCCCCCCCCCCCCCCCGACCCCCCCCCCCCCCCGGCGTAGGGGAAAAAACTATTAAAACGGAGAAACAACTCAGAATACAGCACGAATACAGCATGATAATTCCGACGCGGAGGTGCAAAACAATTCATTTTTTGGGGGCCCCCGCGAACCGTAATTAATTCTACAGGATATGGCCGAACAGAGGCAGATTTTTGGCAGGTCGGACTCACAGATTCAGCAGATTTAGTGTGCTGAGCTCCTTTGGAATGCGGCCCGTCAGCTGATTATCATCGAGATACCTGTACGAGCACAAGAGCAGGGCAGAACATAAGCTCAAACTCACGGGCATCAAAGCCCAAACGGCAGGTGAATGCTCGCAGAGTGCGGCCATCTACAATGCCAAATCCAGAAGCACTCCAATAACTAGGGCCACTCACAGATCTTGCAGGTGGTGGCAAGCGCTGAGCTCCGCGGGAATCCGCGAGGTCAGTTGATTGTCTTCCAACGATCTGGAGGCGCATCCACAGATTGTCAGGAGCGGCGCTACCCGTCCCACTGCTCACATGTTCTCATGCTCTACGCGCGGCAGCATTATCTGTGAATGATCCCCATTGCCGGAAACGCAAGCCTGGAGCCCCCCCCCCCCCCCCCCCCCCCCGCCCAAAAAAACTCACCACCACCCTTACCCCTCCAATATGGTGCGACATTGTCTCAGCCAATGGAGGTGGGTATCCATCAGGAAATGCAGAGGGCATGCAGTTCATACACAACAACTTGCAGGAAGGGCAGCACACTCACAGGACATTCAGCCGGCTGAGAGTGCTGAGCTGGGGCGGTATGGAGCCCGTCAAGTTGTTGGCGGCGAAAGACCTGTGTGTTCGAGCGGCGGGCATGGTCAGCGCATGCATGGGGAGCGGCTGAACGCCACAGCATGAACAGTGTAGGGCACGTCCGCCAGTCGGGGCTGTGGTGGCGCTTACAGGTATGACAGAGAGGTGAGAGTGCTCAGCTCGGGCGGGATTCTTCCTGAGATATGCGCATGCGACAGGTGTCTGGTGGAAACAAGCGGAAACCGAGTCAGCTAGCGCGTCATCTTGCCAAATACAGAGGCCTGGGAACCAGACTGGGCAGCAGGGAAGGTGTACTGAACGCCGCGCATGCACTTGATGAAGCTTTGCCCAGGCTCATACATGGATTGGAGAGCCGTGAGCTTGCTCATCTCAGGCGGGATGGTGCCCGCTAAGATGTTGTGATCCAGGCCCCTGCGCAGACATGCACCCTCAGCAAGAAGCTGAAGATGCCGAGCATCGGTATAATGCTCAGCATGAGAGGGTCCTGGCATGCCATCCAATACACAGTGCGCAGGCAGTCATACTCACAGTACTTCTAGCTGCGCCAGACGCGTCACGGTGGATGGGATGGACCCCTGAAGTCCCCAGTCGTACAGGTCCCTGCGGCAGAGCGCGCCCTCGCAAATTATTTCAGCTTCCGGAGTCCCACAGCTCAGCTTCGATTGGCCAGAAACTCACTACTTTGCCTGTTTCTCGCAGGGAGAGGAGGGGGCGGGGGGGGGGGGGAGGCGGGGAGAGAGCCGAACAACGAACACGGGCCGCGGAGGAGGCAAGCCGGCGGGCAAGACAAGGGAAAGCGACCGGCTGGGTGCAGCGGCGCACTTACAGATGGGTCACGCGACCATCAGATGAGCAGAAAATGCCCTCCCACCAGCAGTGATCCTTGTCGTCTCTCCACGAGTCGAAATTGCGATTCCCGCCACCCGAAAGATCCTGCATCAGCGCCAGAAGCGCTTGTTTCTCTACGCGACGAAGCACCGCTAGTCAGCGTGTGGAAACATTGGCGACTGGCCAACAGGGGAAAGAGCGCAGCTGGTTGCGTCGGGTAGACGAGCAGCATCAGCAGTGTCTCCGGATACGATACGCTGAGGAATGTATTCACTGTCATGTGTAGCAGCAGCCGTACGATGTACGTACGCGAGTGGTTCCGTCAGCGCTGCTACTGGTATGTATCGGCTCTGCGCTCTACGCCAGTACGTTGCACCAGCTCGCTGACCAGCCAGGCAGAATTCCCATACAGGTGTGTTCAACCCGTGACTTTACGTCCGAGTGGTCAGAGCAGCGGAGGCTAGACCCCGCTGTTACAACACAGCTGCCCCAATATGCTGTTTTATGTCGAGTTGGAACACAGCGACGACGGCTGAGCGCATGCGCAACAACCCGGCGACATATTGTCGTACGGTAGTATGCACGGGCCTGAGTCCTGGCTAGTACGAGGGGAGGCCTCATCGCGCTCGCTGACTCGCTCCATCGTCATCCGCAGCCGCTGGCGACCCCAACACCACCTCCCACTCTACCATATAGCCCACCTCTGCGGCATACTTTGAGGAACTGGCGTCCACAGCTCGCGCGTCGGTGTTACGTTTGGTGCGCAGGTCAGGGTGACAATAAATTGGGGTCCGGGTGGTACGCCGAAACCACGAGCAGCATGCTGCGATACCGGCCGCGGGCCTCCCTGCCACGTCGAGATCCAGCGGTGCCGAAACGGCGAAACACTCCGCCGTTCGCCCGCTTAGCAATGGTACGGCAGCGCGCACCTTCAGCTGAGGGTGCCTCTTTCGCAGTAGCGAGAGCAAGGACGCCGCAGAGCACCACCACCCGCAGACCAGTGAGAGCCGTCACACATCGCGCCATTCTAACAAGGACGAGGTCTCGCCCCTTGCGGCTGCCGAACTGTGTGGGATATCTGCTGGGTATGTGGGGTTCGCCAGCGGGTGGTGACCTTTGCAGCTGTGAGTTGAAATCCGTGAAGTGGCTGAGCTGAATTTAGTCAGGGCTCTACTTCACCGACACGAGGGCGGACTGCTCCGACTAGTCTCTACAGGTCTTTGCTGCCCCAGCCATATAAACGAGGAAGCGAAACAGATTGGGCGAAGGCCAGCCGGCGGGCGGGGCGCGCTGGCTGCAGGGCGGTGCTGACTAAGGGTTACGACACGTACCGGTACGTACGAATCAGCAGCAGATTTATTGCACGTCGTCTATACTACGAGTACCCGGGTACCCTCACATAGGCTTTCTTTTGTTGCACATGTATCGCACTCCCGCCGAAAAGCTTTGCTCCGCAGGTTCGGGCTTGTGCCCCAACGCGCATCACTCGAATGGGCCGACGCCCAAACGGTAGGGCGGACCTTTCGTGTGTATTTTTCCCCGATCCCCTTCTGATGCTGTCATCTGCGGCCTTCCAGTCCCGCGCCAACACCTATATTTACGGCCATATACTCTCCGACAAAAAGTTTAGCCCTACACGAATCTGCATTTGGGCGCATCGCTGCGCACTGGCATATCGTCAAAACCACGTAAAATGTACAGTATAGGCACAGTACAGTACTTTTAACTCATACCGTAAAATGTACAGTTTAGTCTTTACTTGCACCGAAACTCAGCTTCCATGACCTTTGTTGCAGCGCCCCCTCCGAAACGTCGCGCTGATGCATCATTTTCTGTAGCGACTAGTAGTGCTCTTTTCCTGCTACACAGTGGAAAAATGCCGCTTTCAGAAAATTGCATAACAATGCTATTGCACGAGCAGTCTCAGCTTCTTAAGGGAGTTGGGGGGTGGGGCGGGGGGGCGGGGGGGGATGCCCCCAAGGTTTTACGCACGGATAATGTGATATTAGTAAATGATTGAATCGTGGGAGTGTCGTGCCATTTGAATGATGACGTGGCATCGCAGCCGTGCACGGGCCACTACCCCTACAGTTTTATCAGTGCTCGAAAAGCCTATAAAATTGCAGTCAATTGGCAGCATAACACGCGACGCGCTATATGGCTTTACCATGTGGATGATAGCCCATATCAAAGTCCTTCCGATTCACTACTACCACGCGCAGCGCGGAGGTGTGGGAGGAAGGATAGGCATTGTGCCAAAGCACCGATAACTTCTACGCATTGCGAGGAAAAATGTCTGCTAAATTGGGGAAAGGCTGCAATGAAGCGTGGTTTGTTTACTTGAGACCTATGGTAGGCTGGATTCTTAGGCAATATGGGTTGCACCTAGGTGCCCGTTACGGGGCCTAACATTGCGTGGGCTCCAAAGTTGGAAAAATGTTTGGGCTCGCATACCCCTCAAACGTTCGCAAATGGCAATTGAGCGCGAAAATCCGGGCAATATAAGTCGAATGCATTTACTAGAATGCGCTTTCGCCACGCGATTTCCAACGCGACCTCGTACGCCTCAATCCGACCCCGTTCCTCGAAGATATATCTCTTGGCACACCTCCCAAAACTGCGATTTCAGCAATATTTTTTCCAATACTGAGGGCGCTCAGATTCATGTACCCCTTCGCGTAGAGACTCATTATTACTAAATAAAGAACACGAAGTGGTCGCATGACACTACTATGTCGGCGCATTCGGAAGAAAATCGTTTTTAAACTTGCCAAAAACCGTTATTTCATATATGCTCCGAACCCGCTTACAATGTTGTAAATGATAGAGACATTCTTGCAGCTGTGCTACCACCTTATCACACACATCTCCGCCCCAAATTAACCGCCATTTACCAATTTGAGACGATGCACCCAGTGGCTGTTGCGGTTGGTTGAATGACATCCAATGCCGTATACCCTCGCAACAATGAATTCCCGCATGTTGCATGATTATTGGGGAGGGGGGCTAGACTTTTGTGGCGGGTGTACATCATGAATAATACATATTAGTAATATATAGGAATCCTCCTCAATCCTCAGTTCGTTTTACCGGTCGTGGGTATAGTTAGTAGGATTTATGGTTATACTGGTAATATTGGTAATATAGTGGTTTGATTACACCGGGCTAATTTGTTACCGGGACTGGTACCTGCTGGTACGTTCAGATTATAGTTTGAGTGCTAGCTACATGTATTCGTACGCGTACCGCTTGGACTTCCCGATGTCCGATGCGCGTTGCACGGCATTTCCCGCTGTTCGTTGCGCCCCGGGCGGTGGAGAGGGGCGCGCATATTTCCTTACGTCGACGACTTCTTGTTGTTCGCCTCATCGGAGCCGAAGGCGCTGCAGCTCCACCAGCGCGTCTCAGACGTGCTGGACAGCATGGGGCTGCAGCGCAACCCCGCCAAAGGGCTATGGGAGCCGATCGAGTACGGCCAGCACTTAGGGGTGGACATCGACACGGCCACGGATCATTCATGTGACCCGGAGGGCAAGCTGCGTCGGCTCGCTTGCCAAGCCAAGCAATTGCTGCAACGCGCGGCTTGCGACGCCCGTGCGGGAGTTGCGATCGCTCGCAGGGCGGGCTCAATACATGTACTTGGCGATCCCGGCAGCGCGCTTCTACCTGCGGGAGCTCCACGACGTGGTGGGCTCCAAATGGGGTGCTTGAGTGCGCATGACGCACTATAGCTGCGGCGCAACCCGCAATGGTGGACCGACGTGCCGACTCAGTCCAACGGTCGCCCTATCTATTGCCCCATGGAGACTGCCTACGTGCACTGCGACATCTGCGGCTACGGCTGGGGAGCGGTGCTCAATGGCAAGCTGGAGGCGCGAGGGCTCTGGGGGGTAGCCGACGGGCACCGGCACATATCACCTAGAAATAAAGAACTAAGGCCGTCTGGATGACAGTGGAGTCCTACCTGCCGCACCTCGCCGGTCGCCGCGCGATGTTGCTCAAGGACAACCATGCGGTGTGCAACATGCTTGTAAGGGCCACTAGCCAGTATTGCGGGGGCCTCTCGGCAGTACGTGAGCCTCCGTTAATAGATGCCGGCTCCTTCATGGTGAGCAACCATCTAACTTAAGCGGCGGAGGGCGAAGCAAGTTGTAATTTCATTATTTGCAACTGTCTCAGTGACAATGTTTAGAATTGTTGCGCTGACTCCTCTAGATGCAAGTCCGGCTATGCGATAAAGTTCGGCGATCGTGCTTTGCCGCACTTCTGCTATTGATGCCAGACAATTAAGTGCGGCTAGAACGAGAGCCGGACAGTGTCAATAAGAGCGTGTGTCCTAAATATGACGGATGTCCAATATTCCTCCTCACGGTATGGCACAATGCCCTACTAACGTTAAGGTATATTCCAACACCCCCGCCTAGGCCTCGTGGATTTATTGCCTCTCATGTTCATCAGAGTAGCCCGTCTTGGTGGTGCATGGGTTGGTAGGGATAGTAAGCAAGATTGCGGCGCCGACGTGGCGCGACTCCATTGCCTTGCCGGTGCGTTGAAGGAAGTCCATGCGCGCCGGGCAGGGGTTTCGTGGTTTTGGGCTGTCTCGTCTTTGCAGGTGTTCCCGGAGAAGTAGCCCGACTCAAGGCCGGGATGATGGTCCAATGAAGCTTTATTGGTCACAAAAGTGGGCCCGTGGGCATATGCCCAGGCTTTGGGATGTCGTTGGTGTTGTGACAGTCACACACGTCGATGCCGAGTGATGTCGGTGCTTATGTTATAATTTCTTCAGGTGAAGTGATGTGGTGGGTGAATGGGTCGGAAAATCCATTGAACGCCACCGTGATGGTGACGGCCCCTCGAGACTATGCATCCGCAATCTATCAAGACCTTGATTGTCGTCGAGCACGGGAGGAAAGACGCCGAGCCAAAGTAGATGGCCCGAACCTATCCGGACGAGGTTCCGTCGAGTCCGAAATAAAAAAATGGAACAACACTAATGTATTGCGCAAGAGAGAACGGGGCGTTGGCCAACGCCGCTTTGACCAAAGGGGATCCCACAACCGTAAAGAAGCTCTAGCCAGTACTGGGGGCCACAAGGCAGTATTACGGAGGGCTCTCGGGAGTACGGGCGACGAATGCCTCTTGGGAATAGCGTTTGCCGGCTGCCTCCCTAGTAATTATCAATATTTTATTTACACTAAAAACTTCGCGCCGGGGATCTGTGGAGGTGCCCCTACCTCTTGGGTTGAGCGTGGTGCGGGATGCGGGCCGCTTTTAGCCGGCTTGCAGTGTTGATCTTGTAATACTGTTGTTTCCGGGTAATAATGCTTTTAGCGTTAGATTTGTCAGTAATTTATTTTTCAAAAGAGACGTATTATTTTGTAAAACAGATTAAATCTGCAAGCCGCGTAAAAGCGGGCCGCTGACTGCTGGTGTGCATTACAAAAAGGCCGGTACCCAACCCACCGCTAAAAGTTGTATTACCCCAAAAAAAAAAAAAAGCAGCACTACAAGATCAGCAATACAGTACGAGCCGCACAGGTCGGCCCGCATCCCGCACGAGGCCGCGCAGGTCGGGCCGGTCGTCAGGTCTACGGGGCGGGCACGGCGCGAATCGCCACGCCCGCCGCCTGTACCGGCACCGGACGCCGGACGCCGTCGTTCGACCGTCGCCCGTCCGTCGACGGACGCCGGGCCCCGGGTCGGCGGACTGCCCCCGCACCGCGGCGACCCCTTTTTACAGCACCATACTTGGACTACCGTATAGGTAAGGAATAGTCGCTGAATAGTCTCGCTTGCTGATTCAGCAGTAAAAACGCGCTGCGGTACCGCGTTATATTGGCGTTTTAGACGAATATATGACGTGCCTGGGCTAGAATACACGCGCATCCATTCAGAATCTTGCCGTCTTCGGACCAGTGCCTAGAAATCAAACGACCGAAAACCGAACGTGTGACGGTTCATACGCGAAGACGCAGCACAGGAGGACGGACGGACGGACGCCTAAAATCCGTGATAAAACCGTATTGCGACCGGTATCGATTCTCTCGTATTCCAGGCGATTTCGGACGCGGCTCTCCTTTTCCTCCGCTCAACCCAAGAGGTAGGGGAATGGCACAAGGCGGAGCATTCTATCGCATCTTTCTTAATGACGAGTTTTGGAGTAGTTATGCTCCTCTAGATGCAGCCAAGTCCATATGTGCCACAGTTCGATGGTCGTGATGCTTTCCCGTACTCGTGCTGTTGATCCCATATCACTAAGTCGACCTGGTATACGAGGGCCGGGAGTGTCAATAAAGTGTATGTCCTTAACATGACGTTTGCCCATAATATATGTTCGTTACAACATTACTATTATTAATCGCGACTACTATTGATGGCGGCATATCATTCATTATGCCAAATCTTGGCAATTTAAATGTTCATTGTTGACGGTATGTAGTATAGCGCGGCTTACATGCCGGTATTTTGAATATGCAAAACACTTTGGCATGTTGTCTTCATAATTTACCGGCATCATGACGTAATAGCGACTACTGAGAAAAATCGCGATTGCAATGTCGCGTGGTTGAGCAATTGTTAAAAATTCAACCGAAAATGAATAGCCGCGCAGGGATGGCTCAAAAATCTTCAGAAAATATTAGCAGTCATTTTCGCGAATAAATAGCGTATGGGTGTCACAACCTGGCGTGCGCATGGGCACATTGAGGCACCTTTTGGTCCGTAACCGTACAAATAGGTCGAAAGCCGCGCATGGCAGGAAGAAGAGGCGGCATAATGGGCGTAGAACTTTTACGGTGCGGCATGCGTCTAAATACCCAATATCCCGGTGATGAGGCAATGTTTTTGATTAACTTGCACGCGAACCGGTCATACTTGGTTCATCCCTCCCCTCTAGCGATGAATATATGGGCGCCCTATGAAAAAAAAACTTTTCACAACGTTATATATTTCCACCATCACCGAGGCAATGAAAGCCACGCCATTCTCGTACCACTTGGCCCACGATAACGCGTTGTGGGCACGTAGTTGTGCACTGCGAAAGAAAGCCTTCGCCCTACAACAAGGAGGCCGTGAGAACCCTCTTATGTTTGACTATACAACGATTACAGCAAGATAAGACTTCCTACCTCTAGCCGCCGCTTAACATTGGTAGCGCAGTACTACCAATGTACTAGACCCTAGTATTCTGCATGGTGGGTACTCTTGTGCGATCCCTAGGCGCGTCCGACGACCGTTTGACCACGCCGGCTGTGGGCCAGCGCAGGCCCGCATCGTGAGAGAGCAGTAGCACAGTGAAAGCAATGGAAGTCGACGGAGACGAACAGAGCGCCTATTGATGCCGCGGCGGTGCTCGGGGGACGAGTGCGGGCGCCAGCGGCGCGTACATACCTAGGCGGAGAGCGACAACTTCTCTGGGGTGCAAAAAGCCCTACCAACTACCAGGTCTCTGCGCCCGGCCACACGGCCGGCGCACCTCCTTATCACTGGACAACCAACAGACATCGACCCGGAGGCGCCGCTCGCGGTGATGTTCTGCGACCTAGTCGACAAGGGAAAGGCCATGGATGAGACTACTCGCAAGGCCACCGCGAGCACCCTCATCCCTAAGATCGCGGAGGGGGAAGGCCACATACCCATATTAGAGGATATCCGCGTCGTCACCCGCCGCCCTGTCGTTGCCCAGGCGGAGGGCGACACTGCGGCGCCCAAGAACCTGTCAGTTACCACCGGCAACGTCATCGTGAGAAATCACGCGGCAAAGATGGCCGCGGCGCTGCTCGAGGATGTGGGTCCGGACGGTATAGCGAGAGCTCTTCTAGGCCGAGCCGGCCGCCGGTGCGCGATAACTCTGATGGACGGTCTGCATCTAGAGGACGCGCAACGCCCGGTGCACCAAGCATGGGTGCACGGCCCAGCCCTGAGAGGTCTCTCATCGGAGGCTGAGCTGTGGACCTAACTGGCCTTCGGATTGCTGCCCGCCTACGAGGCGGGGCCATATGCTGTTCATGCCACGCTCACGGGTCCCGCGCAAGGCGCGCGAGGCGGGACTGAAGTATTTGCCAAGCTATGAGGTTATCGCGACGTTGATCATTTGGAATAACAACGATTGGATTGCGGTATGGCGCGAAGCGCACTAAACATCACTGGGCTAGGTCTACGGACTAAAACGCGACGAAAATACTCATCTTCGGCATCACAGTTAGCGTTATCATCTGAGCCTAGATCAAGTTGCACTGGCCGATCCCGATGGCGGGCAGGGTGCACATAGCCCAATGACGTTCTCACATGCTGGCGATGGCGCCCACATGATGCATGTGTAACACTCTCTCTTCCCACCACAACATGCCGTGCTGCAAACGACCGCGTTTCATGCCGTGCAAGGTGTGACATTTATACATGCCAGTGGCACTCAAGTTACCGTTGAATTGGAAGTTCATAGCGGCACCGCTCATGCCATGGGCCCGTAATCTAGCTTGGCTTCCATCTGACAGGGGACGGAACAGAAAGTCGACCAAGGGCCACCGGGCGCCAGCCATGGCGGTCGCATATCTGCCCAAACGACGGAGTAGGTAAAGCGCCTCGCTGCCAAGGGCAGCGAATCCATCTCAATAACGCCGTTGTGCGCGGACAGGTTCCCTTTGGTGCCGTAGCGGGGTTCGGCTAAAACACGGGTTTCTGCGGTCAAACGACCATCGACAATGGCATCCCACGCCGGTACTAGATCCACACCACGCATGAGGAAGTCTATCAACTCCATAGTGCAAGCCTCGAGGCCACGAGCGCCGGTCTCCCTCAAATGCAAACATCGCGGTGCACCGCGGCAGCGATCACCAGGTCGGTGGCGGCCCGCCGCGAGATCAGCCCGTCCATGTACTGGACCAGCTCCGCCAAAGTCGCGTCGGTAGTCCATGGGCACGGCTCCACTCTCAACGTATCCCAGCTCAATCAGGTCACGCTTATAACCACTCATGTTCTTGACGACGATCACAGCATACACAAGATTGGCGTGTTTGGGCACCCCCAGTTCACGCAAGGTTGTCGCCAGTTGCGACACTGCATGCCGCAAATACCCAAGGGGCGCAGGTCGGCCCCTGTCGCGCATCGTCTTGCACCCATGATGATGGCGATGCCAAAACTCATCAAAGAAGATTAGCACCCCCCACTCGGTACATGCATGTCTCCGGGGTATGAGTCAACGGCGACGGCACGATGCTCGCCTAAGCCTCGAACTCGGGCAGAATCCCGCGACGGCGCCGGGTGGTCACATGTCTCTCACAACGCGATGCCACCCGCGCTGCGGATACCAAAGCAACAGCCGAGCGAAGGGCATGTTGCTGCACATGAAGCATGGGCAGTAGCTGACACCATAGAAAGCGGAGAACTGCCGCCAACACCGCGCCCCAAATCGCTCACGCCCTGGGGCGCGAAGCAAGCGCTGCGCTGCATCACCCGCAGCGATTGCGTCCAGTCATGTCCGCCGGTTTACGGCGAGGATCGGCAAACGGCCATGACACTCAGTCATTCCCCACAGAAAACAATGGTTCCCTCCCGTCCGTGTATATTCCGGCAAGCCCAGCCACAAGGCAAGGCATGCGACTTGGAATATAGGGCAGATTACTGCAAAAAAATCAATGCCGATACATAGACCAAAAGGGCTAAAAGCCTAATTGGAGTATAAATGGGAAGATTAATGTGTATTTCAGCAAGAATCATTGGCAACAAAAGTCAAAACTAGGCCAGATAACTGCACCCTGTCCTAGGGGTTGGAGCAGCGGCCTAGGCGGACGAGAGGCAGAAGTTTAGGCCATGATAGTGATGACCCTAGGAAGGGTACCACACCACCCCGACTAAGTCGAGAGACAAAAACAGATCAAGCTCGGCCTTTAAAATAAACAAATGCATATCCCCACCAGGCAAAGATGGGAACAACGTGGGGAACATTGACAGCATGGGATGAGAATATAACTCGGGGTTTATCAACCTGCGCAAGGGCGCCGGAAGAATATATGTCCACAGAGAAACTCGAGGAAACCCAGATCACTGAACAAATGATGGACAAATCGTGACAGGCAATGCACTTGCCAGAAGCATCGGTGACAAATGGCGTTTAGTTCGGAATTGCGGAAATCTCCGGTTTCGGCAGTAAGGGGATGGGACGGGGTCATCCAGACGTTGGCTCCGCCAGGAGAATTTGTCCGGATAATACCTGCACATACTTTGACACCGGACTGTGGAGGGCACCAAATCCGGAATTTATGGCACTTAACCGAGGTTACGAAGGCTGCAACATTGTAGTGCAAAGTTTCCGGGAGCCTTGTAAACCGGAAAGGGAAGGGCACGGGGCATGCTGAAAGAGGGTACGCCCGGATTACAAAGGGAACCGCCGCAGTGCGGGAACAAGGATCGCAAAGTACAATGACCACGACATGCTAAGGGACTGCATATCGCATATGGAACAGATGGTAAACGGCTCAACCGCGGAGGTGATGGTGAGTGAAAGCGCTCGGAGCATCTCACCATGGGAGCAGCGAGCCAGGCTCGAGCTGCGGGGACTGCGGGCAAGAAGAGAGTGGAAGCAGAGCGCCCACCGGACCGGGAGACAGGCACGCGCGCAAAGGGGCGCGCGACATGTGCCCGGCCGGTGCTAGGGTATCGGCCGGTGCTAGGGTATTGGGCAGATTCCGACAGCCCCCCTCAATTGTACACGGGGGTCATCTCCGTGTGACCGCTGTGTGCAATTGGAACAATGTTCGGAAATCTGGCGCGAATACAGCACCGAATAGTTTCAGTAGCATAAATCAATAGCGACTACCCTAATATACATCCTTGCTCGATACCTTCCGACGCGCTCCCGCGTGCCCTGCACTCAATGCTGCAGCGTCGCCCCACTTTGTTGTCTTATCCGCCGGAGCTGGCTGGTGATGAGGCCGCGAGAGCGTCATCTTCGTGCCCTAGGCGATGCCGGGCAATGCGCTGCGCAAGAGGCTCTCTGGCAGCCTCTCCGCGAGCGACGGGGCTGCTGAGCACGGGCTGCTTGTAGCCAACGCGGTCGGGGGAGCACAGGGCAGGCTGCTCGTTGCTGAGCTGCCGGCACCCCGTAGTAGCGCTTTCTCGCCGACGCCTGCCCCATCGCGCACGCATGCCTCCAGGCCAAAGCGCAGATAGCCTACGCAGTCGGGGGGAACCCATGCAACCACTGCACAGGCTGCTCGTAGCCGAGATGCTCGTTTCCGGACTGCTCGTAGCCGGGATGCTGATCCGGATGGTGCAGTCGACCTCCTTGCGGTCGCCACTGCGCTCGCCGATGATGCAACAACAGTAGCAGTCGCCGGACGCGGCGCGGAAGTTGGTGTTCTCGCACGCCCAGCCGCCGCACCTGGCTGGCCTTGTCGGAC
Organism: Tetraselmis striata; assembly: GCA_006384855.1. Classification (NCBI taxonomy): domain Eukaryota; kingdom Viridiplantae; phylum Chlorophyta; class Chlorodendrophyceae; order Chlorodendrales; family Chlorodendraceae; genus Tetraselmis; species Tetraselmis striata. The sequence goes on along the minus strand of VCJN01001126.1, from coordinate 425,970 downwards.
CTTGCATCGGGTTAGCCATGAAGGTCGGCCCAAAAGGCGCACGGGTTGTCGCAGCGGCTGCCCATAGGGTCCATGAGCACGGAGTCGTAGATGCGCGTTCTTGCCAGGCGGCCCGAAGAAGTAGTCGCCATGTGGCGTTCTGCTGCCGCTGTATGAAGCACGAATCATGAAGCACTGCACGAAACACAAATTACTGCACGGCGAAGTGAATGCCCGCTACGCGGCTCTGCGTCAGCGGCAATATCACCACGCTGTTGCTTCCGGTAAGTGGGACTGGTCAGCGCCATTTTGCGGCCGCGAGGAAGTCGCCATGTGGCGTTCTGCTGCCGTCGTATGAAGCACGAATCATGAAGCACTGCACGAACCACAAATTACTGCACGGCGAAGTGGATGCCCGCTACGCGGCTCTGCGTCGGCGGCAAGATCACCACGATGTTGCTTCCAGTAAGTGGGACCGGTCTGCGGGATGTGATAGGTGGGATCTGGGTAGGTCGTAGGCGCCTGGGCGGTTCGCGTGTGGTTCTCGCTGCGACGATCTTGGATGGCTGCAAAGCGACGCGCTCCGCGCTGAAACGCCCCATTGTGCTTTCGCTGTCCGGGGTCCGGGGATCCGCACAGCAGCTCCGCGACGGTCGTTCGGCGGTCCTTCCAGTAAGCAAAAGCCACCACCGGGCTCGCCGGTCGTTTTGCCGTTTGCCTCCGGTATAATAATTGCTAGTGGAACCACGACGTGTGACGGCCTGGCTCGACGCAAGGTGTGTGTTCAAATTCTAAAATCCAAGTCTAATAGAAAAGCACGGCGGTGTTTCGACTAAATCCCGGGGACTTGTCTGTTGAGCACAGCCCCAAAGGTTGGCTCTTTCGGGCCGGTAGGCGTAACCCCGATACGGTATGTTGAGCGCAGCCCCGGAGGCTGGCTCTCTCGGGCCGGTAGGCGGAACCCCGGTACGGTGTCAGGAGGGTTGTGTATTGGGCATCGGAGGCTCAGCGTGCATCCCCCGCCCCTTTTGGGCTTGTTTCAGGCGCCCTTGTGGCAGCCGCCTCAACCGTTTTTCGAACGACTCTGGACGTGCGCCAGACGCACGCACTTCTCCTTGCACCCCACTCGCGCCCACGTGACGTGTGAGGGCCCATAACCTAAACGGCTCAATCGCGGAGGTGATGGTGAGTGGAAGTGCTCGGAGCATCTTACAGTGAGAGCAGCGAGCCGGGCTCGAGCTGCGGGGACTGTGGGCAGGAAGAGAGTGTAGAAGCAGAGCGCCCAGCGGACCGGGAGACAGGCACGCGCGCGCAAAGGCGCGCACGACATGTGCCCGGCCGGTGCTAGGGTATCGGCCGGTGCTAGGGCATTGGGCAGATTCCAACAGACGGGCCTAACAGGGATCCGCCTGCTGCCGCATGCTGCCTTATTACGACGACGTTCTGCGCGCCTTCGCCGATGACCTTGGAGCCGATGGCCACACTTCACCTCGTCTGGCCTCGGCCTGACTGACAGATCCCGGAGCGTCCGTTCCGAAGAACCACAGAGTCGCAGTGCTATACTATTCTCCCTGAGCGCTTCGCCAGCACAGACAGCGCCTCGCCTCTTCAGCGCTGCGTCTAGTCGACCACAGGTCGCATCGAGTCTTTCAGTCTTCGCCGAGGCTTCGAGTCGCGTACACGCCCGGGGCGGGTTTTTAATTTGCAGTAATACTGTTAATACTGGAAGCCGTTCGCCTCTCTCCGCCGACGAGACTCCCCGTCAATATGGCTACGTCGTGCTCGCATATGTCCAACTGCGCGGCCCTGATCCTGACCTGTTTCCTCGTCCTGGCGTGCGGGCGGCCAAGCGTCGAAGTAGCTGCGTCGGAGACAGGTACGCTCCCTCCCCCGAGCTCGTAAACTGCCGGCCTCAGACAAGTCGCCGACAATTCGTCGACAGGGCAGGTTTGCTCAGCAGAAAAGAAACCAGCACGCACTTTCATGGGGCAAGAACTAGGCGGGCAAGTACCCAGTACACGACCTCTGACGACCGTGGACAAATGTCCTTCATGCGTCTCGTTGCCCTCGATGGCTGCCGGACTGCCGGAACCGTTCGCTCGTAGCTCCAGCGCGTGGTTTATCTCTCGCCCCTCGGGCACTGTCGCAGAACGCCGCGTGCTGCTCGAAGCCGCAGACGTCCTCGCCGACAACCCCAATTCGCAGCTGCGCACCTGGAGCGGCACGGACGCTGGAAGCCACTGTCTGTGGGAAGGAGTGCAGTGTGATGCTGAAACCGGGCTGGTTTATGAGCTGTGAGTCGCCCACCCAGGAAAGAAGCAAGGATTACCCCCACGTAATTACTTTTCTGCCATGTACTTCAGTTTTTTCCTGATATGTCATGTATTTAAGCAATGCAGTTGCTGCATTGCAGCGATGTGAGTGGAAAGGAGCTCACTGGGCGGATTCCGCCAGTCCTGAGTTCCCTCAGAGCGATGGAGTACTTGTAAGTGCCCTGCTCCATGCTGTGAGTGGCCGGCATCGGATGGCATGTATGCTGTGCCATTGAGTGCGGGGAGGGCGCTGCCCTGGATGTGTATGGCCACTCAATGGCACTGCATCCTGCCGTGTCCTAGTACCCGAGCTTGTATTGGGGATAGCAGAAGCATGATGACATGCTGCATGCAAGGTCAATATCAGAGATTGTGCACTCCTGACTGCCGCCCACAGATACATCCAAGGCAATGGTCTAGAAGGCTGTATACCGCCTGAGCTTGGAGCCATGAGCAGCCTTCAAGTGTTGTGAGTGCCACAAAACAGCCTGCTCGATGTGTGGCATGCGTTCGCCGTTCCTGACGGACCAGGCTGATGGGTGTGTTGGCCTCAAACAGGATGGCCCGGGGGAACCAGCTGTCTGGGAGCATCCCCGCGGAAATCAGCGGCATGAGCTCGCTACAGTATCTGTAAGCGGCAATCCCTGGCACTTCATTGTCAATAACCCCAAACGGGCGTGCAAGCGCATCAAGCTGACCCCTGGCAATGACCCCCCCCCCCACCCCCCACCCCCCGCGCCCTTAATCACCCCCGACAGGGATCTTGCGGACAACCATCTCTCTGGAGCTATCCCTCCCAGTCTGGGCGCCATGGAAGCATTGGAGTACATGTACGAACCCCTGCGATGCCTTTTCGGAACCTATCAATGTATCGGCTTGGCTCACAAGAGCGCATGTGCATCGTTATGCTGATTTCATGTGCTGCGGCCGAGGCTTGATGTGTATCCAAATGGTTGGCGCATGTGCGGATTGCTCCAACGCCAGCATTCGTACATGCATAATTGGGTGCCATTCTCAACAGTATACGTACACACCTCCAACGGAAATTGAAAATAGTGAGAACTCTGCTCTACGCGCAGGGGCCTGGAAAACAATACGCTCTCTGGAGCCATCCCCTCTGAGCTCGGGCTGCTGGACAATCTATATGATATGTAAGCGCGATAAGCACAGTGCCTGACTTGCAATGGTGCAAGGGGTGCAGCGACTGATGAATGCATCATGTGCCTTCAGGTATCTGCAGAACAACCAGCTGACAGGAAGCATCCCGGAGGCCTTCAGCTCCTTGAAATATTTGCTGAATCTGTGAGCGGCCATCCACTTTTCATTACAACATGCCATGTTCTGGCTCAAGGCTGACCGTGACATTGTAGGAGTGCCTGTTCAAATACCCAGTCCCACAGCACCGTGCGCCATTCGCATCTGCATCTTCCATGAGGGATTCAGTACCGGCACTGAGGTCCATGGTGTGTGCAATGTCAACAGGTACCTGAATGACAATCAGCTCACCGGTAGCATTCCTCTGGAGCTCAGCACTCTTGCGCTCGAGGAGCTGTGCGTCCCCCCGCCATGCTCCGCAAGCTCTCTGTGGATGAGAAAACCACCGCAATGCAGCTCTCCTCTTGACTTGTGCGGGAATCCCAGGTTTCGTGATAGTATCACAGGCCATAGCAAGAGGTTTGTACTGGACGGGGTAGAATGGCGCAGGCTGTAGCTGACTCTTGGTGTGTGAATGCGTGCGGCAGCGTGGTGCACCACAACTACCTCACTGGGGACCTCATGGCGCAGCTGGCCAAGCTTGGGTGGTCCATTGAGACCCTGGAGCGACTCGATGTGTATCCCCAGAACCTGCCCGCGTACGAGTGAGGATACCCGCGCGTGCGCGGTGAAGCTGCCAATGCACCATCATGATGCGACGCTGCCTCAGCCCACCACACCATCGTTGGACATGCCTTCCATTCCATGTACTTGAGTTGACATGATGACGCTACAATTATCACCGGCCCCTCAGTGTAAAAAACACTCCACGCTGCCACGCAGGCAAGAGTAAACTCAGCAGCGAAGAACATTATTTACATGTGGCGTCGGAGCGGCCTGGATGGACAGGTGCTGATATGTTGTCTGTTGAAATGGGGTGGCGAGCAGACTCAGAGAAGTCCGGCAGCTCATTGCGCCCTTCACTGCCGGGTGCATGCAGCTCCAGGGTAGCACCGCACAACAGCACCACGATAAAGCTTTTGGTCAATGTAGCCATTTGCAGCACATCCAAGCGCGCCTCAGGATTCAGATAGATAAGGGCATCACCCACAGCGCTCACGTAAGAGCTGCCTTTGCAGCAGTGGCACGCCGGTCGGGGGTGGGGGGGGGGGGGGGGGGGGCAGGTTGTGAGCTGCGAAGGCTTGTCTACCTATGCGTGGCTAGAGGAGGCACCGCCATCGATCTCGGCGTGGGTGCTTCGGGGTGATGCCTGCGCGACTGCCATCGCCATCACATCCTTACCCTTATCCTCACCACCAACGCCGCCGCCATTGGGGGATGCCTGCCTGGTGGTGCGCCACACAAAGAAGACAACAATCCCCACGGCGGTGATGAGCGCAACCATGAGGCCCGCCACCAGGCCCGCCGCGAGCGGGGACACGCTGCCGCCGCGCGGGTCAGAGCTGAGCAATATCCCGCCGCCAGGCGCCGGCGTGCAGGCGAAGAAGGGCAGCATGTCCACACGCTCGTAGCCGGCCTCGCAGGCGGCGCAGTCCGCACCGGCATAGCCACGGCGGCAATCACAGGCACCTGAACATTGGAGTACGGTGTCATGACATTGCTCAGAGCCGTCACATGCCCTCCAGCTGATAGTGATGTTATACAACAAAAACAACGAAACACCACTGCCACCACGGAGACGGCCTTATTATATCATTAGGTCGTTATTATATACAGCAGTAATAAGAGTAGGACTACCTTTGATACCTAAATGTTACAATAATTGTTGCAGTAGAAACACTCCAGCAAACAATAGAAGTTTCATGACATTAAAGCTCTGTGTATCGCCTATACTTATGATGATAATAGTGATAAAAGTAACCTGAAACTTCTAGAACAGTTCTTTGACGCAGTGTCTTTAGGCTCAGAAGTGTGGCAGCGGAATGCGTGGCGCCGCTCACCTGTGGCAGACGCGCATGTGCCGTGACCAGAGCACGCGCCCAGCATGGCAGATTTGGAACTGCGCGAACTGGGGCAACCGCGGGGCGCCGCTGCCTCGGGGGCGATGCAGTCGGCAAGGCAGAGGCCATCCGGAGCGTGCCCTAGGGCCATGTTTGCCACCATCCACATCTCGCCCGATTCGCACACACCGTTGCCGCAGACGCCGGTGTGATACGCACCTGGATGCGGGATAGCAGAGAAAGGGCAAGGCAGGTGGCCGGGTGTGCGAGAGGGCGGGGGGGGGGGGGGGGGGGGGGTAAAGTCAGGCAGTCATTTACTATTGTTGACGGCTCCGAAACCATTCCAATTTGCGTTGTCTGAGAATAGGGCGTAGGTTGTTTGAAAAATGTCTGACTCATTGCGCATGCCGGGCCGCACCCGCGAGGCTGCGCACGCCATGCTGCTGCGCTCCGCTGACAGCCTCTGGCGCATGCAGACCCTGCATGGCCTCCATCAGCTGCTCCAGCGACGCCGGCGACTTCTCCGGCTTCACCAGCAGCTCCACACGAGCCTCCATGCTGCGAGGTTCCGGAGGCAGCAGACGCGGGATCAGCGGGGTGACACCCTGGCGTCAACACCATAGCTAGGTAGGTGGGGAAAGCAGCACACGACGAGAGGGTAGTTGCTCACTTGCTGCCATTGGCACGATGGGCGGTCACAGCGGTGGCCTTGACCTCGGTGACAACCACGTCAAGAGAGGACAGGGAAGACGCGACGGAGTCCGGCAGCACTGTGTCGATGTACACCTGTTGCCAAAGATGCAAAGGTCATCAGGCGATTTGTTATTGCCAGGTAATTAACATACAAATCATTGCAGACATTTACAGCAAATTGAGCGAAGAGGCAACAAATAATAATGTGGGTGGGGGAGGAGGGAGCAGGGGGGGGGGGGGGGGGGGAGGGGTGCCTGCAGCGTGCTGAGGTCATGCGCCGAAACTGTGGCGGTGAGCGCCACGCCGCAGGTGCTGTTGGCGCCTCCGCAGACTCCGCAGGCGTCTGGCGCTGCCGGAGCGGCACAGCAGTGGCCCGCTGCGTCGAGTGCGCCCTGGCGGAGGAAGGGAAATGGGTCAATGTGCACAGGTGAACAAATTAGTCTGCAACGCCCTAGGAGAGCCTGTAACTCTGTTGCCCCTTTGCCCCAATAACACGCCCTTTGTGTGCAGAGTGTCGACAGTGTGCGGGTGTGTCGCCTCACCTCGCAGCAGCCACCATTGACATCGACGGCGATGCCGTTGCCGCCGCAGACACCGCAGGCGTCAATCTGGCCAAGCGGGCAGCAGCCCTGCGAGGCGTCAAGGCCGTGGCCAAATGGGCAGCATCCGCCGCTGTCGTCGACAATGCCCGAGGCGCAGCAGCCGGCCGCGCTGGCGACGCCGGCGCAGTCAGGACGGACACTGCAGAAGGCACCGTGCCAGCCGCCGTTGCAGATGCAACCGGCCTCGCTGCACTTGCCGTGGCCACCGCAGTCGCTACCCGGGCCGCACTTGCCGCACACTGCGAGGTTGCATACCTGTACGTGTAGACACAGGAGTGGAAGCAACACGTGTCCGACCATCAGCTGTCCAACTTGTGAATTCAACTGACGATATTACTATTATACTCTTGCAGGTAGTCAAAAATAAGTGTAATGGCGGATCATAAGGTACGGGTGGGAGGGCCAAAATTAAGGCTGGCGATATAAAATTGTAGCGGTGTGTCAGCTGACAGCCCAGAAAGCGATCGGCCCGTCTCATCCGAGGAATACAAGCGCCGGGATAGGGACGTAGTCGGAGTGAGTGACGCCCTTTGGCGAGGCGTTCATGGTACCGGTCATCTGTGACAAGTAGTGGCAGCAGGCCCCGGCGTGTTGCCGTGGACTGGGCTACAGCAGGCGGCAGGATCTTCTGCCAATGGTGATGGCTGCCGCCGCATAGGGCGATGATTGCAAATGCAATTACTTTCACTCAAACAGCACAGACCGCCATCGCATCTTCACCGGCACACATCGCATGTTGAAAGAATCGAGTTGTATATTGTCAGAGATTCGAGTCACTCCAGAGAGATATGCGTGCGTGTGGCGTTTCTACTCTAAGCGCAGTAGCATCGCGCTGCCGGAGGGACTATTCCATACAACATGCCACAAATGAAGACATTTGACTGCTGCAATCGACTTCAAGATTTGGTTCCGCAATAAACTACTTTCTTGTCGTAAAATTTGTGATTGGGTATATTTTCTGGATGTAAACTTATTTAATATCAAATCAATTAATCCAATCTAGTTCACCATTAACAATAATAATAATAATCAAATATAATAACAACAACAGAAATATATCATAATATATGTTATTACCGGGATTATTATTATCATGTATATAACAGTAGATAGTAAATGTTACTACTGATAGTACATATTGTTATAGTACATTGATAGAGAGTATATATTATTATTCATTATTAATACTGGTATATGAACAAGCGGTGGGTGACGACACGAACCGCGCGCGCATCAAGGTTCTATTACAATTGTTGTCGCTGCGCAAGACAGGTGTCGCACTGCCGATGAGGTTTGATATGGTTGAAAGCCGAGAAATCGAAGGGCTCGAAGCCGTGCTAGGCTTCAGATCAAGCTTGCAGCTTGTGATATCGTGACTCCAGGCAAATGCTAGCTAAGCGGTTGACGCAACAAACCGATTCTCGTCTAGAGCTGCGTGTTCATCAGCGCGCCCCCTCGGACAATCTCCGATCGCAAACTCCCTCACTATCGCGCCCTCGTCGTACCAACCTCATTCCCTTTACATTGCCACGGATCAAACGGTACAGCAAACTCGCCTGGCGATGAATGAGGGCTGGCAAAGACAACATAGGCGCCTACTAAAGATAGTCTGTACCTGAACTGTCCCTGTGGTGCAGCCTCACGCCTGCCATAATGTTTCATGTACTAATTGCTACCTAGGCCTCCTATGAAGGCCACTTCCACCGTGCTTCCATAACGAGTCATGCCCCCCCCCCCCCCCCCCCCTTTCAAAACACATATCTGCCAACCCCTCGTAGTTACTGCGCTTCAATGCACTGCGGCGTACCTTCTGGCTGAGCGGCTTGGAGTTTGCATCGCACTGCGTACCGTTCACCGTGATGCCACGCGAGGTGACGCACGCCACCTCGCGTTGGCGGTGCCGCCGCCGCAGCTTGCACTGCACTCGCTCCAAGGGCCGGCCACCCAGGCGGCCACCTCGCACGCGCGCTGGTAGCATGGGCGGATGACATCGCGCATGTTGTCGGTATTGCAGCCCGTGGTAAAGCTGCCGTCCGCGGAGCGGATGCAGTCTGCGCTGCGGGACTGGTAGCCGAGGCCGCATGCCGCGCTGCAGCTGGACCATCTGGGGGGGAGGGGGGGGTCGCATCAAAGCGCTGTTGGGCACCGCCATGCTAAAATCATACTCGAGAGGCAAGTGTGTGGTGAACGTCGCGACGGTGAGTGCCAGAGCAAAGGGGAATCACCCGCTGTACATCCACTCCAGCCCGCTCATATTCAAAGATGGGTGCACGTTGGCAATGGATGTCAGCTCCTTCCGCCAGTTCGGCGCCGCATCTGAGTTGATACGCGCAATGCGTCGATTGCCAAAGGGCTCGATTGCGCTGGCAGGCATTGACACAGGAGTCGCGGCCAATGTCAGCACAGCCCTCTGCATCCCAGTGCACCGTGTCATTCAACTATGTGCGCCACAGCTTGCCAGGGGCAAGCGAGGAAAGGCTGAGCACACTCACCGCTTGTAGCATTCCTCCATCGCTCTGTAGCCCCTCTTGGTGGGATGCACCGCATCGTAGCTCATCTTACGCGGGATCCTCTCCTGGTCATTGTCCTGCGTGGCCGCGGTGGCAGCAGCAAGGCGGCCCTCAGGGGGTGCGCAGCTCGAGCAGCGACACAGCAACACGACCCCGCCCCGGCCTCACCAGGAGGTACTTGCCGCAGTCTGCGTAGCCTACATCATTGGGGTTGAAGTTCTTGAAGTCCAGCCACTGCTTTAGGCGCTCGTTGGTCTCCTCGATGCAGCTGCGGTGTCTGCAGGTATAGGAGGGGGGAGGGGGCGGGGGTAGGCAGGAGGCCATGCGGCAAGTCGAGGAGTACGGCAAAGGGGACTGACAGAGGCGGAGGGCACCCACGGGCTACGCTTCCAGTTCCAGCTCTCTTTGTAGTCGCCCGCAGGCAGGATGGCGGATACGATGATGCCCGACTGGCAGTTGATGCGGCGGATGAGCCGCACAATGTCGCGGATGTTGCGGAAGATCTCCAGCGGCCTGTCCCGCTGCCGCAAGCAAGAAGGTCCCACCATGTCATGCTCCAGCGCTTCACGCCACTCCGCAGAAGAAAAGATGATCCCAGTTTGAGCACGCGTGCATAAAACGCGTTCATGCAGCGGTGCGCGCACCCACCTCTCGATGGAAGCAGTCGTTGACACCGATCTGGATCACCCAAAGCTTGGGATACAGGCGCGACTCGCTGAGCCACTCCCAGAGGGCGTACAGCCCAAAGTCTGCCTCCACACCTGACATGCCCAGGTTGGCCACGCGCCCGCCAAATGGTTTGTGGATGTCCTCGAATGAGTCCTCGTCGTACTCCACCCAGTTCTCAAGGATGGAGTCGCCCAGCCACACCACGTCGATCTACAGCAGGCAGCCGTACGATAGACGTACAAGAAGCACAGCTTGAGAACCCAGAGCAGCAGCGCCAACGGCCGCACTGTTTGAGCCCGGCTGTCGCCAGAAAAACAGTAAGCAGCCAGGCCCCCACCTCTTTGTACTCCTTCTCGAGGAACTTGCGGTATTTCTTGACCTTCTTAACCTGGGTATTCGTGCCCGTCCAGTCGCTCCCAAGGAACACGCGCCCCGCGTCCTCCACATCGTCGGGGTTCATGCACTCGATGGCCTCCGTCCACTGTGGCGCCAGCTCTTCCTTCTCCGCCTCCTCAACCTCGACTGCCGAGCTGCTCTCCTCAACCTCCCGGAACGGGTTCGGATGCGGATTCCTCAACCACAGCCTCCGAGGAAGACTCCACCACAGGAGGCACGTCAGACGAGCTCTCAACCTCGGCTATCATCGAGTCATATGTTTCAGGCTGCTCTGGTGCCGTCGAGGTTGTCGGTACCTCCTCAGTCGTGTTCGCCTCTTCCGTCTCGACCAATTCCCGCTGACGCGCTCTCCTTTTCCATATTGAATGTCTCAGGCACTGTGGAGCTTGCCACCTGCGCTGGCACCGGGGCACTGAGGCTCGCCGGCGGAGCGCCCGTCTCGTTATATGGCGGCGCGCTAAGTTCGGCAGACCTACTACTGCCGGGTGCTGTCGTGTTGCTCGCGCCGGGCTGCTGGTCCGAGTTTAGCCACACGCCACCTGATGCGTCGAGGCGCGGCCGGAAGCCGACGGTAGTTAGGTCGGCCTCCCATACGGCGAACAGCTCCGGCTCGGACTCCTCATCCGGTACGTATTCGGGATTAAAGCGCCAGGGGTAGAGCGGCGCGGTCGCGCTGTTGGCAGCGAGGCAGCCATCGTCGTTACGCTCGCCGGTGGCCGCGCCCGAAGCGAGCAGTGTCAGCGCCAACACCGCCAGCGTCAGCGCTGTCTGCCTCCTGAAGGGGGCGATCGCAAGCCGGGGGGCGTTAGCGTTAGTTCGGGGTCGAGCTGCGACAGGTTCTGAGATGCTGCTCTTGGTTTCATTTTACAATTCTAACCGCCTGACCGCCCCGCCCCCATACTTTCCGACCGCCCCAAAAAGACCGACCTTTAGTCGCTAACACGTTATTCATGTTAACGTTCCTCATATATGGTGGCTACCCATTATATAGAGCTAACTCCAGCTACCGGTAGAATGGATTACTAGTAACCACCAGCTACTTGCGGTACTCGACGGCGACGGCACGCCAGCGCGCATAGCCCGCCCAGCACGCACGGGCGCATCTCCGCCAAGGCGTCAGCCACGTTGAAGCCGAAGCAAGATACACTTGCTCAGTGTTGGCGGCGCTTTTATCGGCTCGCACCTAGGTTCCCCCATGGTTGCCGGCTAACAGACACTTGCGGCGATGGGCGTACAGGTAGTGATGTCCTTGTCGGTTGCGAACTTGGGATGGATAGTTGCTGACGACAGCACGGCCCCGGGGCGTCGTCTTGGCCTACGGTGCAGCTCGCGGCAGGCGGTAGCGCGCCGTGCGCGCGCGTCACACCTGCTGTGAGCCGCGCCGGGCGCGATAAAATATACATGTGATGGTCAGATGTAGTCATCTAGAGGTTTACAGAACATTGGCTATGTTGTACTGCGCACGACCCCCGAGGTCCGCGCACGGACTAAGGCCTGCCGGCCCGCACCAGCACTACGACATGAGGGATCCAACCTCGGGCACCGGCACTCTCTGCTTTGCCGGCCCTCACCTAGGGCTGATCGTCGACCTGCAGCGCGGCGAGTTCCGCGCCCCCGAGGAGAAGCTCATCGCACTAGCCAAGGTCGCCCGTTCTCTCCTTGGCCGCGCAGCCTCCGACAAGCGTTGGCTCCCAACTCGGCAGCTGGCGTCCTTTGCGGGCAAGGCGCAGTTCCTGTACTTGGCAATTACGCCGGCCCGGTTCTTTTTGCGAGAGCTGCACTGCGTCCTCGCGACCCGGCAGGGCTGGGGCGGCGCGCGTCAAGATGACAAACCAGCTGCGCCGCGATCTGGAATGGTGGACCCAGGTGCCTGCGCAGCACAACGGTCGCTCTATGTACAAGACTGTGGAGACCGCGTATCTGCACGCGGACTCCAGCTCGTATGGATGGGGGGCTGTGCTGAACAACAACAGCGCTTACCAGGCGCGCGGCTTCTAGTACGAGGACGACCGCGCGCATCACATCACGTAGAAAGAGCTTCGCGCGGTACGTCACGCGGTCGAACCATTCCTGCCGCAGCTCCGAGGACGGCGCGTCTTGCTGCACGAGGACAACACGGCCGTGGTGGCAGCGCTAGCCAACCTTACCTCTCGGTCGCCCGTCATGATGGAGGAGCTCCGCAAGCTCCTGCACCTCTTGGATGTCCACGACATCTCCATCAGGCCCCGGTACATCCAGTCTGCAGCCAACGTTTGGGCGGACCGACTCAGCAGGGAGCCGGACGACTCCGACTGGCAGCTCAATCCGCGGATATTTGCGTACTTGCAGCGCTTGTGGGGTCCGCGCACCGTCGACAGATTTGCGTCGAAAACACGCAACTTCCACGGTACAATTCCCGCTGGCGCGACCCACGTTGCGAAGCGGTGGATTCTCTCCGTTTGCCGGACGAGTTTGGCGCAGAGAACGCAATTATTGCAATCCCCCGTGGGGTTTGTTGGACGATTTGGCGGACAAACTGCGACAGTCGGGCGCGGCCGCCACGGTCATCGCGCCGCACTGGCCAGGACGGCGTTGGTACTAGCTGTTGCAAGACCTCGCCACCGAGACGATCGTCTACCCGCCTACCCGCGACCTCTTCTTTCCTGGGCGGCGGGGAACGCGCGCGGGGGTAGGTCGGACGGCCCGGCTGGAGCGTCGTGGCCCTTCGGCTGCCACGCCGGCATGGCTGCACCTCCACCGTGGGTCGCTAGGCCGGGCTATGGCCGTGCAACCGTCGCTGCAGTACAATGTACAATACCCAAGCCGCCTGTCCCACGCTCGACGCGCGCGCTACCGCCTTGCGGTGCGCCCCGGCTCTGAGGCGCCCTGGACGGCATCGATGGCGGCCGAGCTCCGGTCTTTGTTGGGGACCGACGACGTTGGTCAAGCGGCGCTCGGGTTGCTTACAGGTTCGCTGGCTGCCGGCACCTACCGCAACTGCGACAGCGGCATGCGCTCTTTCGCTACGTTCTGCGAGCAGGAGGGCTTGCGCCCGCTGCAGGCTACTACCAACACGATCGTCCGCTACACTGCCTGGCTGGGCATGCAAGGTACCGTCGGCGCGGAGTCCCTTCAACAGTACTACTCGTCCATCAACAAGTACTTCCGCGACCATCAGCGCCAGCCTGTCGCCCTCGGCGAAATGGTGGCCGACGCGCGCCGCGGCCTGGCCATCCAGCAAGAGCGTCTTGCGGCGGAAGACGTCCGCGTCGCCCTGCCTGCGCCCGTTGCGGCTGACATCCTGGACACCGCAATTGAACTTCGGCGGACATTGGTATGGGAACCCGCTAATATTGCGGACATCCGCGCTTTCAGAGCCGCGCTCGCGACGATTACGGCGTACGTCTTCGTATGCCGCGCGGAGTCCGGCATTAGCTGCGAGACCGGTGATTTAGTGGTCGACCGACCATCCGGCGGCGTTCTGTTTGTATGTCCGCAAACAGAAAGGCGACCAGCATACGAGGGTTTCCGCTAATAAGCCCCTGATAGACCTGCCCATGGCCGCCGTTCCGGACTTCGCTGACCTGCTGGACTGGTACACCATCAGTCGCGACGCCTACAGCCGCCGTTTCTACGGCGCCAGCCCGCCGCCCAAGTTCTGGAGCATCTCCCCGCTGGAGTCTTCCGCCACTTTGGTCGGTTTCAGCCACTCTTACCGAGTGGTTGTGGGAAGCCTACCTGGCGGCGGGCGCCCGACCTCCCACCCGTTTCAAGTGGACATCGCACAGTTTACGCAAGGGCGCCGCTTCCGCAGCAAGCTGCGTCGGCGTCCCCTTGCCGGCCATCAAACACATGGGCGATTGGTCGAAGAACAGCGACGTGGTCACAGGGAAGTACATCGACCCGACCATGCGCCCGACTCCTGCGGCGTGGAGGTTCTTCGGCTGGCTCGTCCCCGTCCGGCCGCCGGCCTAAGCTACCTGTGCTAGCTTTTGGCTTTCGTCTCTGGCAAACAGTGCCTCCTTGGGTAAATGGTCAGATGTAGTCATCTAGAGGTTTACAGTACATTAGCTATGTTGTACTGCGCACGACCCCCGAGGTCCGCGCACGGACTAAGGCATGCCGGCCCGCACCAGCACTACGACTTGAGGGACCCAGCCTGGGGCACCGGCACTCTCTGGTTTGCGCTCACCTCAACCGGCTCGCGCACCCACCCACCCTCAGCCATATTTTTGAGCTAGGAGACACCCAGGCCAAGCCTGTGGTTCTTGTCTTAGCCTTCGATGTAAGCGAGCTGACATTCTTTGGCAAACAGTGCCTCCTTGGGTAAATAGCGCTATAATACAGTATAATATGATTACACGGCCTTTGCCCGCGCGGAGGTTCCGCGCTTGTCACTTGCACTGGCCCCACGTGTGGCATTGATCCCTTATGGCTTCGCTCTACGGATGGCTCGAACCGGAGCGCTACGGATTTCATCGTGGATCATCTACCCATATGCCCCGTAGCGAACTACAAGCACCGCATGCATACCGCTTTGAAGAATCTGTGGGCATCTGTGGCAACTGATGCGGGGGCGGTGCTTGACCGGGACCGTTCGGGAGCCGGCGACTTGACCCTTGAGACGAGTGGGCTGCGCCCAGCGGACCGCTCGCGGCCGTCGGACCTGACGCTGGCGGGGTGAAGGGGGGGGGGGGGGGGGGGGGGGCGTCGTGCGATTACATGATCGACTTCGCGTGCGTGTCCTCCACGACCCCCACTTGGAGCAACGTCCCCCGCTGGTGCACCCCGGGAATCGCGGTGACCGAGGCGGAGCATGGTAAGTTGGCAGCGGACCGGGCGTCTTCCGCCCCAGTGCAGGGTGTTCACCGGTACTACCCTTTTGTGGTTGAGGACCGCGGCCGTCTCGGGAAGTCCGCTTTGACGGTGGTCTACATCTTCGCGGTGCTGTTGGTTGTGCGCAACTTCCCTGGCGGTCCTTCCGCCCTAACCTCTTGCTTTCTTCGGGGTCAATCCGTTCAGGCACTTCGGAACTTTGTCGCCAGCCATCCTGCTGAGTTCCGCCGTCACCTGTCGCGCACACGGCGGGGGCTGTTGCAGCGGGTCTCGGCTTGCGTGCATAGTACCCTGGGCGGCATTCTCTCTGCCGGTGTGCAGATGGCCAAGTCTGATGCGTGTGCTCGTGCCCATTCTGCGTCTTCTCATGTTACTGCTTCCACCCCGCAGTCATTGTAGAGGACCTGTCTGATTCATGTCCTTTTTTTTTTTTGG
Source organism: Tetraselmis striata (assembly GCA_006384855.1). Taxonomy (NCBI): domain Eukaryota; kingdom Viridiplantae; phylum Chlorophyta; class Chlorodendrophyceae; order Chlorodendrales; family Chlorodendraceae; genus Tetraselmis; species Tetraselmis striata. The sequence continues at coordinate 410,404 of VCJN01001126.1, read as the reverse complement.
TGATTTCCGATATCGCCTTATGCTGCTAGCTCATGTAAATAATAATATGATTACATGAGCCAGCTATACTGTATAATATAGAAGATCGTCGTTGAGTATTACAACGGTAGTAGTACACACTGTATCTACCTATGTACTGTACATACATATACAGTTATACACCATCTACACTGTCCGACAAAATACATTGCTCTGCACGAATCTGCATGTAGGCGCATCGCTGTGCACTAGCATATAGCCAAAACCACGTATAGTCTTTAAGCTCTCATGACCGTGGTTGCAACGCACCATCCGAAACGTCGCGGTGATGCATCATTTAGTGCTCTTTCTCCGTTCACAGCCAAAAATGCCGCGTTTCCACAGAAAATTGCCCAATGCGATTGCACGCGTTTCAGTTTCATGGGGTTGCGCATTCCCCCAATCTTTGACGCACGGATAATATAATCGTAAATGAATAAATTGTGGGTGTGTCGTGGCATTTGGGTGATGACCCGGCATCGCAGCCGTGCACGTGCCACTACCCCTACAGATGTGCCAATGCTCGAAAGGGCCTAAAATTGTATTCCATTGGTAGCATAACACACGACGCGCTATATGGCCCAAGCTTCACCATGTGGATAGCCTATATTACAGTCCTTCCGATGCACTACTGCCACGACGCAGCGCGGGAGGTGTGGGAGGAAAGACAGGCATTGTGCCAAAGCACTGATTACTGCGAAATCGCAGAAATTTCTACGCATTGCGAGCAAAAAAATGTCTCCTGATTTCGGGAAACGCTATAATGAAGAGCTGTTTGTTTACTTTAAACCAATAGTGGATTCGAGTCTGAGGCACTATGGGTTGCACCTAGGTGCCCGTTATGGGGCCTAACATTGGGGTCCAAAGTTTGAAAGCATGTTTTTAGGCTCACAAACCCTTTAAACATACGCCTCAACTCGACTACACCGTTTCACGAAGATATGCCTCTTGACACACCTCCCCAAAATGCAATTGTAGCAGCTTTTTTTCCAACAGTTACGGCGCCCAAATTCATGTACCCTCTCGAGTGGAGACTCATTTTTCTCAGTAAAAAACACGGAGTGGTCGCATGACACCACTATGTCGGCGAATTTGAACGAAAATCGCACATGTACTTGCCAAAAACCGTTACTTATATCCTCCGAATTCGCTTACAATGCTAAAAATGGGGCACTGTTGCGGTTGTTCTACCACTTAATCACACAATTCTCCGCTCCGAAATAACAGACATTTACCAATTTATTTAGACGATGTACTCAGTGGCTGCAGCTATTGAGTGCACTTGAGGTTGGTGGAATGGCACCCAATAATGTTGCCATATACCCGCGCAACAATGAATTCCCGCGTGTTGTATGATTTTCGGGGGGCGAGACTTTTTTGGGGGGTGCATACAGCGGTTCACAAGCAGCCTTTCATGTCGCAATGTTGCGTGCTCGACTGCTCTTAGAATAAATCCGCATATATGCTTATTCAGAATATAAACGACCGTATCGAGACCATATGTCTCCAGCGACTAAGGAATGTCCCTAGACACTCAATCAATGTATGTTGCTTTGCGGCCATGGGCATCATACAATGCATGCAACCCTTCCACGCCAATGAGGTGGCCGTGTCTTCAGATTATCGCACATGTTGCAAAGATAGTTGCAATACAACTTTCTGCGATACTTGCAGTATTCTGCCATATTATCGGAATCCCATCGAGCAAGATTTCGAGCACGTGGCGGCTAAAAAATGCTTAAGAGTCAGTGTATTGGTCATGCGAAATTGAAATTGACATTGATTGCAACGTGCTAGCATGCTCCTCTCCCTCGCTCAACCGACTGAGCTGTTCTTAGGGCCTGCCATCTAAGCCTCTAACCATAGTAGGGAACGCATACAGTGTCATTACGGTTAGAGATTACGGCCATCCTCTTTCGTTATTTCTTAACCCGCCTCCTTCCATCACGTGATCAATAGCAGTGTTATTTTCCGGACAACTACGGGTAGTCGCCAGTTCGAGCGACTACTGCTAATTGGCAGTACGGGGATTACGAATGCAGTACTCGCCCCGCCCCCGAAAAGGGCTTTCCTGTACATCGCTCGGTAATGCCACCGGCGCACCGCGCAATTTCGGTCGTCGTGCTGATTTTTGGCTCCACATGCCGCCATCTCAAACATTTCCCGCAGGTCGCGGCGCTGATCGCCCCACCGCGCCGCACTGTGAGATTCAGATGTGACGTAAATGTGCCCTACTGGTGACGAACGACGACATACGGGGACGATACGGGACGGACGAGGGACGTGGATTTCATACCCAGTAGCGACGACTATCGCGCGCGACCTGTAAAGTACTATATGAATTTCTCGTTTCCATAATTTCATCAAATTGATATGCGCACGCGGGCTCGCGTGTCGCCCGCCGACGCGGAGCACCCGGGCTAAGTACAGGCGGATGTACGCACTCATTGCACATCGCCGCACATCGCTGACCGCACATCGCTGACCGCTGACCCCGCGGTGTGCCGCGATGTGCGGCACGACGGGCGGAGGTGTGGGCGGATGTAGGTGGTACGGTAGGTGGTAGGCGGTAGGTGGTGTTCGTAGGTGCGCGTTTTAATGCAGCCGCCCTAACTGCTGATGATTGTGTAACGCCCCAGCACGCGCATGAAGTATGGGGTCGCCTCACGGTCACCGCCGCTCACCGTTGAATCAAGCGCGGACAGCCGCGCACTCGCATCTGTGTTGCCTGCCGGTGGTGGGTTACATCCACCCCAACTCTCAACCCCCCCCCCCCCCCCCCCGCCCCTCGCGCGCGGCAGCAGGCATGCCGGGAAAGGGATGGATAGCGAGTGTGTCGAAGGATGGCGTGTACTCATGCAAGCACTGCCGGGGCAACGTGACGGGCACTTGTGATAAGATGGCGCGAGAGCGGCACTTCCTAAAATTCCCGAACTGTAGCCACTCGTTGAAGCGTGCGGCTAAGTTGCGCCGCAAGGCCGCCTTATCACAAGCAGCAGCAGCAGGGGCGGCAGCAGCAGCAGCAACAACAACAGGGGCGGCAGCAGGAGTAGCTGCAGCCGTCGGAAACGGCCCGCCGGCGCCGGTCTCGGACGACGGCGGCTCGAAGGTGGACGATGTGATGGGCGTGGGGGAGGACCCCGTTGGCGAAGACGGTATGGACATCGACGCGCCTGCGTGGCCGCCGGCGGGCGTGGAACCCGCGATGAGGGCGTGATATGGAAAGGCGATTCCGGCGACTTCTACATGAAGGTCATCGCCAAGAAGTTCCGGGGGGTATGGCACTACGGCGTGATAACCGGCGTCGTTCCCGAGTGGGTGTTGGAGGACTACGGCGGGGCGACCCAGTGGTGCGCTGTTTTCGAGGACGGGGGCATTGTGGGCCTTCTGCGTTCAGAGGTGAGTGGGCCCGGCCTGCGTGCTGGTGGCACCACTCAACTGCGGTTGTATGGAATCACACGCACCCGCCCGGTCGGCGTGGCAGGTTGTGGAGGCTATGGCGGCTGCCCAGGAGCACCCCCCTGTGGATGCGGACGGGGAGGCTCGCTTGGTAACCGTCCATGAAGGCGATGACTTGTCCAGTGAATCACACACCTTGCCCGGCGTGCGGTCAACACAACCCGGCTGGCGGAGGCCAAGCAGAACACTGGCTGCCATGGCGTGTGCCATGTGCATGTGGTCCGGGGCTATGTCAGCATGGTCAACCTCTTCCCCCTCGCGCCGTTCCACCTGTTTTTTTTTTGCTTGGGAAGGGACTTCTGGAGGAAATTTGTCACCGTGCAGGGCCACATTGGATTCCGAGCTATGAAGCAGGAAGACCGGCGCCAGGCTTTAGTCCCGATACCCAGCAACTTTGAACGCGGGTTGCGCCCTTCGTTTGCAGTGTCCAAGAATCGAAAGGTAAACCCCTCCCCCCCCCCCCCCCCCCCCCCCCCCGGGCGTGGGCGTGGGCGTGGGCGTGACGGCATTCCCCTCCATGACTGCAGGGTCAGGCAAGGTGACGGTGCAGCCCGGCTGGGTCATGGAGGACTGCTTGCACCACATGGAAACGTTTTCCATTCTTAACGCCGGTCCGCTCCTCGAGGAGGCCCGGGTGAAGGCGATCATGCCCGAGAAGGAGCTCGCGTCCCCAGCGGTGGTGCGTTCGGTGTCACGACTGGCGGTGCTTGGGCACATGTACAAGCGCCTGCAAGGAGCTGCGTGGTTCGTCACGCGGTGGGGGTTGCAGAATGTGGTGACGGAGGAGGACGGCCCCGAGCGCAAGGCGCAGGTGGACGCGCTCACTAGGGAGGGGAGGACTCGATACCCAGCGCGGCGCCAAGGCGCGGCGGCCGGGGCAGCGCGGCGCCAAGGCGCGGCGGCCGGGGCAGCGCGGCGCCAAGGCGCGGCGGCCGGGGCAGCGCGGCGCCAAGGCGCGGCGGCCGGGGCAGCGCGGCGCCAAGGCGCGGCGGCCGGGGCAGCGCGGCGCCAAGGCGCGGCGGCCGGGGCAGCGCGGCGCCAAGGCGCGGCGGCCGGGGCAGCGCGGCGCCAAGGCGCGGCGGCCGGGGCAGCGCGGCGCCAAGGCGCGGCGGCCGGGGCAGCGCGGCGCCAACGCGAGTGGGATGGGCGGGGCAGCGCGGCGCCAAGGCGCGGCGGCCGGGGCAGCGCGGCGCCAAGGCGCGGCGGCCGGGGCAGCGCGGCGCCAACGCGCGGCGGCCGGGGCAGCGCGGCGCCAACGCGCGGCGGCCGGGGCAGCGCGGCGCCAAGACAGCGGCGGCCGGGGCAGCGCGGCGCCAACGCGAGTGGGATGGGCGGGGCAGCGCGGCGCCAACGCGAGTGGGATGGGCGGGGCAGCGCGGCGCCAAGGCGCGGCGGCCGGGGCAGCGCGGCGCCAAGGCGCGGCGGCCGGGGCAGCGCGGCGCCAAGGCGCGGCGGCCGGGGCAGCGCGGCGCCAAGGCGCGGCGGCCGGGGCAGCGCGGCGCCAAGGCGCGGCGGCCGGGGCAGCGCGGCGCCAACGCGAGTGGGATGGGCGGGGCAGCGCGGCGCCAAGGCGCGGCGGCCGGGGCAGCGCGGCGCCAAGGCGCGGCGGCCGGGGCAGCGCGGCGCCAACGCGCGGCGGCCGGGGCAGCGCGGCGCCAAGACAGCGGCGGCCGGGGCAGCGCGGCGCCAAGACAGCGCATACAGCGGAATCGGCGGAAAGGGATGCATTACAAGTTGTGGACGGCAGGCGCTGAAAACTATGCGGTCATGCCGCAACAACCCCAGCAGTGGCTTCTGGATACCTCTGATCTGGCTGGCGGCGGCGGGCTGCGGGATGCAGGGCCGCATGACTGAGGTGGCGGTGCTGGTGAGCCCGGAGAGTCTGCATGCGGCGGAGGCGGCAGAGCCGCATAGGCACTAGACAATGCTCTGAAGCGAGCCCCAATTGTCTGCCCAGCGCCTGCCCCAATGTAACGCACCAGCTTGGCAGCAATTGGCAGCTCTTTTGCCCCCCCTCCACCCCACAGACACACTACCAATACCAGTTTCTCATCCCGGCGGGCAGTTGATGCGTATACCCAGGCTTGTGCGTCCGCGGTGCGGGGGGGGGGGGGGGGGGGAATCACTATAGCTAAGCTAGTGATGTGAGATATGAGTGCAGCAACAGATATTGTGCAAGATATAATACGATGGCATGCAAGCGGGTCCCCGCTCTTCCACAATCATTGGCCCTGCTCCCTCTTGCCCCGCCCCCGGTGCCCTTTAGCTGCTCTCAGCATCCCGAGTGGGATGGGCGGGGCAGCGGTTGCTACCGAGTGAGGCGTAGCATCGTTTGCAGTAGCAACGCAGCCTTTCCGGTGTGACGCCGCCTGGATGTAACCCAGCAGTACGCGCAAAGTGCAAGTGCAAGCTGCTGATGGCGGGGATCCCGCGCGCGGGGGGGGGGGGGGGGGGGGGGGGGGGGGGCAGCGGCTGTGGGATAGGCGGGGCAGCGGTTGCTACCGAGTGAGGCGTAGCATCGTTTGCAGTAGCAACGCAGCCTTTCCGGTTGCATAGTGTGACACCGCTTGGATGTAACCCAGCAGTACGCGCAAAGTGCAAGTGTTACACGTCCGTGTGCCCCACCCAATGACATTGCGCCCGACCTCACTGACGGCATGTCTCGCTCTCCTTCAGCTCCTGGGCCGTCCGCCGCCTCACCCTGCGCACCCTACCAGCCGCGCGTGCCTTCTCGGAAGCCTCACACACGGCGGCGCGAGTCGCGTCGTGGAACGCGTCCCTGACATGGCGGAACTCCGCCCTCACCGTGGCCGTGGTCGGGCAGAGGACTGCCCGCTGATGGGTCGCCATGCATGGGTACTTGGGGCCGCACAAAGCCGGGGTGCCGTCGCAGCAACACTCCCAGTCCGTCCGTTGGCCGCAGTCCACGCATGACGGGCGTCCGGCCAGGACACGCACATGATAGTGCATGTGGCCGCCTCCCGCCACTGCTCGTAGTGCTCCGGTCAACATGGCGACGAGCAAGTCGGCATGTCCCGCAGGTGGCTGCGGGGCGGGTGGCGCGAGCGCAGCCTCGCTCGCCTCGACAACCCCCTCAGCCCGATCAGTCGCCTCGACCACGACCTCCCCCGCCTCCTGACGCGGCGCACCAGGCGCATCATCGTCGCCTGGCAGGGCGTCCCCCCCCGCAACGGCGCCGTCGGCGGTGGCCGACGCCGTCGTGGCGGGGTGTTGTGAGGAGGTGGCCCTAGACATAGGTGGGGCCGGCACCGCCATGTGTTGCTCCACATGCGGTGCGGTTCCTGACGCGAGAGCTCCGTCGCACCAGTACCGGCGCCGGCACCCCACGCCTGCTGGGATTACCACCAACCGGCATGTTTCCTTTGGGAGGCGGTTCATCCGCGTCGGAGGTGAGCGGCGGTGCCTGTGTGGGTGTGAATACTGCCCGGCCATTAGGGCTCCCGCCGCCTGCCGCTCCGCCGACCCAAGCCGCGGCGTGTGCTGCGCCCCGCATAGTCGCCTCGAATATAATATACATGACGCGGGGAGGGGGGGGGGGGGGGGGGGGGGATTCGTGCGTTTCGTATGTCGGCGGAAAGGCGTGCGAAGCTGCGGCTGGCGAAGGTGGTGGAAATAAGCGTGGCGGCGTCGGCGGCGTATTACCGTGCGTGCATGCGTGCGCAACCCCGCGGCAGCAAGCGCCGGACTCGGCGTGTGCCGGCGGCAGAGCTGCGAAGCCATGGACACGGTACGGGATGCCAAGTTTGGCTAAGCAACTGCCGAGGCTGGCGGCTTAACCCCCATGTCCGGCGGTTAAGGGACGGAAAGTGCGTAGAAGTTGATCGGCAAAGCGGGCATATAAGCCTGGCTGTGCTAGGTTCCTATTAAGTAATGGCGGTTTGTGCTAAGTAATTCGTAGGGGTGGACCATGCAGCGCAGGTAGGGGGCGGTATAAATGAGGCCGGGCACATATACTGCTCCACGAAACGACACTGTCGCACGTGTAGTTGAATAGACGCCCCCCCCCCCCCCCCCCCCCCCGCCGGGTCGGCCCGCCAGGTCGGCCCGCCGACCCGCCACGGCATGTAATATCTGTCATGCATCGCCGGGGTATGTGTGAGTGGATGCCCCGCCGCCACACACCCCCCCCCCACCCCCCCCCCCCCCCCATTTACACTTGTGCACTCATTAAGTTTGGGCTGGTTTCGGAGCAGTACATGTACGTATGTATATACATACAATGGAACGTAGGACCTGCGCGGAAAGAGGCGGGGCTGGCGGAGTGCGTTGGGGGTGCGTAGAGTAGCGTGTTGGTGAGATTCGGGGTGCATCGGACGCCGGATGCCCATCCACCCAGCGTAAAAGACGCGTACGTAATATTCACACTATATATATTCACACGCAAATGTGTGAAAACCGGACATACCGTGCCGGATGGGTGGGAATACGGCGTCCGATGCAGCCAAAACCCCAGGGACACGCTATTCTATGCACCGCCAATGCACTCCGCCAGCACCGCCTCATTCTCTGTCGATTTCGAAAACGCCTTCACATTATCCACCGCTAATTGCAATTGCCACCGTGTAATATTGTCACGATGTGCGCACACAACAACACTTACTACCGGTTCCGACGCGGATGGAGGCGAGGCTTGCGGAGTGCGTTGGGGGTGCGTAGAGTAGCGTGCTGCAAATAATTGGGGTGCATCGGACGCCGGATGCCCATCCACCCGGCGTAAAAGACGCGTAATATTCACACTTTATTAACACACAAATGTGTGAAAACCGGACATTCCGTGCCGGATGGGTGGGAATACGGCGTCCGATGCAGCCAAAACCCCAGCACCACGCTATTCTATGCACCGCCAATGCACTCCGCCAGCACCGCCTCATTCTCTGTCGATTTCGAAAACGCCTTCACATTATCCACCGCTAATTGCAATTGCCACCGTGTAATATGTTGTCACGATGTGCGCACACAACAACACTTACTACCGGTTCCGACGCGGATGGAGGCGAGGCTTGCGGAGTGCGTTGGGGGTGCGTAGAGTAGCGTGCTGCAAATAATTGGGGTGCATCGGACGCCGGATGCCCATCCACCCGGCGTAAAAGACGCGTAATATTCACACTTTATTAACACACAAATGTGTAAAAACCGGACATTCCGTGCCGGATGGGTGGGAATACGGCGTCCGATGCAGCCAAAACCCCAGGGACACGCTATTCTATGCACCGCCAATGCACTCCGCCAGCACCGCCTCATTCTTTGTCGATTTCGAAAACGCCTTCACATTATCCACCGCTAATAATTGCAATTGCCACCGTGTAATGTTGTCACGATGTGCGCACACAACAACACTTACTACCGGTTCCGACGCGGATGGAGGCGAGGCTTGCGGAGTGCACTGGCGGTGCACAGACTAGCGGGAGACTAGATCCATTGTCGCTTATTTACAAGCACGGGCGGTGCTGCCAGACCTGATCGTCTACGGCCGATATAATATTCACACTAAATTAACATCGGTGCACACCGCCGCACACCGCCGCACACCGCCGCACACCGCTGCGCGCGCACATTCGTCGCACACATTATCCCGGATTCACTCGCCGTATCCATTACGCCGTGCTACTTCAACAATAAACATTGCGAAATTACACCGACACAATGCCGCACCGACTAGCTCTTGACAATACGTGCATATAAATAGTAGTGGCGCGCTGCTCCTCGCCTCCGATGTGTCGTTGACTGCTGCGGAAGGCGGTCGTCGACTGGGTGTTAGTTTCTCCACCTCGGCCGCCCCCCCCCCCCCCCCCCCCCCCCCCGCCCCCCCCCCCCTTCACCGCTCACAGCGCCATGGCCGACCTCGCCCCCCTGGGCAAACGTGGGCGGCGAGCCTTGTTGTCTCGCGTGTCCGCGCCGCCGGCATCGAGGAGGACGAGAAAGACATGAGGAAACGCGTGACAAGGTGGGCGCGCAACAAAACACTCCATCCTCCACATTAGCACGCACCCACTCGTGGCTAACTTGTGCCGCGCGCAGGTTCGTCCGGGAGCGCCGTTAAGGCCCACCTCAACGCCAAGGCTTCCACAGTGCCAGCGGCGCAACTCGTGGTGGCCGAGGAGGCCGCATCCTCAGCCGCTTAAAGGCGAAACGATTGTGGCTTGTTGTGGGTGTCTGGGCACAGGGGGCATCCCGACGCGAAGGTAAGGAAGCTCATGGCGGCGTCGTCGACGGCACAGCCTCCCGGGGTGGTGAAGACACTGACGGATGACAAGAAGCGGAAGAGGCCAGTGAAGAAACGCCGAGGTAAGAAACTGACGGTCGCGGAGTCGGAGGCGGAGTCGGAGGCGCAGGCGGAGGCGGAGGCGGAGGCGGAGGCGGAGGCAGCGAGATCGTCGAAGCGGAGGGTCCCGCGGGCACGCAAGAACAAGAACAAGCAGTAGCCCCCGCCCCCTTACCCCCCCCCCCCCCAGGCGGGAGCGGCTGGCGGCGAGGGGGGGCGGGGGGGGGCGGGGCGGGCGTGGTCCCCCCGCCCCCGCACCCCCCCCCCCCCCCCCCCGGGCCACATCCCCCGATGGCAGCTGTCGCGAATATTGTAATTCAAACATTCTTCGGCAAACCGCTGCCTGCCCCCGCCCTCCCCCTCGCGAATATTTATGTAACGTGAGCACTCTTTGGCAAAACATGGCAGCCAAACCGCCCATCTGATGACCTTTGATCGGACGGCTGGCAGGCCCGTTCAGCAGTACTAGCTATAATGTACACAAAAATCCCCACTTTGGCCGAATAGTACGGCTGAGATTTGCGCTCCCATGTACTAATAGTCGTAGTTATCCACAGGACCACTCTCCATCGTGCCCGGGTACCGGGTACCGGGTACTCGATACCCGGTACCGGCGTAATAAATATATCGCGTACTACCCGGTACTACACGGACAACCTTGTACCTTGTACGTCAGTGCCATGTAACGCTCCACCGGGCTGGTACGACTTCCTCAATGATGACAAAAAGGATTTATCGCCCGCCGGCAATAACGCCGGATGTACTCGCACGTAACTGGATGGACGTGCCGCCACCAGCAGCAGCCTTCACGGATAAATAATAGTCGCTAGTAGTAGTGCTTCGTCACCTGTATGTCACATCTGAATCTCACAGTGCCGGCTGTGGCGGTCCGCCGGCCTCGGCCGCGGTCTGCATATGCTGCCTCAATATCGCCCGCCTGAGCTCTTGCAATAGGATCCCAAAGGGGGACTGGAGAGAGAAAGGCGGGCATCAACCCCCTTTCCCCCCGGTCCGCATGTCGTCGCCCCGTGGTCAGCAGGCCGGTCATGCTCGCCCGGGCGCCGCTCGCCTCGGCAACGCGCCTCGTCGCTGTAGGCTCCCGTCCAAAGTCAGACCGAGCTAGCCGCCAGCTGACTCCTCCCGCTGCATGGCTGCGACTCCCGCAGGGCACTCCGGCTCCTGTGTCTCCTGGCCCCTGAGTCGCTGCCATGGCCATCCTCTCCGCCCCCGAACGCCCGCCCCGCCTTTCGCGCTCGCCGCACTCGCCGAGATCCCATCTCCTCGCGCTCGCCGCACTCGCCCGTTCTCACTCGGCAGCTAAGGGTTTCCCGGATGTTGCGAACGGGTCGGCCGCAGGGCGAAGCCGAACACTCCGCAATACTAGGCCGGGATTCTAGTGATTCACATGTGGAACACATACGGGTGAGGAGGTACGCCGGATACTCTGTAGATAGGCCCCGCGGTCGCGGGTCGTACCGATGTACGAGAACACGATTTCATTTCGAACAATTCTCGAGAGTGGGCTGCCCCCGTCCGAGTCGTACACCCCCCACCTCCCCCCCCCCATCCCCACTCGTAGGCGGATCTGGGAGAGGCCGACGCAAGGCCGAGGTCGTACAAGAACTTTTTCTGCAGCCCCGGTACAAGGATGCTGCCCGGCAGCGCCAGCAAGCGCTACCGGCGAGACGACGAGTATTATTTGATGAGCGCCCCGTAGGGCTCCCCGGTCGCCGCATGATCCAACGACCCGCCTCAACTGGGCACCCCGCTCAGCCCCCTGCCGCACCCAGCCGGGCACGGGTCTTAGGGGATACCAGCGCCCACCACGTGGAGGTGGGGGTGGTGCCACTGGCCTATGTACCGCACCAAGAATCCGCCGCTCCAGGTGGGCCGCTACCTGGCGGCGACCTCCGGTACCGGAATTCAGACATTGACCCGGCAGCTCGCAAGGCCACTTGGCAACGTGTTCGAAAAGCTCAGTAGGAGAAACCAAGATATGCTACCAGGTAGTGCGATCAACGGGTGGGACATGACATCACTGCGATCACGGCGGGGGACGCGAGGCGCCTTCCACACACAGACGCAATGGGGTGCGGCTGGCCATGCCCATGAATAAGCAAAGCCAGCCGCAACGCGCTAGGATTGCGCGACCGGAGGTCGCGTTTGCTTTTTTCCCGTGGCCGAGTTCACAAAGATGTTCGAGGAAGAGAAAGCAGCCCACCGGAGTGGTGTGGCTGCTAGATAACATGGACGCGAGCGGCGACGAGAAACCCTACATCAAGGAGTATGAGTATATAGGGGAGAACATCGGGGGCGCATTGGTGGTCGATGATGCGGGTTGTGGAGCCAGTCATCACGGAGTGCGCCGGTTCGAGACAAACATGGGAGCCATCGTGAGACTGAGGAGGGCGTGGGAGAAGCGGGCGGACATGCAGCCGCGGCTGCTTGGGGATGTGCTACCATCACCGCACGTGGGGCCGCACGTCAATCTGCCGATATCACCAACGGAGTGCGAGTCAACAAACCGGGGCAGCCGCGGGCCTTGCCGACGGTCCTCGCGAGGCCGGATACAGATGTCTACTCCGGCGAGGGGGCTGGTATGCTTTTCAACATCAACACCGGCGAGTTGGAGCGGCCAATTGTCCACATGATTGAAGAGTTTTCGGCTACGAGCCGGGTGTGATCCGCGACATACCTCTGCCGGACCATGAGCGACACATCGGCAATTCCATCGGCTTGCATCATAGTGTCTTCTATATCACGGGTTAGCTCTTTCGGAAGTAGCGGCGAATGAGGGACCTCGAAGAGCTGGCGCGGACAGCTAGGGCTGCCCTGACAGCTCAGCGCAGCAGCATAGGAGGAGGAAGCATCGCACATGCATAAATTATGTGAGAGGCAGTGGCAGCAAATGTGGCGACATAGAATGTGATGCTAGCTGGTACTTCTGAGGGTGGGCGGCACGTCCATGCAACTCTGCAAGGCGAGCCGTCTTGGCAACACGACTGTTTTGGCCATGTATGTGGCGGTGGTTTTACGGGCGAGCACCCGCTACATCCTCAAGGTGACTGCTACGGGCAAGGCTGGGCGACGAGCTTTCGGCGTCAATGCCGTGTCGGATGGCGGCGGGGCTGAGGAGCGGAGTAGTGCGGCCATTTGGGCCAATGAACGCTACTCACTTGTCAGCATGAATAATCGTGTGGAGGGTGTTTCCAGTCTGAGGAATCCCGACAACCTCTGGCGATGGGGGCGCGAATGCAGTGTTGCACAACATCGGGAGCTTGTGGAGATGTGTAATGGTTTATGGGGTGACGTCTGGGTGTGGTCGGTAAGCAATCTATCGGCCGTCAAGCACTAGGAGTTACGGATACCGACGACCGACGCTCTACCCCTCAAGCCTAGCAAGTACCGTTTTAGCAAGACGGAGTGGGACTTAGTGGACAACTGGTGCCAAGAGTTGTTGGAGGCATGGGCGATTCGCCAGAGCTAGTTGCCTACATCATCCCGGTGGTGTGCCCATGGAAGAAGGACGACAACGGCAAGTGAACCGGGGTACGGATATATGTTTGAACGCCCACCGGCTGAACAGTGGTGTCACGCAGTCGTGGGCGTGTTGCATGCCCGAGACTGACGAGCTACTTGGCAAGGTAGCCGGTGCCTGGATGTACATCGGGGTTGACGGTACGTCGGCGCTCCACAAACAGCTGCCCATCGCCGAGAAAGACAGACACAAGACTGCCTTTTGGGGCAGCGACCGACAATACGAGTGGTGCCGGATGGCGTTGGGCTTCAAGAACGCCACCCATGGATGGCAGTCCCTCATGGATGAGGCCCTCGGCGATTTGCCGTTTGTATTGGCAGTTCATGCCCATGACATATGTGTATTATTTTCTGGCACATACGAGATGAGCGAGCGAGGCTGAGGAGTTCCGACAGCATTAATTGGAATTGTCATTTGGCGGCGGTGTTCCAAAATGGTGGAGACGGTGCTTCAGTGGAGTGGAGAGTCGAACGGTGGATACGGTGTTTCAAAAGCTCGCAAAGGCGGGCAGCGGGATGGCGCCATGCAAAGGGCACGTTACCGTGAAGACACCCATTACATATTTGGTGCACTGGGTGGACGGCGAGGGAGTGTCTCCATAGCACTCAAAGGTGGATGCGGTGGTGAAGATGCCGCCACCGACTGACGTGGCTGGCGTTCGGCGCTTCCTCGGCATGGTGGACTACTACGGCAAGTTCATCGAGCGAGTGGTTGTTAAGCGAAAGCCGCTGACTAAGCTACCGGCAAGGTGCCGTGGGAGTGGGGGCCGGGGCAGCATCATGCCTTCCATCAGCTCAAGGCAAACTTGGTATCAGCCCACGTGCTGAGAAATCCAGATTGGAGAGGCCCTTTCATCATGCAAACCGACTTCAGTGGGGCTGGATTGGGTGGGGTGTCGGCGCAGGAGGATGGAGGCATGATGATGGACGAGCCGGAGTATGTGGTAGAGTTCGCGCGCCCGACATGCCAGTGCGCGAAGCCGAACTACGCTAGCTAAGAGTGTGAGGGTCTTGCCATGTTACATGGCACGGAAAAGTTCAGACACTACAGGAGGCCACAAAAATCTCTGCATGGTTTATTGGTGTGATTTCGCTGAGAGCGCTTCTAGTCTATAAACGCACGGACAACCTGTGCCGTTGCGGTCATTGCGGGGAAAGTCATTACAGGGCGCGCACATGCATGATGCGCTAGAGTCAATCCGACGGTGTGCGGTGCGCGCGCGGCACATGTCATTTGGCAACATTAGTGTATAAGGTATTAGAAAGAACGGGGTTGTGGCCGGTTTGAGCGCACGGCACGCCGGCATTTGAACGTCAAGAACCATGGTTTTCTCCAATGGTCGTCAAAATACATGTGTTAGCCACCCGTCCTACCCCGTGCCGCTCGGTGCATGGTTAAGCATATACAATCAGCTAGTGGGTTGCATGCAAACTTGTTGTGCTCCTTTCAAAGAACAATCAGCTTGCAATCACGCGGAAATTGATAACATTTCGTCGTTTCGTTAGAGTTTATATCCAAATAGCGGACTAAAATTCCGTGAGCGGGGCTTTCTTGTGCATTTCTTATCGCATTAGTCCGATTAAACGGCGAAATTCTATGGCATGTCAAAGAAACCCCTTACTACTCTGGCATGCCAACCAGCCAACTCATTGTGGGTGAGTGGGGCGGGGGGGGGGGGGGGGGCCATGAAAAGGGCATGGAATGTGCCACTCCGTGCACGCTCCCATGCGAGGACCTCTTGCATGGGTCTCCACGTCGCGTCCACTTGTTGTCATTTCGACCGCTCCCCTTTGATCATGAGTTACATGTGCTACAATATGCGCGCGAACATGTGCGTTGGCGGTGAAAATGCGTTTTTTGTTGACGGGGTCGAGCTCGCACTTCGCCCACGGTGCGGGTGTTGTAAGCATGCCCATGTGGAATCGAAAGAACTTTATGTTTACTAATTCACCCCAGGGAGGTGTAGCCAGCGGCGTTAATCTTGCAGCTTGGAAAATTGTGGGATTGATAATAGTGCAGAATTGTCTGCATAATTGGCACTTTGTCATGGAAATTCCCATTCATTGCAACGGTAGCATGCATTGATTGGTCTCAAACGCCATGCATATGTCCACTCACCCCCGGGAGCGCGCGTGCATATGCAACGGACGGTAGCTACATCGCCACCATGTTGCTCTCCTGTGCGTTGACCGTGTTTCGGTGGTTCTAACCTTGTGCCAATCAACGCCAGTGCCGAGAAACATTTTTACAAGTGCGATGACCGGGCGAAGCAGCTTTCTTCTTGGCGGCTTGGAGGTTTGCATGCACTGAAACGCGAGGCTTCACGGCTTTACAGCCACACGGCTTGGGCACCAAGGAGTGGATACTCGTAGTTTTCTATGTGCAAAGACTTGTCATTGTGGAGTGTTGTACATGTTTGGGAGGCAGTTTGTGGTGGTGTGATCATCGGCCTTTGGAGTGGCTGATGAACACCGCACAGCTTCGCGGCAAGTTAACGTGGTGGGCGACGCGGCTCAGCGAGTACGACTTCGCGGTGCGCTATCGAAAGGGCGTCAACCACGTCAACGCATATTGTCTGAGCCGGTGGCCCGCGGAGGGCGACCCATCCGATCTGATGAATGGACGCGGTGAATTTTCACCGGAGGGCACCGCACGACATGCGGCAGCATGTTGATGTGCGGCGGCTGGAGCTGTCGGCGTGGGCGCAACAGCGTGTGTTGGACGCCGCCAAAGAGGGCGCGGGTGACGGCGACTTCGAGGCGGTTACCGGCGAGCTGTCGCCGGGACCGCGGAGAGGAGACCCGTGGGTGAACGCGGAGGCAATGGTGGAGTTGCATGTGGGCAGCATCAACATGCCGCCACCATAAGCCCGCTACGCATGGAGGGGCGACATCTTGTGGCATATGCACAAGGACGGCACACGCCGACAGGTACCGCCACCCGGCAAGCGAGATCCGTGATTGCGGATGTGCATGTCAAGATGGACCACTTTTGGGGGGGGGGGGGGGGGGGGGGTCGACTGCGGAGTGCGATCGCCGCTTCATGTTTCTAGGCAGGGATGGTGGAGGGTATTGTTTCTGTGAAGTAGGCGTGCCCGTGTTGCGATAGGCTGCAACACCGACCCGGCGGCACAACCGGCCCACCGAAGACAGCATCACCGGTGCACATGCAGCCGCTATCGCATTACGGCATGTACTACAGTTGGCACCTACATCAAGCGGGGCCTTTTGAGGCCACCCGCAATCGGATCGTATGGGTGTTGGAGATGGTGGACGCGGCAAGCAAGTGGTGCCAACTGACAAATTTGGTGCCGCCGCACCAAGGAGGCAGCCAACTCACGGCAAGCATTCGATGAGGAGAGAAGGTTGGCGCGCTTTTAGGGTTTCTGGCGATAGCGCTCTTTGAGCAGCGCACCGTGGACCTCAACCACCCGGAGGGCATGTGGAAGCTGATGACGGTGCATGCGGAGCGTTTGGCAGTCATGGTGCTAACGGCGATGCACAACATGGAGGCCGCACAACACCATGAGGTACTGCGCTATCGCCGGAGGGGCGCGTAGTTGGTGGCGCCCGGACTGCAGAATTTCAGACTCGGCGACGCCGTTTATTTGCAACAGCGGCAGCAAGATGCACTCGATCCCCGAGTGCGACCAGCCGTCTCTTGAAATCGAAATTGAACTTGATTACAACCGCTAGTCTGCTGCACCCTCTGGCCCAGACTGAGTTGTTATTAGGACCTGCTATCTCTGACCATGGTAGAGAACACTAGATGTAATTACAGCTCAAGCTAATGGCCTACCTCCAGTGTGCCCAAGCCCCTCCTCCTTCCTCCAGCCGTCTACAACGTCTACGAGGTCAACGACAACGGCGTGGTGGTCATGTAATGCGCGGACGGCGACTCCGTGCGGGTGCGAGTTGAGAAGGTGGTCCGGTGCGCCGTGCCATACGTGCGTGGTGTTACCGGGAGATTTTGAAGACTCCGACATGGCGTGCGCGGAGTGCGATGGTCGCGTCAACACCCGACGGAACCTCATAATCGTCTGCAAAGACTGCGAGCCAAGATGACGCAAGCGATGTCATCAACCGCTTGTGGCGCATGTGCCGCGGGGGGCGTGGCGGTGTGCGGAGCGCGGTGTTGCTGACGCAACATTTCCGGCCACATGCATCAGTGACGAGCGATCGACACCGACGAGGAGTTCAAGACAGTGCACCGCTCTTGCAACTGAGGACATGCGCGGCGGTGGCAGCACGACCGACTTCGGGCATGCTTGACTCTTGGTATCTAGCGACACTAACTAACGAGGACGACAAACCATCTTCAGGCCGTCAACGACTTCCAACCGGCGGTGCGTAACCAAGTTAGAGAGTACGCCTCACTAACCAACATCATCCGCTGCAGCGGCAGAGTAATCTTTGATCCTTGAACTGGGCACGGCTGATCCCCTGCGGCCATGCGGAACGACAGTAATCAACAGCGATTTCAACCATGCGTACTTGACCGAGATGTGCGAGGAAGTAATTGAGTCTTCCATGTACGTTTGCGCCCGATATGTGACGGCAACGATTGCGTGCGACGACGACGACGATGATGCAACACGGGGAGAGGAACCTGTCATTGTGCTAACGTCTCCGTGGTTTCGGCTACTTTACGTCGCGCTGCCCATTTTGGCATCCCGCGCTTCGGCGCGGACATTATTTTCGTGCATTGCCCATCTTTTACATCACATAAGGGCCTTCCCCGCGCTTGCAATGGTTGCGACGTCTTGGCGACTGTGGGCGACTCCACATGATTGCCAGCGACATGCCACGCAACGGCACCGGGCGACTTGAGGGGTGGTGTTCTTCTGCGACAACGCGCCGCGGGAGCGAGAACTACGAGTTGAATGGCGCCAATGTATGGCGTCCATTCACTTGTGCACCGAGGAGACTGATGGCGGCCAACATCATTGAGCGCCGAGTGGCGCCCGGCGGCCGCTCACCCTCTTGGCATGCAATCGTTAGAGGGGGGGGGGGGGGGGGGGGGCTATTGAGTTGATGAAAGCGCCCCGAGTATGAATGCGGGGATGCGACGGCAGCCGTTGCGGCGTCTGCCATATCCGTGGGCGCACGACGACAGAGACAGCCCAAGACCTATAGGGTTTCATATCCTAGTCACCGCCCTAGGCAGGGCATGAGGAGACCTACAGCCAAGCCCTTACTGAAGTTTGTGGCTAAGTATACGATTTCGTGGCGAAGTGTACGGCTGGCCCCTTCGGGCATCTGGATTTCGTGGTGATGTGTATGCCCTCTTCATGTAGCAGCTGGGCTTTGTGGCGAGGTGTACTGCTGTTTTTTGTTGCATCGCCCAGGACTCTACTGTGGATCGAGCGGTGATGCATCTACACTGGGAAGGTGCACACGGCGGCGACATCACATTGTCGTGGCCACACCCAAGCGAGGCGGTGACATCATGACATGCATATGCACGCGCGCACCCGTTGATTGTGGTCGGTGCATGTATATTTCGTATACTGGACTGTTGTACTAGGACACGAGACATTGGGGCCCAAGTAACGCGACTGCGCAATTGCGCACAGTGTTACATCCGTTGCAATGAATGCATATGGCATTTTCGCGCTGTCAGCACCAGTGCGGACCTCCTCGCGCGTAGTGTGCATAACATCAAGTTACCATGTAGCGATGTCCACGGTGCAACAGTGCAAGATGACGATCGTTGGCTACTAAGCACGGGCCAACCCCGCCTATCGCCAAAATAAGTTCCGAAATGGCAAAATTATTAAATCGATGCACATCGGGATTTTGCACAGATTTATGGAACACGCACGTCGTCCATGACGTAAACTAGATGAGCAGGCAGAAGCTGAAATGGTGACTACAGGTTGCGACGGCAGGCGTAACTTCCTGATGAAGTGTGCATAGCACATATATTGACGTGCTAAGAATGATATAATGTAACTTGCATGTGGCGTGAGGAAAAGGTGGCCACGTGCTATTTGATGTTCGTGGCTAGCACAGTAGCGCAATGCGACATGGGATGCATTATTTGACAAAGCATAGTTCAGTAGTGTAGTTGGGCATGGCACGTCTCATCCAATATTTGGACGTGAATAATATACCGCGGGGCGTTTTCCTTTAACCGTTCCCGGAATATACGAGTTAGCAACCACGCCTACGCTGCTTCCATCGGTGCGTGATTGACATATATCGCTCTATGTCGCGATCTATGGTACGCTAGCAAGCTGCATGTATATTATCATGTGGCCACGCAGCTGTCGCAAATTTCGTACATTTATGGTGATCACCCTCTTGCACGAATAAAGCAGCATAAGTGATGCTGCAACAACTACGCGGATATAGATTCTGATGGATGAATAAGATTGCGCCGTTCTATGACGATTGGACGTTCCAGAGTCTTAATTAATTGTGAGAGCTGTTTATTCAGGCGCCGAGCGCTCGAGAACTGTAGGGTAGGATTTAGCGTCCCTCGCGCCCGTTATGTCAGGCAATATAATTAAAATCGAAAAGTCAGAAACGCGCATATAATTCGTTACCCCTAACTTTCCTGCTGGCACTATCCCGACCACCAGCTACTACCTCATGCTTGGCAGTAGCGGACTCATTATTATGGGCACACCCGTGTGATGAATAGCCTTCTAACTTCACATGCGTGCTTATTTGGAAGAGCGTTTTTTCCCGGATTGAGGTCAATCTAGTTTCCTTATCGCCATACATTATATGTTCGCAACGGCATGTGACAAACCCGAGATAACCGACTAGACGCAAAACGCCCCGCCAATCGAAATTACACCCGGAAAATGCAGCACAAACACAGAGTTGCGGCCGGATGCTGTATATTCACCAGCAGCCAGGTACAAATGCATATATAATATTTTTCTGTAGGTGCCCGCCGTTCTCTATCACGCGTTCTCAGACGAGATGCATGCAATATATGCTGATGACTGTTGTATGATAGTGTCCATTTCCATATGCTGGACAAGCATACACGAAAATAACTACCTACGTCATTTCGGGTACGGCGTAAGCTGGCCCGCTGACTCAAAGTGGACGCATACCCTGGCTGGTATGTATATTGTGCTGCATGCGCATCATGTTCCCAAAATGTGACTAGGCTAGATTCCCCTTTCTCGGTGCTCATGTTTCTATGAGGAGCATTATGTCACTCAAGCAACCCACACTCTCATGTTTATTCTCTTATACGATTATTGCTCGGTATTATACAAGATAGCATTGCCACTTTACTTCGCGTGAGTCAGACCAGAATTGCAAAACACCACGGGGGATGGGGCAGCAGGGCTCTACCACACTCATCCGCATTGTGGTGATACGGTGGTAGCCAGGGTAGCGGCGATAAACAGAGCAGAGCAGGCTCTGCCACTCACTGCCGCCTATCATGTATTCAAGGCGGGCATGCCCCCCCCCCCCCCCCCCCCCCCCTCCTCCTTCTCTGGCGCATGCGCCCGTGCGGGCCAGAGCAACTGTCGTTCAAAATGGCGTTAAAGAAACATAGCAGTTGGCAGCAAGCTACTTAGATATCGCCCAGGGTTATTGCACCTAACCTGGGATGTACACCACCCTCAGCGACCGCGCCAAGCCGTGCCCATATGGGTGGCACGGCGCGGGCGTATGAGCGCGGTCGAACGTCCCGCTGCGGCTGTTCAGTGCGGAGCACTTCATGCGCAGGGTGGCGCCAGGCCCGAAGCAGCCGCCAGCGACGCAGCGGCGGGGATGGCCTCCGAGCCCATGCCATCCTCGTTGGCCTCCCCCCCCTTAACGCTGCCCCCCTCAGCCGGGGGCGAGCCCCCCGGCGACGCGGGGTTGAAGGTGCCATCCAGCACCGCGTGGATGTCCTTCTCCGTGAGCGTCTCGTGCTCGAGCAGCGCGCTGGCTAACGTGTGCAGCTCCTGCTCGTCTGCGGTGAGCATGTTCCTTCACGCGCTGGTACGACTCGCGCAGGATGCGCCCCACCTGACAGCAGCCAGCACAGCCCAGTCCAGTCCAGTCAGCCAGGTGATCATGCCGGCGACACACGTCAGGCACGCGGCAAGCCAGCGAGCGCACCTCCTGGTCCACCTGCTCCCGCAGTGGGCCGCCCGAGCGCCCCTCGTCCATGAGCGTCTCCACGTGCATGGGGCCGATGAGATCACTCATGCCGCAGTCGGCCACCATGTGTCGCGCCAGGCGCGTGGCTTGCTTGAGGTCGCTCGTGGCGCCCGACGTGACCTGAGAACAATCGCCGCGCAGCGCAGCCGTCAGACGCTTGCTATACCCCGCCATAACAAGGGGGCAAGGGAATGGAGAGCACGTGAGCGGACATGTCTAGCAGCCACACAGAGGGGGGGGGGCATGCCTTGTTGGAGCCAAAGATGAGCTCCTCCGCCACCTTGCCGCCCATGCAGACGTCGATGCTGGCCAGCATCTGCTCCTGCGTGACGGAGTACTCGTCCTTGCGCGGCACCTGCGTCACCATGCCCAGCGCGTGCCCGCGCGGCACGATGGTGGCCTTGTGGATGGGGCTGGCGCCCTGCGTCTTGAGGGCCACCAGCGCGTGCCCGCCCTCATGGTACGCCGTCAGCTGCGCCGGCGACACCGCGGCGGCCGTCAGCGCTCAAGCAGGTGAGGGGATACTGCGGGGCTTGCAGCTGAGGAGACATCAGAAAACGCACAGTGGCACTGTAGAAGGTTTTTGGTCAGGTGAATAGGCATTTCGAGGCAGGGAAGTGGTGGTGGTGGTGGTGGGGGGGGGGGGGGGGGTCTGCCAGCGCCGCACCTTGCGGGACTCCAGCGTCAGGGTGAGGCTTCTGCGCTCCACGCCCATGAGGATCTTGTCCCGCGCCTCATCGAGCATCGCGGGCGTGATGACATCCTGCGGCAGGAGGAAAAGCGTGGGAAATTGGGGGGGGGGGGGGGGGGGGGGGGGAGCGGGTTAGGCGGCAGGGGCGCGCTCCGCCGCGGGACGCGGGCGCGCCGCCACGTGTTTGTGAGCACACCTTGTTGGTCTTGGCCGCAATGAGCGCCGCCTTCGTTGACCAGGTTGGCCAGCTGGGCGCCGCTGAAGCCGGGCGTGTTGCGCGCCAGCAGCTGCCGGTCCACCTGTTGAACGGGGTGGCGCGGGGGGAAAGGGCTCTCCAGTCAATCAGGACCGCTTGGGTTTCCCGTACTTGGGCATGCATGCCCCGCCGCCACGCCGTTGCCATCGACGCGCGCGCACCTGCACGCTCATCGGCTTGTCCTTCATGTAGTACTTTAGGATGTCCAGCCGGCCCGCCACGTCGGGCATCGGCACCGCCACATGCCGGTCAAAGCGGCCCGGCCTCGTGAGTGCGGGGTCCAGCGTCTCGGGCAGATTGGTCGCCGCCATCACGATGATGCCCTCGTTGGCCTGGATCGGGGGGGTGGGGCGCAAGGGAGGGGGTCAGGGCGTCCGCATATTTCAAGTGAAACCTTGAAAGAGTCCCCACTTGCTGTAGTGGGTCAGTCGCTGAAGGCTTCTAGGCGCATGGGAGCTGTTCGTATGGGAGCTGCATGTTCAGTGCCATTACCCTTATCATGAACGCCCCTCCCTGTTCACTATATAAGGGGGGTTCATTATATGGGGGTCATTGCAGGGGTAGTTTTGAGATAAAAGAGTAGCACGGGGTGTTCCCAATCCTACGTTGTATGCTATACAAAATCGCTGCAAAATTCCCGGGCCACACCGCAGGGATGCTGAACCCCCCCCCCCCCCCCCCCACACACACACACAAACACCCACACCTCAAAGCCGTCCATCTCCACCAGCATCTGGTTGAGCGTCTTTTTGGAGTGGCCGCCCTCCCACGCCTTGCGATTGCCGCCCACTGCGTCGATCTCGTCCACAAAGACAATACAGGGCGCCTTCTTTTTCGCGGCCGCAAACAGCGAGCGTACGCGGCGGCTGCCGACGCCCACAAACATCTCCTCAAACTCGCTGCCGGCGCGGTGGAAAAAGGGAACGCCTGCCTCGCCCGCCACCTGCAGGCCACAGCCGCGGCGTGAGAGGAGTCTCCATGACACTGCCCTACATCTTCCTTCCTTAGCAAGGGCAGCGGGAAGGGGGGTGGGGCGGGGTGGGGGTCCTGTAGATCTCGTTATCATACAAGGGGCGTCGCACGCATCTCGTCGGGCAATGTCAATCTGTGCTGATATCTCAGATCGATGCATGCGTCACTGAATGGCGGATGTAGCAAGGAGATGAAATGGGTGCACAGCATACCGAGGAATTAAATTCAATCTGCGGGGCCAGAAAATAATGAATTGTATTGGGCCAGAAAATAATGAATTGTATTGCGCCCTGCGGCGGATTATTCATGAAGTATTCTGACTTTTTCGGCGTCGTAATCGTTCTTCCTTGGAGGGGGGGGGGGGGGGGGGGGGGGGGGAACAACATATATATTTGCAGACCGTTTGTGTTTGTACGGTATGGTCTGCCCCCAGAATGGGTGCATGGCTGGTGCCGATGTCAGATGCGGCGCCATCAGCATCAATAAGGTCAATGACCGCAGCCTCAGTCGCTGCCCTCAGCTCTGTCACGAGCAACACCAGGAGGGGGCAGGGAGAGAGACATCCATGGGCGGGCTCCGGAAGTCATCGTTGGCGGCATGTCGAGGCATCGCAGGGTATTGCCTCGATGTCATCTAGCGATGATGATATGCACCGTACCGCGGCCAGGATGGCGCTAAAGTTGCGCGTATGCCGGGAGGAGGGGGGAGGGGGGCGCCGCACGCACCGCCCGAGCCAGCAGTGTCTTGCCGGTGCCGGGCGGCCCGGTCAGCAGCACGCCCTTGGGCAGCTTGCCGCCCAGGCGTGTGAACTTCTCCGGCGTCTTTAGGTACTCCACAATCTCCTCCAGCTCAGCCTTGGCCTCATCACAGCCGTACACGTCCTTGAAGGTGCGGATCGACTTCTCCGGCATGTTCTCCTTGTTGTACTCCTTGGGCGCATGGGAGCCCGCGGAGGTGGAAATACCGGGCAGCCCGGGCGTGCTGGAGGGCGCGTAGGAGCCTCCGGACATCTTGCGCGCGACGGCGGCGCCGATGAGCCACACGCAGGAAAGCGCAAAGCCGATGAACACAAAGGACAGCAGTCTCTGCGGGGCGGAGGGGGGAAGGTAGGGAAGGGGGGGGGGGGGGGGGGGGGTCAGGTGTCCAGCCTGACGGATATAGGCAGCCTGCCACCTCTGCCGCGTAGCCCCCCCCCCCCCCCCCCCCCCGCCCCTTCTCTCACAAACCTGCAGAATCCATGCACCACAGGTACTGCGGCTGCTGCAGTCCCGCAGCCCAGCAGGTGAGCGCAGCAGCGGAGGTGAGGGGACTGCACCCACTGCATCAACCCAGTATAGGGGTCGTCATGGCTACATACGGCCAAAGGCAGGCGCGGCCCACGCTCCCGACGCCCACCTGGCCGCTCCTAAACCCGTACGAGCCTAGTTGGTGCGACAGGGCGGCCAGCAGCAGCACGCCACCGCTAGGGCTGTCGATTCGTTCGGATGAACGTGAGGCTGTTCCGCGGTGAATATGGCGCTGTCCCGCTCGGCAGCAGCCCGCGGTCAAGCGATGGGTATACCTGGCAGTGTGAATGCTATTGTCCGTCGCAAGTACAGCACTCGCGCAGCTCCCGGTCGTCTGGCAGCAGTTGGGTACTTACACGCCAGGCCGCACGTGAAGGAGCAAAGCCGCATGATTGCGACTCTAGACAAGAGACTTTGCATAAGTCCATCCGCCATGGAAAGTACCCAAACTGCTCTTGCGGTCGTCTGCCCCACAGCGTCCCTTACTCCCGTGCTGGACCGGGATCGCGCTAGCACCGCTGAGGAGGCCGGGTTGGCGGATTCGGGTCACGTGTCCCTCGAGCGCTGTCCCAGTGGCCAGGTGAGGCGAAGGGGGGGGGGGGGGGGGGGGGGCGCAGGCCTGCTGCCCAGCATTCACCTGAATGAGCGGCACTTGAGCGGGGGAGCCTTCCACCACGACATGCAGCGGCCTTCGGCTGGAGTCGCCAGGCACCAGCGCGGCCGCCTCGCCGCCCGCCAGCGCGCGCAGCTCCTCCAGCAGCGTGGGCAGGCTTCGGTGCTCGCCCGCCGGGGCAAGGCTGCCGTCCGGCGCGCGCACATACTCCTCCAGCGCGCCGGTGGCCACCATCGCGCGCAGGTACTCCACCACCACCTCCCCGTCCGCCGCGTACTGCCCGCCGCGCATGTGCTCCACCACCTCCTCCGCACGCGCCAGCGCCGCCCCCCGCGCGCGCGCCCCGTCCAGCCCGCGATTGAGCTCACGCAGGAGCGCCAGCTGCTTGCCCGCGTCCTGCGGCGCCGCGGCCGCCTCCTCCCGCAGCGCCGACAGCCGCTGCCGCGCCACCCACTGCGGCCACTTGGCCAGCAGCGCCATCACCCAGGTCAGCGGCAGCAGCACCTTGCGCCACCACGACATATCGCGCTTCGACTCCTCCTCCACAAAGCGGTCCAGCGGCGCCTCCTTCCCCGCCACCTCCGCCTTGCCTGCCTCCCCAGGCTTGGCCTTCCCGTCGCGCTCAGCCGACACCCTTACCCGCCGCCCCATGCAGCAGCCGCCGGCAGGACGGCCCAGCGGCGTGGGGCCACCGCCTCCAGGCACCCCCCTCTGCCGCGGCGGCTGGTGAGCGAGCTGGCAGGAAGCATGGCGGCGACGGGGCGGCAGCGGGGAGGCACCCCCGCGCGCCGAGGGTGCCAGTGTGGTGGCGGAAACGACCAGCATCGCGGCTCTCCGGCTGGCTGGGCCGAGGGAGAGCGGGGCGAAGAGACATAGCAGCGGCAATCAGAGGCGCTCTTAGGCACTGCTCTCAGCTGACATAACACTGGGAGAAGAGGGGGGGGGGGGGGGAGTTTGTCATGCCTTAGTTGCCTCCCCCCCCACCCCCCCCCCCCCCCTGGCATCTCACTAAACTCGCTATTACTCGTAGCTGACAGGTGACTTCGTCTCCCGGCTGAAGGGATGTTTGTATGGTCGGTATCGGTACCCGCGGGGAGGAGGTGGAGGGCAAGGGGGGGGGGGGTGGTGGTGGCGGGGCCCTGGGCTATAAAACGCCGCCGTCGGCTCTCCGCTCATCAAAGGGGAGGGGAGCGAGGGAGGGTGCGGTCCACCGCAGCAGCCAGGGCACCCTCGGCCCAAGCCCACCGGCATGGCGCCCCAAGGGATGCAGAGCGAGGCGATCTCGAGAGGCGGCGCCGCGATTCCGAGTTGGGCCGAGCGCCTGCTAGACAATTCACTTTTCACGCGCCAGTAGCGGCGCAGCGACTACCCCTCCTACCATATCAGGTGGGCTCGGGCGGCCAGCTCAAGAACTGCCTTCCTGGCAAGCAGCGAGAGACAGCTCGGGCGGGCGGCTTGGCGTTATTTGTTATGGCAAGTGAAGTGATATATGCCGCGCAGCTGCCAGTAACTTCTCGCTGCTTGTCCAGCGGGTGCCGAATTGGAGCTGTCCGAGCCGCGCAGACAACTACGCCCGGGCGATCTGTCGTCTCGCCCGGGGAACACCTGCCTGAGCGGGACACGGAACTGACCACCGCCGGCAGTACTCACCAACAGCGTCCCGTGGCGAGGCGCACGGGCTGTCAGTTGCGTTGGGCGCGCCCGCCTGTGACACGGAGCAGGTGCTGCCGGCCGCCGGCTACCAGAGGATAGATAAAAGGCGCCAATTGCCGAGCAGTAGCAGGGTATAAAAGGAAACGACTGCTGCGCTGCAAGGCGGCGGCGCAGTGGGACGGCGGCGGTGTGCCCCGCTCGTCTAGTCGCCCGTTCCTGCAGAGACAATCGAAAGTGCCAGAATATTTGTGGCTAGCCCGAGCGACAGCGCTTTGCCTGGTCGCTGCAGTGGGTCGGGTAGGGCGGGTTGGCGTCCGGTGCGCTGGATTCGTAGTCGGCACTTGCGGCGGACCATGAAAGGGCGGGGGGGTCCTCTGCTAGCGCTCCGCCTGCTGCTTGCCGCTAAGAGCAACAAAACAACGTGTGTTTCTCGTATGCTTTGCGCCTGATTACTGGGCGCGAATCCAGGGAACGAATGAAGACAATGACAAGAGTATCCACTTCAATAGAACACACGAGAGCCCCTTAAATTTTACATCTTATAGCCAAATATTTTCTAATCTGGCACGAATGGGGCTGTAGCTCAGATGGTAGAGCGCTCGCTTAGCATGCGAGAGGTACGGGGATCGATACCCCGCAGCTCCAACACGGTTGGGTCACACCAGCCGCCGCCCTGACGGGCATCGGTGGTCTAGTGGTAGAATAGCACCCTGCCACGGTGCAGACCCGGGTTCGATTCCCGGCCGATGCAGTTTACGATTTTTCTTCCGGGCACCCGAGTGCATCATGCATTCTGCGATGCCCTACGGTTCGATTCGTCCCGGCCGATGCATTGTACTAAAAGTTCGCCCCGCGGGACATTGGCCGAAGCCGCCCTACTTCTTGACCTTGTGCGCCAACTGCAATCGTAGGTCTGGCCAAGCCGAGTAAACCCGGGACACACCGGGCCGATGTTGCCGAAATACATCGGCCGGGAATCGAACCCGGGTCTCTCGCATACGAGACGACCGCTCTACCGAGCGGACAAGGGATGTACCAGGCCGATGCATTGTACTACCAGGCACATGCAGGAAATAAAACCATCCACAACATCCCTCTTTTATTCATCCTCACCGCCAGCATCATGCTTTCCGCGAGCCTCCACGGGTTCGATTCCCGGCCGATGCAATTTGTGAATACCACATGGAAATAACACGATCCATAGCAGCATCACATTTTGTCATCACATTGACATATTTTGTCATTGCCCCCCAAAATGGGTATTTTTCGAGTAGCGTATTTGGACCAATTTCACTCGATATTGCACCCAGTCCCGGCCACCATCAGACGACACCGAACCTCCCTCCCCGCCGCTGAGTAGTGCGGGGCTCGCTTATTCGTTTTGGGGAGACGGGAACGGTGGAGAGTGAGCAAGCGGGGGCGATGGCGGCGGCGGCATCGATGCATCACCCGGCTCGGCCCGCGTTTCAATCTGACCGGGTCCGGACGGAGCAGAGGCGTGACGGACGTACGGTGCAGCAAGGGTGCCAAATGGCCGTCACCACCGGCTGCGAGACGCGGCGGTGTCCGGAGCCTCGGCGCCCGCTGCCGTCCATATGTGAGTGTCGTAGAATTTAGTCTTCGAGACAGGGGCGCCACACGCGTGGCAGCGCACTCTCTTGGTCACCTTTTCTCAAGTCCCCTTGGCAGCGGTCCATCCCTCCTTGCCCTCACGAATACGGCGCTTGGAGTTGCGACGCCCCATGCCACAGCACTACTCGGCGCCGGCGGCTCGCAGCGGCGGGGGTGGGTAGGAGGCTAGGAGCTAGTCACTGGCGCACGCTGCTGCTGATATGCATGGCAAATTGTCCAGCAATTCAGCCGGCGGTTTGAGACCTAGGCCGTTGCGCGTCATCATGGAGCTTGTGATGCGTTAAAGTACAATGTGGCGAAAGTGCAGACGATTATTACGAGTAGCCGCGCGAGGCGCGATGTGGGTCCCATGTAGTATGGGGATAGACAACATGCTACTGGTATCTCTAGATATCATTTTACGGCACCCGGGCGAGCCAAGCACGCCAGTGCGACTACCGAGCCTAGCAGAAAAGTGGCGATCACACGCCCATTCTGCGGGAAAATCACGATTACGGGCCATTACAGTATAATTTCGGGACAGTTTGGGAGGGTAGTGAACCGTTGCTGCTACGGGTTGCTAGTTCACGCGTCGTTGCGCCCCTTTTGCGTGCAGCACGAGTAGACAAAAAAGCAACCGTGACAGTTCAGCATGTTGCCTTTCAGTTTCGTTATTTGACAAACACCGATTAACTGTCTCGTAGCATGTTACGAGCAAGATCACAAGTTGTTCCAAGACCACACTCGGCTCACCATCCGCGTGTGTAATTCTCATATATACGTCCGTGCTTCACCATGTCAGATGAAGAAGAACCCGTCGCCGGGCTGACGCTCGAATCGCTACAAGTAGACATGCATGCCTAGTCTACATTCATTGCCGTGCGATCTAATATCGGCGTTGGCCCAATTGACGGCTCATGATCGTGTTGCTGATGGAGGCGGAGCACATAGATGTGGTTCCGGGCAGCGCGTCGCGGGACAGGCGACATGCAACGGGGGAACGAGCCGCAGTGCGCCCCGAGTTGCTAGAGCTAGCCCATATAGAGCGGCCGTGTCGGAGCGAAATCCGCGAGTGACGAGGACGATTACCTCGCGGTGGCAGAAGTACTGCAACGAGCAGAGTCGGGTTACGAGGACGTTCGACCGGCCAGTCGAGTGCCCGGGCCCTCCCTTTGCGGAGCGACCTAACGAATGAGGAACTCAAGCATGATGACCGGCATCTGCCGGCCCATGAGGAGTGTCTTTGGATGACGACGTGTGTTGGGGCCCACAAGGCTGCTCTTTTCGTGGCCCGCGACGAGTTGCTACCTTACGTTCATGCTGCGAATCAAGCCTTCGCCCCCTAACCTCGCGCTCGCCCGGAACCACGCCGAGGCCATCGACAAGGCGTTTAGCGTTCGTCTAGCCTTCCCGCGGAGGCTTAACGAGATGATCAAGCGTGTGCAAGGTGACCGAGGTGTACTATTGGACATATTGCGAGCCAACATTTTCAGCATGCCGCCGAGCATTTGTGCTCTGCGATTTCCGGGGACCTGATGAAGGACTATGAGCGACGTGTCTTCGATGCGACGTTCGCCAGCCGCGCGAAATCTACTACTACTACACATGGCGGCTCAACAATCCGCCTTGTCCCGTACCATCTCATCACTGCGTCCATCGGTTGTAGCGCTACGTGTATGTCACTACTGGCTCACAACGACCATCTTTCGCGCGTGTACGTTACGCGGGGGGCAATCGCTACGATCCCGACGGGCGCACGGGGCGGCCCTCTTACCTAAACCTTGCGCCGCAAACCCGTATTAGTGTCAAGACTAACCCGTCCCGCAATTACATGCCAATCGCCGGCCACCTACCCGTCGCGGCCAATTACTTTGCTGAAATGAACCGGCCTCATGTTACGCCGTCGGCCAATCGTCGTACTTACGTAATTGACGAACTCGAAGCTGTCGCCCCATGGGCTGCTTCGGTCCCGTCTACATGAGGCGTTCGGCTCGCACGAGTTGGGTCAACGGGCCCTCGACCTGCTGCTCTCCAGCTCCCTCACCGCTCAGACGCTCAAGAGCTACACCGGCAGTTTGTCTCAGTTCGCGGAGTTCTGCCACGACTCCGAGAACATAAGCCCGATGGAGGCGACCACTGCTACTGTCGCCCGGTACGTCGCGTGGATTGGTGAGCGGGGCCACATTGGGGGCTAAATCGCTACAACTCTACCTGCGAGCGGTCAACACGTTCTTCGAGCTGCACAACATCGACCCCATCGCTAAGAACAGCCTGCACCTCACCGCTGCATGTCGTGGCTTGCCGCTGAGGCAACGCCGCATGGAGGCTGCCCCGCCTTTGCGGGTCCCGTTGCCTACTGAATGATGTCGTTTCCAACTTCGTTGAGCATGCCGAGTTGATTGTGACTGAGTGCACTCACTAGCCTCCCGGACTGTCTCGTAATTATACCGTAACGGACCGTAATTGCAATTTTCCTACAAGATGGGCGTGTAATCGCCGTATCTACCGTGTAATCGCCAATTTTATGCTACCAGCTAACATTTCTAAAATGCACCCGTGGAAATAATGCACCCGTTGACTCTGCAGCCGCCCTCACGGCCATGCTTGGCACCCTATGTATATGGCCTGAGTATGACCGGACTGGGGACATCAAAGAGGTTCAATTTGACCCCTTGGAGGTCTGTGGTGGGTGTTGGCGAGGTGGTTAACGCTGTAGCTTGGCGAAGGGGCTGACCGCATAGGTGGGTAGATATCTTGATAAGCTTTTCGATTTAACGCTCAATACCACCCACCAAGCAGCTGGGCTTCCCTTCCCCGCCTAGCTGCGAGCTACACCCCCCCCCCCCCCGTTCGTGGCCGCCCTCCACTGCCGTTGCCATAATTTTTCTTCGCGGTTGCTTGGAATCCGCCACTTCCGGCGACGGCGGAGCCAATTAGGCGGTCTACAAGCGGCGTGTGCGCCTATCTCCCCGGTCCGACGCGATAGCCGATCACCGAGAACCCGCATCACTGGACAACCATCTTGCCCCGTCCTCACGCCCACTCGACTGTGCGTCTGCGTTACGAGACAACACTCGTGATTTACATGCTTGCCTGGCTGCATGCTGTTTTGTATTCAGCCTCTCCGCGGCCAGCCGGCCGCGTCCGATGGTGCTGCGCACAATCCCGATTCTAGCGGCACGCCGGCCCCCGCAAGCCATGTGAGATTCGGTCGTGTCTCGGCTAAACGCCAGGCCCTCGATCTAACGGTCAACGCCGTCCGCCGCTGCCTAGACGCTATCAAAGCCCCTAGTACCAATCAAGGACCCGTTGTTGCAGTTGGGGGTGCCTTCCCGGCCGCGGAGGCGACGCAAGCGCCGAACCCCGCGCCCATCCTTGGTTGGCAGTAGCGCGAGTGTATTTTAAGTGTTTAATTATGAAGTAACTTGACAGTTGCATCAGCGATGCGTCGATTTTTCAGAAAATTTTAAAAGAACGGGTTCTATATCACTTGCCTAGAGCTCCATGAATTGCATTGCCAACGCTTTGAAGTACCCGCAGCGAGCGTTTGCATTGCCAGCGCTTTGAAGTAGCAGAGTTTTTTTCCATTTATACCAGCAGCGAGTAGCGAGTACCAGTACCAATACCAGCAGTTCTAGGGAACTGCCCTTTTTGCAGTTCACACCAGTACTAGCAGTACCAGCAGCGAGTAGCGAGTACCAGCCGTGAGATCGTAATCGGACGGTTGTGTAATTAAGGACCGTGGGCGGGTGGGCGGGTGGGCAGGTGGGCAGGTGGGTGGGTGGATTATAGTACTTAGTAGTACATGCCAGTAGATAAGCGCTCTAGTCATGCACCTATAGGCCCGATCCGCTGCACTATACGGGTACCCGTACGGCAATATAGCTCACCGCCGAAAAATCGACGCTTCGCTGGATTAACGTGCCGCCCGCCCCGACACCGGCTTTTTTCTTCCCCGCCCACTGCCCGTAATTTCAGTAATATCAACGGCACGACCATTGCCACACGTCCTACATGATCCAAACGGACTCCGGAAACCCCCACAGGGTGGCATGCTGCATGACTGGGCAATGATGAGTGGGTCTTGCTGCTGAGGAGCGTTTGCGCCCGG
Source organism: Tetraselmis striata (assembly GCA_006384855.1). Taxonomy (NCBI): domain Eukaryota; kingdom Viridiplantae; phylum Chlorophyta; class Chlorodendrophyceae; order Chlorodendrales; family Chlorodendraceae; genus Tetraselmis; species Tetraselmis striata. The sequence continues at coordinate 377,793 of VCJN01001126.1, read as the reverse complement.
ATGTTATTAGCACTATTTACTGGTAGGCTCGGTAGTCGCAATGACGTGCCCGGCTCGCCCGCGCTCCGTAATATGCTATACCGGTAGCATGATGTTGTGCCATCCCCATAGTACATGGGACCCACACCGCGCCTCGCGCAGCTACCCGTAATATTTGGGACTTTCGCCACATTGTATTTTAACGCCTCACAAGCTCCTTGACGACGCAACGGCCAACGGCACCGTAGGTCTCAAGCCGGCTAAATTGCTGCAAGTCGCGCGGACAATTTTCCATGCAACGTAGCAGGGCCGGATAGCCGGTGACTAGCCCCTACCAACCTCCGCCACTGCGAGCCGCCGGCGCCGAGTAGTGGTGTGCCATGGGGCGTCGCAACTCCAAGCGCCGTATTTCTGAGGACAAGGAGGGCTGGACTGCTGCCGAGGGGATTTGGGAACATGTGACCACGAGAATGCGCTATTGCGCGTGTGACGCCTATTTCACAAAGACTATATTCGACGACAAGCACATATAGATGGGTGTGCGACCAGCCGCCTCCATCCACCGCCGCGCCTCTCGCAGCCGGTGGTGATGGTGCCCCTGCGGTAGTTGTTGCACCTTACGGCCGTCACCCCTATGATGCGTCCGGACCCGGTCCGACCGAAACGTGGGACGAGCCGGGTGCATCGATACCGTCGCCGCCGCCATCGCCCCCGCCGCCCTCTCCGCGGCTTTCGTCTCCCCGAAAAGAATCAGCAAGCCCCGCACTACCAAGCGGCGGGGAGGGGCGTTCGGTGTCGTCTGATGGTGGCTTGGCAGCAAGCACGGCAGCGTAGGAGATGAATGCCGAACTTCACGTGGGCGCTGTCATAACCAAGACGTTCGGGACGCGGGGGTCGGGAGCTTTCTCGGCCATCGCCTCCCATGTGTGGCGCCTACAAGTCCGTTGCTAACACATGCTCCTTCACCCCGTTCGCAACAGACGCATATATTAAAGAAAAAATAACTGGAGTAAAAGGGATCGAACCTTTGTATGATGGATTCAAAGTCCATTGCCTTACCACTTGGCGATACTCCAAAAAAAAGGGGAGGGCATGAAACTTCTAAGTTACCAACTGTCCAGCATTCTCACTTCTGATATCTCCAGATTTTTTTATCTTTTCAGATTTCCTTCATTGAATTACAGAACGTTCTGCTACCTTATATTTTTTTAAATATAATTATTGTTTCGGTGTTTCGCTTAAGCCCCGCACATCTTTGGCGCTACTTTTGAACTCGACCAGTGAGCTGTTACGCTTTCTTCAAAGAATGGCTGCTTCCAAGCCAATCTGCTGGTTGTCATAGTTCAAAGACTTCCCGTCAATTGTACACCGGTGCCGGCGCGACCTTGATGGAGGCCGCGCTCAATCTATGCGAGTGAAAGATGAAGCGCAACATTAAGACGGCGGCGTTCGAGAGGCTGTCGAAGCTGCTGAAGAAACACATGATGCCGAAGGACGGGTGAGAGCATACCGAGACGTGGCTCCAGGTGGATCAGTGCATGAACGTCCCGGGCATAAAGAAGTAAATAATCGTTCACTGCTTCCCGAGCGACGAGCATCGGTACGGGCACTTCCTGGATGATGACTGGAGCTACGACGACCGCTGCCCTCGCTGCGATATGACGCGCATCCGAGTCACTGCGCCACCCGCGTCCCGCGACGCCTCAATCGCGCAATTGTTTCTTGCGACTTCAAGGTCTGTGAGGTGATGAAGCCTCCCACCTTGCGTTCGCCCCCACTCATCGGCAGCATTTTCAGCGCAAAGCTTAATTGAGTTATTGTTGCTGTTGCACGAAACACGATGCAAGTGGTGAAGCAACTCTTGGGATGAGGAATGCAGAGGCACATGCAGAGACAAATATATCAATGGGTTTTGGAACTCGTAAGCCTGCAAGGCCAACGGGCAGTTTTCTCACAAAGACAACGGGGTGTATGATTTATGTGGAGATGGAGTGGAGCTGCAATACAGCAAAGCAAGTTTTTGCTGGATATGTGGCATTAGTTTCGTACCATGGTGCTGTTATATTAAATGATATATGAGTATAATTATAGTTGGGTGAATTTGACCTGTTGTAGTGCGGTGTGGCCTATTACTGCAGGTATCAAGACATGCCTTCATCAAATCAGGGGAAGAAGCGCAACATGTAGGTGTGTATCATCATGCAAGGGACCTTTGCACCAAAGCACATTGACATATATGTGGAGGAGACACTCAAGGCAATTGCCATAAGGCAGAGCGAGGAGGGCGCATTGACTGTTTAGGATATGTATGAGGTGACTGGCAGCGATGGCAAGAAGTCCACAGCGCGCCGTGACTTGCAGCATCATGTATGGACCAACTGTCAACCTTAAGTGGGCATGTTGGCATGCGATTGGCTGCTGCCAACATGCACAATGTGGAATGATGGACTGCATATATACATTGGTGCCTTCTTTGCTGATATGCCTGGACGTTTCAAGGCTATGAAGCGTGATGGAGTTACATCGTGGCACGGCTGCTCATAGTGTCTGCTACATAGTACATATGGCAGGGACAAAAAAAAGGTATTACTGTGCATGCGTTATCTGTCTGCATGCAGATATCATATAACTACTCTAGATGATGCTGATCATACATGGGCGGCATCGGGTGCATGCAAGTACTACTCCTACTTCGGAGAATGTTGTCCAGACGCCCCCTACTGCGACGGCTATACATACGGCGTGCACATGGTGGTGATGGACGCAGCGAAGGGAAAGATTGCCGACGATGACTATGAACCTAGCATCATTGCCTATTATTGCAAGGGATGCCCACCTGCAGGTGTCCAACGCAGATATGCGGCATCTTGCAGTGGAGGCCGGCGCAGGGCGCATCGTGGAGACGATAGCCGGCACTCCAAGCATGTCTCCATTTGTGCGCTGGCTGTTGTATATAAGCTATGTTGACTTCTGGCCGCTGCCGATAGCACATGCACTACTACTTGGGGTAGTCAAGGACTTTTGGGAGTATGTCAGCACCCTGAAGATTAGTGATCTTTTACATCGATGTTGCTGCCCGCCCGTGGTTTCTGCCGCAAGGGGCGTTGCTGAAATGTGTGTGCCCTCACAGGATATGCGGCCCAAGATGAAGAAGATGGACATGCGGACGGCGCTAGTCCCCCTGACCAGTGACTTTGACAGGCCAGTCCGGCCGATGATGCCGTCAACCAGCACCAGCGGTGTAGTGTGTGCCAACTGGAGATGCAAGGACTTCTTGCACTTCGCGGAGAGTGTAACAGTGCTGGTCCTTGGGTGAGTAAGCTCGCTATTGCTAGGAGTAAAACAACCCAACTCCACTCTAGTGGGGTGCTGTCGAATTAGTACGTGGCCTGCGCGGCAATTCTTGCAGGGGCATGTTTGATAGCGTAGAGTTTCAACACATGGCAGTCATGTGGCATATGCTGCAAGGAGCGGTCATCCACTACCTGAGGGACTTCGAGGAGTGTGACGCTTCCTCCTGACAGTGAGGAGTGCCAGCGTGTCAACGAGTACATCAACAAGCAGCGGTAGGAGAGCTTCAACTGTTTGCTGACGAATGCGCTGATGTGCAGCATGTATTTGCCTGATGAGATGATAAAACTGAACATGCACAATTTGGTCTGCCGAGTTATAGCCCAGGAGGCGGCCATGGGTAGCACTGCCGCGACTTAGAGCTATGGATGGAGCGTACCGTGCGCCCCCGCCCCCCCGCCCTTGCCCTTGTACGCACTGTGTCTAGGCTGTTGTCGTAAGAATGCATGCCCTATGTCATATGCAGATGTGGGACGTGAAGTGCGTGACCGGAGGCAATGGCACCACTAACATGCATGGAGCGGGCATACGGGCGGCAATTCTTACTGGAGGCATGCATCAAGTTTTTGCGTGCATGTCCGGACCCAAACTTGCTTTGCCTGCCTCTGTGGCGGCCATGCTTTGTGGGACAGTGAGAGGCCGTTAGCGCAAACGATGCGGTGGATATGTTTGGGGGCAAGGAACCGGGCTGCAGGGGCGCCGCCGTGCAGCCTGGCACCTCAGCCGCCCCCGCCACCTAGGCGGCATGCGCAAAGTCGTTGGATAAGTACTGTCAAGGAACTGGCACACTAGAGCCTGAGCCGGCATGGAAGCACGAATACCCCCATGCCATCAAGTGATCCCCCCTCCCCCCCCCCCCCCCCCCCCCACCCCGGGGAGCATGCGCCGCCGGCTACCGCCCATATACAACTAGAATCGTAACGCATGTCATAGGTCAGAATCTTAACCCAGCACATTCCGGGTATATACGCAACTTCATGCTACCATGTGAACCGCCTACCGCTACCCGGCCGCGCCGCGTTGGCGCCCCGCTGCTTGCCCCGGCTGCGCCGCGTTGGCGCCCCGCTGCCCCGGCCGCGCTAGCAAAGGAAATGCGGTTTGTGAAATCGACGGACATGAGTCGATTCCACTCTTATCTGCGGTCGACAAGTATTTACTGTGATTGTTGATTATGATTAACGATGCTCTTGCCCTACCCCGAAGGTATAGCCTGTATCACCGGTGCAAGGTAGGGGAGATGACATTATTCATGGCTGTCTCTGTATCGTACACCATGACACAAGGACGGAAGCACAACTCATGGGTAAAGGCAACCCCCCCCCCCCTCCCCCCACGCATGACTCCAAACTGCCTACATAGTGTTGCCTTGCAGCTGAGTTTTGGTTTGCACACACATGCATGCTGTGCATGAGAAGCCCGAGACACGGAGGCATGTGGTGTTCAAGCACAAGACACGGGACGAGCACTAGGTGCCCACTGATGAGTACGGCAAGCAGACCATACGTACGGCAAGACAATACAGCAAGACAGGCGTGCCGAGGTGGAGCATCATGACAACAGCGTGTATGTTGGGGAAGTGCGGTACTTCCTGGAGGTGACCCACACCAACTCTTCGGTAGTGCCGGACCTCACCCTCGCTGTGTGCCGACTGCACGCAGTTGAGCGCATGGTGATAGGGTTGGCACTGGTGTGTGGCAGAGCAAATCGCCCCTTCGGCCAAACATTCCCAAGGGACATCACGCCTTCCCCGTCGCACTGAAGCACATCGCGGAGAAACCGTACTCCTTCTATGCTGATCCGGACATAGTGACATACCAACACGTATCCCGGTTTGGCTTGTCCCCACATGATGTGGGGCAGTATGTATGGTGCACATATAACGCAAGGACCGTGCTACTAGCTGAATGTCCGTATAACTGGTAAATGTAATCGATCAAAGTTATGCTGTCCAGCAATTCCGCGCAGCGGCCAGCGCCGCTGCCATGCGCACCCACCGCCCACCGCCCAAAACTAGCCCCCTTGCGGTTTTGATCACCGGCGGTTGTGAGGTCTCAGAATCGAAGGCGATTTAAACCAGGGTTGGACTGCAGTATCTACTGCACTGCAGACTGCATAAACTGCAGCCTGCAGTTAAGCTATTGCACTGCAGCCTGCAGTAATTCCCGAAAAGGGGCTGCAGTGCAGTTACCCAAAGTTCCCCAAGTATATGCCCTTAACTGTCTCGCCCTTCCCTATAATCAACAGTTTCAGTGCTACTACAGCCTGCACTGCAGCCTGCACTACTGCAGCCTGCACTACAGCCTGCCTGCAGTACTGTAGTCTGTCTGCAGTCTGCAATACTGCACTGCAACCTGCAGTACTGGAAAGTGGACTGCAGCCCAAACCTGGTTTAAACCCGCCCCTGCTGGCAGTCTGTTGGGTACGCCAAGGGAGGTGACACAGTTGGGACAGTCATAGGGATAAGGCATGTCAGACCGCTACACAATGCTAAAATCACAGCACTTCCGTGTTCCGCTACTCGCTACTTTACTAGCTATGGGCAACTATACCCCATCTGCACCTTTAAGCACTTTGGCTGGTGGCCCATATACGCCTCATATGTCCGCAGTGTACTCTCCCAAGGGGGGTAGAGCATCTCATGAGCCGGTCTCAATGCATGATTTTGTGAGTCGATCAGTATAGAACAAGATCATGGCTGCCGGTATCTATCTGCATGTTGCATGATGGGAGTTATTACGGAAGCCGCTGGCCCGGTGGCCTCGTCCATGGCCCCACGGCGGGATGTTCGGGTACGGCATGAAGGCTGCCCTCAGTGTTGTAGCTGCACTTGCTGGGTGCGGGTAATCGGGGACGATACCACCCGCCATGTTGACTTTTTATTTCTTGGCAGCCTCCATCGGTCTGCGCATATTAGTCGGCGTGTCATGGGGATTCAACTGCAAGTAGCGGGATAGCCCCGCCGCAGCCGCGAGCGCCATTGCCGTGAACAGCTTGAGCCGGTCGACGAAGGCTTCCCGCAGCTTTGAGTGTCCTAGTGGGTCCTTCCCGATGCACAACTCCAGGGCGCGGTATAGCTCAGCCCGCGCCGCAGCGAGCCATATCCGGTCGACCTCGCTAAACATGTCTAAATCAGAAATCCGGGTATCCTCCGGCGCGTCTATGAGGAAGAACTTCCAGCCCCGGAGACCCACTACCCCAACGGTGAGGACGCCCGGCCATGTATTTTCTTGTCGAGAGAGGCATACATGTTGGTGTCGCTCCATCGGGTTGGCACCCACACTGGCTCGAGATGGATGCACCCCTTCCTCACGATCAAATTCCGGGTGAGGTAACGGCTGAGCTCCGTAGGGACGCGGTAGTACGCTGCGTGCAGCGGGTGGCGGTTGGCCATACTGCTGGGCGAGGCGAGGAACCGTGGATATGGTGGGTATGTAGCACGGGGTGCCGGCGACGGGTGGGATGGTGGTTGACAGCATGGGTTTGGGTTCGGTGGTTGGGAGAAGCCGACCACTTTGCTGCACCGTGTCCCTTGTTGCGGCACTACAAGCCGTTGGCAGCCTCGACGTAGGCAGTCGCTTGTCTCACTATTTGGGCTTGTGCCGACGCGTATCATCGAATCAAAAGCTCATTACGGGACCCTTCCCCGTTGAGAGGTAGTTACGGACGAATGAGTCATCCGGTGACACATATGTCCTCATTTAAACGATAAATACGGTCGCCATACGGGATATGGCTCAGGGCTTAACACATTTCCGCGGATATTACGAGATGGATACGCATCAAACCGGGTACTCGCACTACTGCTCCGACTTGCGCCATATAATAGCGGAGCGCGAGTCGTAATGGTGCGGCGCCGGACTTGGTTTTTTGGAAACTAGCAACTCCGCCTACATGACGCACACTCACCAGACACCCACCAGCACCCTCCATCATGGCCACGCACGCCAAGCTAATTCCAGGCACCCCCTACGGCAAACTTGTGAGGCCTAGAAGCATGACCACAGCACTATGTGCTCTGTGCACCAACAGCCATATCCGCGTTCACCCAAAGCAACCCGAGGGCGAGGTCTATTTCGGGTATGCTCTCGCGGACATAATGGACAACTGCTCTGAGCGGAAACAGTACGACGAAGCCGGGAAGAAAAACCTTTCAAGTGTCCTATGAGGGTGTCGTCACGCTGTATTTTACCTCGTGCGTACCCGACGCGACGCGCGCCCAGATCTTGAATCCAACAACCGAGCCCCCCCCCCCCCCCCCCCCCCCCGCGGGATCTGACATTGGCAATGGAGTTAAGAACGCATTCGTCGACGCTCCATGCAATACTCCCACGAGCGGAGGGCTGTTGTCTCAGCCGAAAGGTACATTGAGTCGGCGGGTGGCTGAAATGACTGCGTAGAGGATTTGAATTTCACAGGCGTTGACCGCTCCGTGCTGCGTTCTTGATCTTGCTATTGCAGCTCAAGACAAGGCGGTGTTATCGGCCGTCTTTAACGAATGTTGGCCGTGCGACACCCAGACGGGGATCCCTTACCCTCTGAAGAAGACGCCGAGATTTCCTACCGCCCCGCCCCCGTACACCGAGCGGATCTGCTGCGCTACGACCTTCAACTACTACCGTGCCGGCCACACTGCCGAATCCACATCTACGCCAAGGAGACCGTCATTGCCGCGTTCCGAGAGTACACCCCCTTCCCCTTCCTCCCAACCCCATTGCGACCATCCTTGTGGGGTGTGTTGACGGTGCACCTTGTGATGTACATGAAGTAGGGAACGTGTGGAGCTACCGCGTTCGGCACTATTTCCAGGATGAGGGCAAGGACGGCCGAGCAGGTAGGAAGAAGGGACCATTGCCGAGCGAGGACCGACTCGCGAAGGCCCTCGACATTGCAGAGGCATGGCCGCAGAGCGCGCGAGCTCGGGAAGGTACTACGAAGCTGGCAAGTAATCCCCTTCTAACGTGCTATACAAGGGCAATGAGGAGGTCTGAGGTGATGCCGCACTCGGAAGCCGCATGCGAGTCGCGTTTGTTTTCGCACATGTTCGATTACATAGCCACCGCCGCGACAAGCAATCAACACGCATACTATCTTTCGCAGTTGATGTGTCAGATCCCCGCCCAGTCCTTACGGTTGGCGGTAAGCCGATCGTATCGAGTGTTCAACGAAACAAGGTCGTGGCGCTGCCGCTGGCGGGCACCGCTGCGTCCCCATAGCTCCACGGCTTCTTGGTGGGCGTGCTGAAGCAACGGCAAAAGAGGGCGGGCGGCATCATCAAGCACAACACCAACGTTGTCAAGAACCTGGCCGCCATGCAAGCCTTCCCTAGCGACAACATCGACGAGGGCAGTAGCCCGGAGCCCCCGGCCAAGAAGGCCAAGCAGCCCGCCAAGCCGGCGGTTGGAGTGCCGGGGCGGTGTTGGGGCCATGGCGGGCGGCGGGGCGTAAGGGTCGCGGGCCGGCCCCCATGCCGCCGTGGCAGCAGTAGCCGCTGCCGCCACGCGCCCGCGAGCAGCAGGCCCGCCGCCGTGGCGGTACCGCCGCGGGGACGTCCCGGCCGAAACCCGATGTATAATATTTATTCCGCCCGCCTACTGCCGCACGCCTCGCCGCCCACGGCCACGCGCCCGCTCACTGGCGCTGTCGCACGCGCCATTGCGCGCGCTATTGTCGCGGATTTGGCCAGAACAGCGAGATTGTCGGGCTTCTATAGGCAGATGCAAAAATAGACCACCGCGGATATTGCGTCGCGATGACGTGTGATATACGGCATCGCGACGCAATATCCGCAGTGGGCTATCTATGCGTCTGATACACCTATGCGTGTAATATGCGCCTAATGCACCTTATTACGAGTATGTCACGGAATGACTTCAGACGAGTGTCATTATATTGGTAAGAATACGGGGTAAATACAGGGTATTACAAGCATGCTAATTACGAGGTGGTCCGGGAGCCCCCCAAGTAGTACCAGTACGACTTCCGAGCCCTCATGGCCTCGGTTGTCAACTTCATGTTTTTTGCCAAGGGACTTACTGGCGTGTCATGCCGTCTACGGGACGTGCATGTCGACGCCTACAACATCACCCTGCATGTGTACCGAGAGAAGGGACGTGCCGGATGGCGCGGCCCCGACGACCTACGCGTGCGCTCCTCCTTCGAGTGTTGGCGCACCCCCGCGCCTCGCGTCTCCGGCACCACTTCACCGACAACGCACGGTCTGCCCCCCTGGTCCTTGCTGTCTTGGCCGAGACAAACTTCTGGGCGGTCACCTCGAGCGAGCAGTCCAAATCTTGGACTGCTGCTACAATGTCGGACTGGCTCTCTACGGCCGTTCGTCTCGTCGGTGCCGCCCCTCCCGCCGGCACTTTCTAGAGCTCACACAGCCTTCGCAAGGGTGCAGCCTTTGTTGCTAACGCCATCGGAGTTCCGCTGTCCCATATTCGCCACCAAGGCGGCTGGGCCACGAACTCCGACGTCATTATGGACTACATCGAGCCCAACGTCCTCCCTTCATCTGGCGCGTGATTCTTCTTCGGTCACAACGCGCCCCTTCGCCACTTCCAAGTTCGTCAACAAGACCCCGCAGCGGTGGCCTTCCCGGTGCCCCCTTCGTGACCTGGCGCTACCCCTTTTTCGTCAATCTACCGCGCTCTCTGTTCGCTCATCACATGCAACACCAAACTCAACTTTGAAATGATCTAAACTAGTTTATACCTTGATGGGGTTTCCTCCATTCATTACCGCTTTTCCGGCTACCGTTGCTGCTAAGTGGTACGAATGACTAGTTCACCCGTCGTTGCGCCCTTTGGGGGGCAGCACGAGTAATCCTTAGACATAAAAGCAGCCGTTACAGCTGAGCCTGCCATCTTCCATTTTCGAGGTGTTACATATCACAGCGCCCCCCTGACTCCGTTTTCCCTCACTTTTTCACTTCACCTTCCTGCGAATTTAGGCCTAGTCAGTGTAAAACAGCCTGCGCGACTTTGTTTGGCCAAATCAGATCCAACTTTGAAATATCCTCATATCAATCATGCATTCGAGTCTGGTTTTGCCAGAAAAGGTGCGGAGGCTGTTTTACTCGGAAAAGCGCCATTGTATGGCTAGGAAGGTTCAACGAAAGGGGAGAGAATGTCGGAGGAGGAGCCCGCAGGGCGGAGGCGGAAAACGGGAGGGCGCTGCCGAAGGCAGCGAGCTGGAAGATGGCAGACGAGCTGGTGGTGGCTGTCCTAAGTAGCTCCCCGGCCGGGAGCGCAGGTAGGGCTCTCGGGCGATGGGGCAGCCCGTACCAAAACCCGATGGTAACCGCTTGAAACCACGAAAGACTGTACGGGTCGCACTAGGACAGTTTTAATCCGTTAGGAATCCCCATAAAAACGTTTAGATCATTTCAATCATGCATTCGAGTCTGGTTTTGCCAGTTTACACGCGGTTCGTTTACGACTGCGAGCGTAGGCAGTCGGCATGCGTGTCGACCAGACGAAGGCGGAAGATGTCTTGAGTTGTAGAAGGGGTCTCGCGCCAAGAGGTTTTCGATCGAGGCGCAGGCGCATCAGACGCGGACGGGAGATGTTGACGCCGGCATGGCATAGGCCGGACGTGTCGCAAAATTAAGGCGCCGTCTCCCGACGGCGCCCTATAGCATTGGCCGCGCGCCATGGTGGCGTGCGGCGAGAGCCGGAACTGCACGCAAGTAGAAGCAGGGGTAGAAGTGGCCAAGTTGGCGACGAGCGCCCAGCAAAGCAGCGGCACAGGCACCGATAGGACGAGTAGAGCTGCGCGAACGAGCGCGCGAGCGCGCCGCGTACAGCCAGGTGCAGTACTGGTGCGCTGTACCCGACGCGATGGTAACTCTATACCTGTACTGGCGATGCACGTTAAGAGGGGTGGACACGCAACGCGCGATATATTGTTGCTGCCATCACCAGCGGTGGTTGTTTCGCCCCCTTGCGCGAAGAGCGGCGGGTGAAACGCACAACGCTGAGGGGCGCGGGAACGTGGGACTGTTATGTACTCTACACTGCTGTACTTTGTACTGCGGGAGCCGACGAAGGAGCGAAGAACTGGCGACTGAGGCGGACGAGAACGAGTACAAGCCAAGCGAAGTACGAGTATGAGCATTGCGAGTGCGAGTACAAGTGAAGGCGAAGTACTGGTACGAGGACGACGAGGCGTCAGTACGAGCGACTCCCAGGCGACTAGTAGTGCAGGACAGTATTACGAGTACCCACATGGGGTGCGAGTAACCTGTACTTACGCCTGCGTACCAGCAGGAGCGCGATTGTCGTACGCTATGGTGTCACCTGCTAGGGGATGATGATACCAAGCGTTAGATGGAGCGCTGCCTTGGTGAGTATTAGTAGTAGGTACTAGAGCCTACTAGAACTATCTAGAATGCTATAGCACTTGCTATAGCAATAGTAGTCAGATATTATATCACTGTGCTGCGGACAGACGAAGGTGCTAGGAACCGTGTCTGTACTTAGTAGTGTATGACTAAAATAGCGACGGGCCGCGGATTAGGACCGGACACGTCGATTTTAGTATGAGTCTAGTAGTTACACGCAGCACAAGTGGCGGAAATTGGATCGGTACACAGCGCACGGAATGACGGAAACCAGCGACTATAAATAGGCCGGCAAAACCACCGCCGGGCCAGTCACCCAGGTTACCGGCATTCCGGTATTGTAAGAATCCGAAACCAAGTGTTACAGCCCCCTTAGGACTTAGGCCGAATAGTCGTCTAGCCATAGATAGTCCTAAAGCAGGAGCTGAGTCGAGGGCCCATTGGATCGTTATTCCACACGGCCAGGAATAATGAGCGGAGATTTGGGAAAAGGGATTCTTACAGTACCGGAATGCCGGTAACCTGGGTGACTGGCCCGGCGGTGGTTTTGCCGGCCTATTTATAGTCGCTGGTTTCCGTCATTCCGTGCGCTGTGTACCGATCCAATTTCCGCCACTTGTGCTGCGTGTAACTACTAGACTCATACTAAAATCGACGTGTCCGGTCCTAATCCGCGGCCCGTCGCTATTTTAGTCATACACTACTAAGTACAGACACGGTTCCTAGCACCTTCGTCTGTCCGCAGCACAGTGATATAATATCTGACTACTATTGCTATAGCAAGTGCTATAGCATTCTAGATAGTTCTAGTAGGCTCTAGTACCTACTACTAATACTCACCAAGGCAGCGCTCCATCTAACGCTTGGTATCATCATCCCCTAGCAGGTGACACCATAGCGTACGACAATCGCGCTCCTGCTGGTACGCAGGCGTAAGTACAGGTTACTCGCACCCCATGTGGGTACTCGTAATACTGTCCTGCACTACTAGTCGCCTGGGAGTCGCTCGTACTGACGCCTCGTCGTCCTCGTACCAGTACTTCGCCTTCACTTGTACTCGCACTCGCAATGCTCATACTCGTACTTCGCTTGGCTTGTACTCGTTCTCGTCCGCCTCAGTCGCCAGTTCTTCGCTCCTTCGTCGGCTCCCGCAGTACAAAGTACAGCAGTGTAGAGTACATAACACTCTCACCCTGTTAATGAACAGCGGCCGCGCTGTTCGCCAGTACGTTCAGCAGAACTCGGTCGTCGTTGTAGAGTCGCGTAGCCAGAATATGTACACATATGTACAGTGGTGACACTCGTCATGGAGGCAGTCCCTTTGGGAAAAAAAATTCCTCATAGTCGAGCATCATCTGGTGGTGCAGCAAGTCGCAGCAAAACGCCACCAATGGCACCGATAGGTGTCGTTCGGTGGGTAGCCACAGAAATGCAGCATTCTTCGAGTTCAGCCTCGTCGCGTCGGACTGTCGCAAGTCCCTTTTGACTCGTCCGTGTGCGCCATCGCCCTCATGTTGCCATCGGAACGCACACTAGCGTAGTCGTGGTCAAAGATCTCATACCAAAGGCTCTTGCGTCGCAATTCGCCGAGTTAGCAGGCTCGCATCTTGGCATCTCAGCGGTGTCGACATTGGCACGCAGCGCGTCGGTATATTCGTCGCGAAGCAGAAAGTCAATGGTGTGTCATCGCTGCTCGCGATACCGTAGGTGGGACACTCGTCGCTACCTGTAGCAGCTCTCGTGCTCGCAGTCGCCCCTCGCTGAACCGTAGTCTCATGTAGTCCACGGATTTTTCTTCTCTCGATTTCGGTCAAAGCTCGTAGCAGGGCTGGTAGAGGGAATCATCGGCCAGTACCTTATACAGTACTTCCGCAAGTAGATAACCGTCCCATACCGGATACCTCCTCGCCATTTGTAGTCGTAGTCATCTTCTCATCGCAGCAGTACAATACCTCCGTCCCATACCGGTGATACTGTATTTGGTTCTGATGCATTGAGTCGTAGACATACTTGTGCAAATATCCTCCTGTTTTTCCTGTATTTTGCACTCTTGGCCTCCACAGTAGTAGATTCGTAGTCGCTGCTTCGGTATCTCCTACTGTGGTACGACGCGCTTCGTTCGGTACCGTACAGCATACAGCATGTACAGGCAGGTAACGCGCCGAGTCTCTGTCGCCCGCCGCAGCTCCCATCGCGCCATCTTCGCGTTGGCCGTCGTCGAGTCTTCTGTCTTGGCAGCAGGCAGCAGGGCCTCCTCCGCCATACCGCATCATGTCGAGAGAAATGCGCGCGTCCGGACATTGAGCCGTGGTCACCCAGGATTTTCACCTGACGGCTCATGTCATAATCTCGCAGCGCTCTCCTCGAATCTCAGTCTGCAGCTGTTGTGCACTCGCGTACGAAATTAATCGTACCAGTACCTCATGGTTGTACCGGTAACCACAGCTGTTCTGTCTTCTTCTTCTTCTGAGTTCGATTTTCGTGTGGCATGTTCATTCTTCATCGCAGAAAAAAATAATCTGCGGTTCTTCTCGTTCGCTATACCAGCTCGTTACCAGTAGTCGCTACTGTGCCGATAACGGCTGGTACAGGTCGGTTCTGGTTGATGTCGCGCCATCGCCAACTCGCGTCGTCGGAACTGTAGCTGGGGTCGCGAGTCGCACGTTGCTCCGCCCTCATGGCTTCGCAGCTTGCAGCGTCATCGTTACACATCTCAGATCGAACGTTCGGCTGCTCCTTGGTACTCGCAATCTTCGTCCCTTCGCTAGTTCATAATTTCGCTCGCTCGTTGTCGCATCCACCTCATCGTCGCTACATCGTTCTCGCCACGTCGAACTTGACTCCATCTATCAAAGCCGGTGCGCATCCTTGGTGGGCGTCCCCGCCATAGGATCCTTGACATCTGAAGTCTTCTTCTGTCCCTTTCTCGCCTCTCGCTCTCGTCGCTATGCCGCTTCTCTTGTGGAATCCGGAACCATGTGCTCCGGTCACCGCTCCGAAACCAAGTGTTACAGCCCCCTTAGGACTTAGGCCGAATAGTCGTCTAGCCATAGATAGTCCTAAAGCAGGAGCTGAGTCGAGGGCCCATTGGATCGTTATTCCACACGGCCAGGAATAATGAGCGGAGATTTGGGAAAAGGGATTCTTACAGTACCGGAATGCCGGTAACCTGGGTGACTGGCCCGGCGGTGGTTTTGCCGGCCTATTTATAGTCGCTGGTTTCCGTCATTCCGTGCGCTGTGTACCGATCCAATTTCCGCCACTTGTGCTGCGTGTAACTACTAGACTCATACTAAAATCGACGTGTCCGGTCCTAATCCGCGGCCCGTCGCTATTTTAGTCATACACTACTAAGTACAGACACGGTTCCTAGCACCTTCGTCTGTCCGCAGCACAGTGATATAATATCTGACTACTATTGCTATAGCAAGTGCTATAGCATTCTAGATAGTTCTAGTAGGCTCTAGTACCTACTACTAATACTCACCAAGGCAGCGCTCCATCTAACGCTTGGTATCATCATCCCCTAGCAGGTGACACCATAGCGTACGACAATCGCGCTCCTGCTGGTACGCAGGCGTAAGTACAGGTTACTCGCACCCCATGTGGGTACTCGTAATACTGTCCTGCACTACTAGTCGCCTGGGAGTCGCTCGTACTGACGCCTCGTCGTCCTCGTACCAGTACTTCGCCTTCACTTGTACTCGCACTCGCAATGCTCATACTCGTACTTCGCTTGGCTTGTACTCGTTCTCGTCCGCCTCAGTCGCCAGTTCTTCGCTCCTTCGTCGGCTCCCGCAGTACAAAGTACAGCAGTGTAGAGTACATAACAGGGACCCTGTGTGGTCGTGTCGTACCGGCTCTTAGGTGTGTCCGGGTCGGTTGTCGGCGACGCCGCAGAACACTCGCCGACTCGGTAAGCAGCTGTCGCCGTGGGTCTTTCTTCGCGGAGAGCGGTGAGCCGGCCGCCGCTGCTGCACAAGCGGCGGCTGCTGACCACCCCACAAAGCGCGGGCTTAGGATGATGCCACGAAACACACAAGTCGCGTTAGGTGGCGGAGCTTTCCCCCGGCGGGCAGCTCGTGTTGTCACAAATGCGTTGCCGTGACGTTGGAAGCGGGTTGGCCGGCGTAGAGGCCCTTGTAGCCTGTGCCGGCACGTAACGACGCCAATGATGTCGGGGCGAGGGTGACGACGAGGCGGCCGCTGTTGCTGAACAAGCGACGGTCGCCGAAGTCCCAAGCCCAGAGTTGGCCAGGGGTAGTTACGTACACCACGAGACGCCAGGCACGCCAGGTCGTAGAGCTGCCCCCCGGCGGGCAGCTGCAGGTTGTCGTGGTCCTTGTGACGACGACGTTGCAGTAAAAGGCGTCGGAAACGCATCGGCACGAGCCGCTCAAACGCGTCCCACTGCGACCACAGCAAACGTTGCCGAAGAATGTTTGGGGCGAGGGCAACGAGTCAGCCCTCTCAAAACACCGGCGCATGAGCGGCGCCACCCCCGTAACATACCAATTACGCGAGTAGTTCCGGAAAACCACAGCATGTAACGACCGTTGATGCCACGACGCCCTGCTGCGAGGACACGCGGAACGGGTTTCAGTGTCTTGCGGGACAACAAGTGGTCGCCCCGACGACACGGACGTCGTCCTCCGTCCGCGCCGATTTGTTGCGGTGGGCGCAGTTGTCGTCGTTGACAACCGTGACGAGCAGCGGCCATGGTGCCGAGCGCGTCCACCTCACCTAAACCTCAAGAGTTGAGTACTTCGAGAGGGCGCTCCACTGCGGCAGCACCGAAGGCATGTACTGCGACTCGACTTCGGGTGTTGAGGTTTAAACCCCCCAACGGGTACCGCTCCAACTCCAATTCCTTGCCGTGCGCATCGCTACCCGAAATCATCCCACCAGCAAAGCCAGGGCAAAAACGGAAAACGACCTCGGGCGCACAAGTAGGGAATACCACATTACCGAGGGGCTGTCTGTCGCTGCTTGATGTTGTATCGCATGTGCGCGGCACGACGACTCACTACCGGGTGGATGAACCTCGGCGGTGCGGACTTGTTCAGCCTCAGCGACCCTCGCGCGCACAAGTACGCGAAGGCGCTGCCGAAGGCAGCAGCGAGCTGGAGGATGGCAGACGAGTTGCTGGTGGCTGTCCTAAGTAGCTCCCCGACCGGGAGCGCAAGGCTCGTGGGCGATGGGGCAGCCCGTACCAAAACCCGGTGGTAACCGCTTGAAACCACGAAAGACCGTACGGGTCGCACTAGGACAGTTTTAATCCGTTACGAATCCCCATAAACACGTTTCGATCAGTACTGTACCTAGGTACCGGTGGTTGGTGTCGTGTGATTTTGCTGCTGTGATCGCTTCGTCAGTCGTGAGACGAAGGGAGTCGAGGAATACCCGTTCACTTGAACCAACCTCCAGTCGGAGCAGCAGCCCGCGCGGTTGTCAGGCCCGCCAGGCAGGTCACGTCTTGCCTTCTCAGCGGAGTAGTGGATTCATCTCCAAAGGCGGGCACTGCGGCAGGCGTGACGCCCTCGCGGCCGCCACCGGGGCAAACCGCATTTGTTAAAACATTATCTCGCCTCACAGGAACACAGGACTGATGGCGGTGCGACCGCCCTGGCACAACGTTGCGCTCCGGCTGCGCGACCGGGAGCGCGGGCGCCGGCGATCGGCCGGCTTTGCCAAGGTTCGCCCGCGCACGCACGAACGTAGCACGCCACAAGCCGCCTGCTTTCGGCACTGCACTGGCCCTGCTAACTCTCGGCCGTCACGTCGCCGACGCGCCGTGTCAGGTGCCCGTCCGGCTGCAGTTCGCCATTGAAGACATCCTCGATGAGGAGCGCGCGGTGCTGGGTCTGTGCCCCCCCTCCCCCCCCTCCCCCCCCCGGCCCCGGCCCCGCTGGAAGCTAGCTTACCCGGCGCCGTGGGCACCCGCCGGCATCTGTATCGGCACGTTAATGAATTTAAGAGAGAGTTAATTGATAATGAGTACACATTTAATAAAAATGTGAAATAATAAAGGGGGAAGGGGGTTGGATGGTTCGGATAGTGGATTGTCCGTGCTGACAGTTCGCTACCTATAGCACAAAGCACCCACCAACCAACTCATCAACCCGCCCACCGGCAGGCTGCATCCTGCTGGGCTTCACGCGCGGAGGTGACTACATGGTGTCCTACACTAACGCGGCGGTGGCCGCCTCGGACGGCGCGGAGGGATACCACCTGCAGGCGAGCTGCGCCCGCCTCCCCCTTCCTCCCCCCCTCCCCCTCTACCCCGTCCCTGAGCTGCTTCGGATCCTTCCCGCCACCCTCCTCCCCTGCTGACACGCTCGCATCTACGCCACGCCGTGCAGCTCTGGGAGTTTGGCGTGTCGCGCCCCTTGCGCCGCGCCGCCAATGTGCCGCTGTTCCGGCAGAGCGACTACGAAGTGATGCCGCCCACCGGTGATACCACTTTGCCCGATGCCGCCGACCCCAACGCTGCCACCAACAGGTCGCCTCCCTCCCTGGGCCTGGCAGCGACGGTGCGCATGACTTACCCCCCCGCCGCTCCACCTGGGCAGGCGCCACGCGCTTCGGGGGCGCAGAGGAGCTGCTGCTCACGCTCGCAGAGGCACCGGGTGACGCAGCCATCGGTGCGGCAGCGTGGGGAGCGCGTGGCTGCGCGTTGGCACCCCCCTCTAGCCGCCCCCATCCCGGCGCTTGACCTCCTCCTGGACCCCGTGTGCTCGCGACAGTGGTTCACGGGCGGCTGGACGCGGAGGGCGAAGCGGAAGAGCTGCTGAACCACGTCACCATCGTGGCGGCGCCCACCAGCGGCTGCGCTGTGCTGCAGGTGCGCCCGCCTGACCCTCTGCCCCCCCCGCCCTGCGCCTCCCCCCTTGCGCCCACCCCCCTGGCTCAGCTTCCCTGGCAGGGCGGCTGATGCATGCGGCGGCGTCCTTCAGGTCGCGCACCTGAGCTACCGCACCATGCGGCCGCACCCGCCCTTCCACCCGCCCGCCTGCTTCTTCGCCGCGTCTAGCCTGCTGCTCAACTGCTCCAGCTGCATCCATGCGGTCCACTTCCAGGTGCGCTTCCAGCGGCGGGCGGCCCAGCCAGGGGCAGGGACAGGCGTAGCAGATCGTGGTGGTGGTGGTGGTCGTGGGTGGAGGGCCGGTCTGAGTACTGCCATCCTGCCCAGGTGGAGATAGACTGTGGCAGAGCGGGGCAGCCATGTCGACGACACCCGCCAACGCGCGATGTTGGCGAGGAGGAGGGGGAGGGGGAGGGGGAGGGCTGGGAGGAGCTCAGCCTGCGGCGGCAGACGGTGGAGGCCAGCGGGAGCGGGCGCGGCAGCTGCCTTCTGCGCTGCCTGCGCGCGGCGCCGCTCTTCGACGCCGAGGCCTTCCTGCGGGGCGCCCTGGCGCCTGAGCTCGCGGGCGGCGGGAGGCTGCTGGACTACGACCTTCGCCTGGTGCGCGCGCGCCCGGGGTGTGCCATAATGAACTGAGCTGAACGCATGTCGTGGGATCTTCACATCATGGCCATGAATAAGTGTCGCCGTGGTCATGTTTAAACGCAGTGATATTGATTAGCCTATGCAGGGCGTAACTAATGATGGCTTACCGTGACTGAGACGTGTGCTTATTGAAAAATGGTTATGGGTAATCCAAAGAGGCGTAATGAGGTAACATCAACAGTTTTGCTCGCAGAAGGGAGGGTGTGAAAGAGACGCGGGCTTCGCGGCCTATGTGTTTGCAGTGCTGGCTGGCCAGCAGAGCATGCTGAGCTGTGTGTGTGCGCCCCCATGTCCCCGTCCTGTGCGTGGCTCCTCAGGTGTACGGGCTGGGGACGGGCGCGTTGACCTCCCCCCCTCGCACCTGGCCCTGCGGCTGCCAGGCTATGGGCGGCGTGGAGGCAGCAGCCGCCGGCCCGCAGCCCGTGGCGTTTGTGGTCCTGGGGGCGGCGTTGGGCGGGCGCGGCGAGGCGCGCCTGCTGGCGCTGACGGCCGCGGTGGACCTGGCCTCCGCGGGCAGCCGCCTGCTGGCCAAGGCCGCCATCAACGTGCCGCCAGGCGCCGCAGGGCGGCCGCGCCTCGCGGTGGACGTCGCCAAGTACTATGCCGGCCTGCTGGCGGGTCGCATGGCGCCGCTGGCAGGGCTGCCCCAGGCGCAGCCGCGCGTGCTGAGCAACGCCTCGGTGCTGTCCACGGCGCGCTCGCTGCCAGCGCCTGGTGCACCCCTGCCTGCCCATTTGCGTGCGCGGCTACCGCAGTCAGCGGCAGGGCATCCGGCGGCCAAGTGCGGCACTGGCCAGCTAGGAGGCCGGCTTCCGTGGTGTGCCCCAGCCGGGTCGTTGGCCGCAGCACACCTGCATTCGTCCTGCTGTCAGGCAGGCAGGCAGGCAGGCAGGAGTCGTTCTCTACCCTCCTCCCCAGCGCGTCTGATCAGCCAAGGACGGCCGAGTTTTGAGACAAACATCACATGGATTGCCGCCGTATTTGTTTCATCCATCGACATGATAAGCTTGTGCCCGAGCAGCATGAGGGGCAGGCCTTGGGAAAGCCAGGAGAGGCAGCGCTCTGTTCGCTTGCTGCTTGGCATCAATCAGAGCCAGTCGCCGTGCATGACGCGTTCCGATGAATGTATCATCGCAATCAATGGCGCAGTGAGTTGACAAAAGTGCCCACCCAATCGAGCTCCACAGTGGGTAACGCAGGGCTGAAGTATTCCCCGAGCGCAGTCAGCATCAAGATCCATTGCAGAGTCCCCCCCCCCCCCCCCCCCAGCCTGCAGGGAGACAGCCAAGCTCCCATGTAGTCGCTGCATGTCAGTCCCCTCCTCACCAAGAGTCATTCGGCCTATGATGATCTGGGCTCCTGACTTTTTCTGTGGCACCCTCCGCCACCATAGCAGCCTACCGTCATCACAACGTTCTGGGTCACCACCACGCTTGCCTATGTACCAACGGCACCCATGATCCCCCACCCACTGCCCCATCACCAGGTGCCCTCCACCGATGGCAGAATCATAGCGGTTGGCTACATCACAGGCGCGCTGCCTTGCTCTCTCGCCCACTGCAGCACACCCAGGTGCCCACCCGGTAGTAGCTGCGCAAGCACATGCCATCGTATCTTTCTGGGCACCCTTGCCCATTCACCTATTATAGCACCTCCAGATGCCCTTTCTCTGCAGCTGCTTGTGCAAGCGCCAATGCATCCCAAGGGCAACCATCAGGTCCCTCCCCCACTCCTAAACCGCCAAGTGCCCCTCCTTATTTGTATCTGTCCTGTCATTCCAGGGGCTATTCAGCTCCCTCGCCCTTTTGAGCAGGTCCAGGTCCCCCCCCCCCCCCCCCCACCCCCCTGCCGCTCCCAAACCGACATGCCCCTTTGCGGCAGGGTCATACCACAGGCAGGCGCACCCCACGGCAGCACGCCCACCTGGCCCACTTTCACCATCGCCCTGAACACCCGCCAGTCCCCCTCCAGGGTGCAGCCCTGCTGGACTGCCCACCATAGCAGCTCCACCTTTCGCACATCTCGCGCGAGTATTCGCGGGCCCATGCTCCTGAGGCGAGCCTCCCTCCTCCGTCGCTGCTACTCTCCACGGCTGCCGCTGCGACGCGCTCCTCACCGCCGCGCCCCTTAGCCCCTCAGATCGATTAAGCGGCCAAGCGCCACGACTGACACCGCGTAACTGTTCCGCCACCACCCTCCGCATATCCGGCGCCAGGTCAACGCCCGCGCTTCCTGCCCCTCCTGTCTGCTCTATGATGAGCACCGACCATGCATCTCGGCTCGACAAGGCAGCGCAGTAGGGGCATTGAACGGTGCGCCTCGGCAATAGACCCGGGTGCAGGTCAGCGTGCGGGGGGTGAAGACACTCCTCGAGTAGTGGCCGCCACAGAGTGTAGCTTTCAGGATGTAGTTTGGCGCTGTTGACGGCAATCATTCCTGCCAGCTGTTGAGGACAAGCGGGGCGGTTTCGAATTTCATCGTGCCCTAAGAAATCCCTTCTTGATATCCAGCGCAACATGCTGGTGCAACAGCGCAGCGCGTATGTACTGGTGGATCCAATCCCTCAAAAAATCAACCAGCATTAAGAGAGGTGCGGCGAGGGGGGAAGGAGGGCGTTGTGAGGGAATGTGGGAGAGACTGAGCAGCGTGTAAGACGCCCCTGCTCCCCTCCCACCATTTCCCCTCCCCATCCCCCTCCTAATTCAACATACGTAGTCGCTGTGTATGCTGGTATTATCAGACCCGTAGCCAGGGAAACTGGCAATTGTCGTAATTAAAGAAGGCCAACATAAAATCCTGCTAAAAGCAGTGCTGGGAGGTCAGCGCAAGCCGCTGAAAAGCGGTCTACATCCCGCATGAGGCGGGATGGATGAGTGATGCTCGCCCAGTTAAGAGTCTGGGTCACATGTGTGCGAGGGCAACCCACGGATGCGATGTGCAGCTTCGGCAATAGAGTGGCAGACGAATCTATGCCGACTGATGAAACATCGTGCACACTCTCGAGCCGCCATCATGCTCGTCAGGATATCGGGGATAACGCTTACGAGTAAGGCCTCCTGGTGAGCCCGGATGGTGCACCGAGTGCCCCCGATGAGAGGGCGCCCCGATCCGCGGCGGCCAAGCATGCGGCAGCGCGCAGTGTGATGCGGCGCACCCCCTTGCTCATCTCACCCATTGGGCCGAAGACCATATCTCGTGTACTCCGTGTACCATGACCGTGTACTCCGACATGTCGAGGATGTCTCGAAGTGGATCCTTCTATCTCATCGGCTTCGTATCATGCCGCGTACCGCATCCTGCATTGCCAACCCGGCCCTGTTACATGTCACCCTGTTGGGTGGGCTGAAACCGATCCACAACAGTGGCCCGGGGCAATACAATGTACTTGACCCCGTGCCGAATGGTCTTGAACTCCAACGTGGGCTTCATGGTCCATAAATCACAGCCCCCGGTCACGGCGTCAAACGCCGGGAGGGAGGGCTTGGCGTCGGGCACTAAGTCCTTGAGTTTCATCCATGGGTACAATGTCGACAAGAGGCGCAGCTTGCTGAAACATGCTGTCCACCCATGGGCGTAAAACGATGCCTAAATCGTGAACACAGAGATCGCCAAAGGCGTTTGCGACAGCATCGTGCTACACACGCCAACCAGTGAGCATTTGCAGGTGCCCGGCGTATGGAGGTTCGTAAGGGCGTCGCCATGGAGTTCGACAGTGATGGGGCGATGCTATGTCGAGCGCATACTGATCTAGCTCCCAACCCCTGGGGCAATGCATGGGCTAGACAAAAGGAAGTACCCGGCAACGACTTCCTCTTGCAGCTCCTGCGGAGTCATGACTGTCCTCACGGTGGAGATGGCCGCCGTCCACATGCCCGACGCCGCGTCGAGCTGTCCGAACAAGATACGTTCCCATGGATCTTGTATGTGATAGGGAGAGTGTCCACCTCATTCCGAAGCCGATAGTTGTGGGCATGGTCCAGGAATGTCGACGGCTCATTTAGCGAGCTCGACGCAGCCTCCACCTCCCGCTCCATCACGCATGAGCTCCACATCGCTTAGGTGACTAGTTGTAGGCGCCCCCACGCCTCCCGCACCGCCGCGGCGTACATGGTACATGGTTGACCGACAAGCATCGTTCAGAAAGAGACCATACGGTCGGTCGGACGAAGTGGCATTGAAGATGTCTCGGCCAAGTACGGACTGATCAAGTTGTGGGCCAAAGAAACCATGGATGGAAGTGTTTGTATCACATTTTAATAGTGAGGAACCTCGGGAGGATGTCGTTTATGCAACATATGAAGGTGAAATCACGGACGGTAGCCATGTGGCGGATTCCAACATCCCTTAACCGGGTGGGGATGTCAAGCTTGCCGCGCGCCTTGTCCACCGCATCATCGCTGATAGTAGCAACCGCCTCCGCTGCCAAGGGGACACGATCATCTGGCTGCGTCGTGCATGATGAGCTTTGCGAAGAAATCGACGACCACCGGATCGGTTTCGGTGCCGTATATGGATCAAGAGAGACCCCAACCGCCGCAAGGACGGTGGCATCCACCGCCTCCGGGAAGGCCACCACCTCGGACGGGAGGCAATTGCGGAGCCAATACCCCGCTCTGTGCTGCATGCCTTGCTCGGGCATGGCTCACGCTATAGGTGATGCATAGCATGGTGTATCGACGGCCAGGGTTGGCGGACGGACTTGAGCTGCTTGCTCAGGCCGGCGTCCACCTCCCTGTGTAGTTCCTCCGCCTTGCTGCGCATGTAGGCATGCACATACCCTGGCGATCCAAGCGGCGCGTTCATAATAGGAATACCGTGGTGGCCACATAGCTCGGGCCCTTTCGATGTCGGCGGGGGACTCACGGCCTCCGTGTCCGCGCTACACGCGTGCATTTTGCTAAAGCGCACCTCAAGCCCCACATACTACGCCTGGATGGACGCGCGGAAGGCGTGAAGTGCCGGCAAGACGTGCTCCGGCAGACCCACCAACTATCCATTGTCGGCGTTGAGGCACGTTGCCCTCTTTGTGGCCTCCAACGTTTTCTCACACTCCTCCACCTTGGGGTGAATCTATCGCGACGCAGTAGTGTGTCGTGGCCAACGGCGCGCCCTGTATGTTGTATGCCGATGCAAATGCCGATGTACCGCACTTTGCGTGCCGCCCACGGCGAGAACAGCGGCCACCCCCGTACCAACAAATCTTATAAAACCATCATCGTCCGCTAGACTGGACCACTCTCTTAGTTTTGTGCTTGCCTCCTGCTTGCACAACACTAACTCGCGGTTTCGGACCTTGCATACTGCGCATGCCCTTGGAAACGGTGCTAAACCTTCCACCCTCCGTTTACGTTTCTACCACATGACCAGCTCAAGCCGAGGCTCTCCTTTTCTTTCTTCTCCACGCGGCTCTCTCCCCGACGACCCCTTTGCGATGTCTGGCAGCAGCTCACCTACCGCCCCCAAGATGGTCGACGCCGGCAAGGCGGCGGCTGTCGGGCGCGTCGGAACAACAACTAATCAGCAAGACCCCATCAAGCGGCGCGTCGTAAAGCGGAAGATATACGATTGAAGCAACTCATTCAAGATAAGCTCTCCCGGTTCTTCGCCACGCAAGAGACTCCTATGCCGCCGGCAGCCGCCGGTGAAGAGGACGTCATTCTGGGCGGGAACGTGTCCCGCGCCGGTGGTCAGGACCAGAACGTCCGTACGTCCTTCGCGCATTCGAGCGAACCACAGTACTTTAATTGGAAAACCGCCCTCGCTACGGGTCTGCCCGGTTTCGAGAACGGGATGCCTCCCGACAGTCTGCGACGCCCCGGGCCCTTCCCCATCGCCCTCGACCGTGTGCAAGAGTACATGCTTGGTAACCCTCGCCTCCGCCAGTTGGCATAAGATGAATACTACCATGCCGCGTGCTACAAGGCTTTATCGCCGGCTCGACCGTTGAGTTGCGTTAGCTGTTGGCGGCGGCATGCGTCACCGAGGGAATTACTCCGGCCTTCGGGCAGCGGCTCGAGGCCATCGTCCACAGCATGGAGGCCGTCGACGACGGCCATCGGTTCCGTCTAGCGTACCTCCGCAAGCACTGGGACACACAGATGCACCACAGCGACACCTTTGGGCTCGGCGTCGTACGGGAGCGTTACCTCCGCCCCGGCACCGAGAATCTGGGGTCGGCCGAGTTCTCCGAGCTACTGGATCTCTGCAAGGACCGCGTCTCCGACGCCAACATCGCGAGCGCCGCAAGAACCACCGCCCGCCGCAATGCTTCGGCGGCGCCCTCCGGCGCAACGACCGCGACCGGGACGGGGGCGGCGGCAGCCGCGAAAACTTCAAGACTACGCGTCGAGGGCGTGAGCTGGTGGCGCGGCAAAGGACGCCACCAAGGACTCTGGCAAGAGCAAGGCGAAAGTTGAGGCCCCTTCGGTCGACAAAGCCGAATGATGGCTGGGGTGCTCCGCCGTGCCGATCCCATGCAGCTGGGCTTGAGGACACGCCTCCGGGCGTGCCTTCCAGGTAATGTTGCACCGGAGTCGTCGGCACGAGCGGCTGCACACTCTCACCGCTGCCCCTCCTACGCGACCCGTCATCCTCACCTTACCCTCGCCGGGGTCAACCCCTCCGGCGCTACCCTGTCCTTCCACATCCACATCACGAGTCTACACCGACCCCCTTTTTTAGCGCGGCCACGGCCTGTCGTGCTAACCCTCTTAGCCCGCCGTCAGCGCAACGGCCTCTCACGGCTCGTACTGGGATATACGAGCCCGGTACTCACGCGACGCTCGCTACGAGGTAAGCGGCTACAGTACCTTGCTGTCATTGCATCAACTTCGTCTCCCCCCCCCCTGATCCTGTCAACCCTACCCGGCGGGCGTCACCTTCTGTGAGACCATGCCGCAGCGTACGGCCCGTTCCGGCGTGTTCGGCGCACCACGAAGACACCTACCTACTTTATCGCCGACGCCGAAGCACATGCTCCCTGGAGCGAGCTCATGCGAGGTAGCATCGAGGCCCTCTACGGCACAGACGACCGGGGCGCCAAGGTGCTCGATCTACAGACTACCTCGCTCACGGCCAGCACCTACAACTACGAAGGCAAAATTGGTCTCTTCGCCGAGTTTTGTATCGACGACCTAGGCATATTCCCCCTGGACTGCACTGAGTCTAACTGCGTCCGCTACCTCGCCTGGATTGCGGAGCACGGCACCATCGTTGCCGGCTCTTTGCAGCCCTACCTCTCGGCCATCAACACCTTCCTACGTCACACCGGTCGGGATGACGCCCCGGCCACCGGCCCAACCATCGGCGACATGAAGTGGGCACTTCAAATCCGCCAACTCAAGACTAGCGAGGAGTTGTGGCGCGCCCCCCTTCCCTGTGACGTCATCACCGACATCCTTGACGACCTTGCTACACTTCTCATGACCACCCCCGGCTACGGCACCATCCTCCGCACAGGCGCCGCGGTATACTCAACATTTATGTTTTACTCCCGTGGCGAGCCCAGCATCTCTTGCCGACTCCGCAACATGGCCGTGGACACCCACAACATCACCCTTTTCGTCAACCGCAAGAAGGGGGGACACCGCAAGCTTTGTGACGGGTTCAAGCCCCTACTCCAAATCGCTGCCACCGCCGTGCCCGCGTCGTGGACATCCCTTCTCCGTTGCTTTATCGCTTACCGCGACGCAGCGTTACGGGCAGCCCCCTCCGCCGAAAAACCGGACCGATTCTGGGCTCTCCGTAACGACAGGGCTACCCCGCCCCTCACATGGAACGCCTCTACCCTCGGCGACTGGCTCACGCGGGCCGTAGACCGCATCAATCGAGCCCCCCCCCCCCCCCCCCCCCCCCGAAGGATTCGTGTGGACCTCGCACTCCTTACGAAAGGGTGCCAGCGGCGTATTTGGTACAAATGCAACGGACATGCCCCTGGACAAAATCCGCCGCTGGGGCGTTTGAGCCCGCAACTCTGCAGTAATCAACGACTACATCGACCCGACGACGCTTCCTACCCGCGCCACCGCGATTCTGTTCTGCTGGCTCTCCCCCGTGTGGTCCTTCGCAGCCTTCTCGGCAACGCCCCGGCTTCATCGGACGCCGCCCCGCCCCCTCCGCAGTCCCGAAGATCGAGGTGGCTAATCCCTGCCTACCTCCCTTTGAGATGTTTAGAGCTGTGTTCTTGGGGTTTCCTTTTTCTCTCCCCGCACCTAGGGTATGTGGGGGTCGACACCAGTACTGTTATACTCCATTTCCCTTTAGCCATAATGTTCTGCTATACTAGCAGGTATAACTCCCCGCAAAGGTAGTACGACTACGCATCCGCGGAGTCGCTGTATATATTAGTATTGCGGGTATAAATACTAGTAGTATAAGGCCGAAGACTGTTCTGGAATTCTCTAGAGTTCTCTGACTCAAGCCTTACGTGGCAAACACAGCACGGGTATTCCATGACACCCGGCTAACATAGCACAGGTATGATTATGACCTCGGCGGGTATAAATACCGCCTCGGACAAGTCTACTAGGTAGAATTCAGAGACATAACTATAACCCAGGAACCCCTGTAACCAGAAGAGAGGCCATACTTTCTAAATCCTTCCGCTGCATCCTAAAGGGCCTAAAGAACAGACTTAAGCTAGAGCCTAACACTTGGTTTCGGAGCTTAGACAGCGGTAAGCGACGTCAAGATGGCTACACCAAGAGAGACGCCACCTAAGGACAGCGGAAGCTTTCCGGTAGCGGCCACTGCCGGCGAAGCACAGCCGATTCCGCTCGAAGGAGGTCAAGAGGGCACGCAACCGACCCTCGCAAACATGATGAGCATGCTTCAACGACTAGCCGACCGAGTTTAGACTATGTCGACGGAGCAAGCGAAGATGCAAGAAGTAGCGCAAGCTACAACGGCGGCAACGGCGGAGATTCGCCGCTTGGACGAGTACGTGCGACAAGGCTTTAGTCATTTCGACGACCGAGTGAACCGGAGCCGAGTTGTAGAGCAGCAGATGCGAGACCAGCTTCGTTCTGCCCGAACCAGTGACATGCCTGGACTCATGCCGAGCGATGTGAAACCAGCGAAGATCGAGAAGCTAGATCTGCTGAACAACTGGTCAGAAGACGAAGTTGACTGCGAAATAAATTCAGTTTTATTTGCTATGGAGTCGCGACTACATGCGGACAACAAGTTTTACGACGAAATCAAGACCGCATATGACTCCGACGAGTACTTGAAATCGCGGAAGGCTTTACCATCCTGGCTAGTACGTCACAGCAATGGTCTACTGTACGCCTACGGCTCACGACTTTATGTACCAAATGTGGCGGACCTGCGACAACGAGCACTGTACGAACTACATGACGCGCCTACTGCTGGACACCCATGAGGACGACGACTACTGGCGCGTACTGTGGAACTCTACTGGTGGTCTCGTATGAAACAGACTGTCACCAACTACGTGCGACGCTGCCCTACCTGTCAACGTACTAAGGCGGCCCGGCATAAGCCATACGGCTTACTTCAGCCCCATGACGTACCGTCACGACCATTTGAGGTAATATCCCTGGATTTAATTACAGATCTTCCGGAGTGCCAGGGGTATGACTCAGTAGTGATTTTCGTATGTCTACTGTCAAAGCGAGTAATTGCTGAGCCAACTACGAAGACAGTTACTGCTGAAGGCCTGGCGGAGATTATGCATCGCTCAGTTTTTCGTCATTTCGGCCTACCGGCTAAACTCATCTCTGACCGAGACCCAAGATTTATGTCGGAATTTTGGCAAGATATGTTCAAGACCATGGGTACTAAGCTGAACATCTCTACAGCTTTTCATCCAGCAACTGATGGCCAGACCGAACGGACTAACCAAACTTGGGAGCAAGTGCACCCTCTGCACGATGATTGGGTCAACCACCTCACCAACGTGGAGTTTGCGATCAACGCAGCTCAGTCGACTTCGACTACTATGTCCCCTTTCAAGGCGACTTTGGGATTCGAGCCGACTCCACCTGCTACTACTCAACTCGCAACCGAGCCAACTCGAGCTCTTCCGGAACACGTCAAGTATGTATAGGAGCTTCATCGCTTCGCGCATGATTGCGTACTAGAGGCTCAAACTCGTATGCAGACTGCAGCTAATCGTAAACGACTACCCGTACCATTCAAGACCGGCGACAGAGTTAAGCTTAAAGCGTCTCATCTGAAGTTTATTCAGCAACCCTGTGCTAAGCTATTGTGACAATTATACGAGTACGATATACTACGAGTTAGTACCTGTGTGTACTAGTACAATGTGTACCTGAGACTACGAGTATATGTACTGTATAATGCTGCCGTGTGGTAAGCGTTGTGTTAAACAATGATTGTATTCTAAAAACACAGTAGCCTCTAGCCTTTGCACCACCACTGCACACCACCTTTGTTTGTCCCTGCAGTCTCTATCCTGTTGAGAATGTCGCACTATGCGATCGCTACGTGGGCCCCTTCGTCATTACAGAGCAGATCTCGCCAGTTGCTTTCCGATTGCAACTACCTGCGGGCGTACGAGTCCACGACGTGGTGCACGCGAGTATGCTGGAAAAGTGGTATGACGACCCTGACCAACCGGCGAAGTCTGAACGAGTACCGATTGTCCATGACGCAAACCGATTCCATGTTCATGACATACTCGATGTTGCCTTCAACAACAATGGCACTGGACTACTGTTTTGAGTGCGATGGGCGTTCCCGTACAACGTACCAAGCGAAGACACCTGGGAGCCCCTACGCGGAGTCAAGAACCTGGACATTTTCCGGTCGTTCTTACTGTCTAGACCATACCGACAGTTTACCGAGAGCCCATACTTCATTCGGTTCCGGAATCGCTACCCAAGCCGAGTACCTTCCGCCTGAACTTCAAAATCAAGACCAAGACTGTAGTTTCCTGTAGTTCTGTGACACCTGCACAACGAGGACGCTTGTGCTTAAGGGGGAGAGAGTGTTATACTCCATTTCCCTTTAGCCATAATGTTCTGCTATACTAGCAGGTATAACTCCCCGCAAAGGTAGTACGACTACGCATCCGCGGAGTCGCTGTATATATTAGTATTGCGGGTATAAATACTAGTAGTATAAGGTCGAAGACTGTTCTGGAATTCTCTAGAGTTCTCTTACTCAAGCCTTCCGTGGCTAACACAGCATGGGTATCCCATGACACCCGGCTAACATAGCACAGGTATGACTATGACCTCGGCGGGGATAAATACCGCCTCGGACAAGTCTACTAGGTAGAATTCAGAGACAGAACTATAACCCAGGAACCCCTGTAACCAGAAGAGAGGCCATACTTTCTAAATCCTTCCGCTGCATCCTAAAGGGCCT
Source organism: Tetraselmis striata (assembly GCA_006384855.1). Lineage (NCBI taxonomy): Eukaryota > Viridiplantae > Chlorophyta > Chlorodendrophyceae > Chlorodendrales > Chlorodendraceae > Tetraselmis > Tetraselmis striata. The sequence continues at coordinate 347,254 of VCJN01001126.1, read as the reverse complement.
AAAGAACAGACTTAAGCTAGAGCCTAACAAGTACTGGTGCTTTAGAACCGGGATTGTCAGCGTGAGTGTTTCGGTGAGTATTCGTTATTCCGCCCGCCGCTGTGCGGTTTGTTTTTCCGCCCCCGGGACAGGACTGGCACCAGTGAAACCCTTGCAGCGTCTCTACCCGTCTGTGCGGTATACCCGCAGCGTAAAGACAAATAATAAATCCCAGGGATATTATTCGGTAGTACAGGTACCCTAAATATTACCTCGAATTTTAAATAGGATTGCTGTGAGTGAATAGGGTAAGGATTACAGGGTACGAGGTAAATATAAAGTAAAGTAAAAGTAAAGTAAAGTTCGCCCCGGGACATCGGCCGACGTGCCAGGTAGTTGGCGGTGGTTGGCAAATCAGCAGCTTCGCCGTCATTCACTTGCTCTCTGACGCTCTCACGAGGCACACTGCGATGATTTGTGGACGCAGGGCGACTCTCCACTGCCTGCCCCCCTCAGTCCCCACTACATGCGCGAGTCGCGGTATGTGTGACTGAGTCCCAGCAACACCTATGCTGGTACTGGCAACAGACAAGGGGCAGGGCGTCGTGTTGCTCTTGAGCCGTCACTTCGGGGAGCTGTGCCTCCTTTAGCCGGCGCTGGTGGGGACGACCAGTAGCGACGCATCTGCTGCCAGGAGCCCGCGGCCCCGAGGGAAGCGCCAGTAGGATGTCATACCGTCGGGAGGGCGAGGATCCAAGGCGGGTGTCGTGGGGGCAGCATCCACGGTCGCCGCGCGGCGGTCCGGCAGTGCGGCAGCCGCCGCGGCCGTCGGGGCTGGCGCGCGACAGCCGCGACAGCGCCGCGACGGGCGGCGGCGCGTCTTCTTACACCGAGGAGGAGTTCTACGACGACTACCCTGACAGCCGCGAATTCGAGCGGTACCGCCGTCCAGTGTACGACCGCCGCGGCTATGGCTACCCGCGGCCGCCGAGCGTGGAGCGCTCTTACGAGGAGGGCAGCAGCTACTACGAGAGCGGCGAGTTTGCGTACACGCCCCCGGGCGGGAGCAGCAGCCTGACGCAGCGGCACCGCTACGGCGGCGACGGCGGCCGGGACAGCGCCGAATATCAGCACTACGATGACGGCCGCGACAGCCGTGGCTACCGCCACCACCCGCACAACCGCTCCTCGCTGTACAGCTCGGCGGGCTTCCGCGACAGCGGTGACACGGCGTTTTACCTGGCGCAGCAGCGCCCCGCGCCGGCGTACCGCAACGCATGGGAGCGCCACCGGGACGGGTTCTATGAGGTGGGCAAGGAACTGGAGCAGCGCGGGCAGGAACTGCCCGCGTGGGCGGAGAAGGCGCTGGCGAAGAAGGAGGCGGCGGATAAGAAGGAGGCGGAGGCGGTGCGGTCGTCGGAGGCGCGCTGGAACGCGCGTCTGGAAGCGACGGAGGCGCAGATGCGGGCGGAGGAGCGCCGGCTGGCGGAGCTGGCGGAGGAGCGCGTCAAGCTTGAGCACGAGCGGCGGCGGCTGGAGGTGCGGCAGCAGCGGCGTGCGCTGGTGCCGGAAACCACGTACGAGCCGCACCCGGCGCCAACCACCTTCCGCTGGACGGAGGATAACCGGGAGCAGATGCACAGTCTGACGTTGGCACGCTACGAGCACAGCGCCCGCGAACGTCGGCGCGTGAAGAAGGTGGAGGCGGCGGTGTCAGAGCGGATGGAGGCGGAGTTAGAGCGGCAGGCGTACGAGTACCACCGCGAGTATTACTACTTAGATAAGGGCGACGGGGTCAGCGTCGTGTCGAGCGCCGCGCGCGCCGCATCCGCCACCACTCTGGCGCGCCCCACCTGGGACGACGTCAGCCGCCTGCGGACGCAGGCGAAGAACCGCGCCAAGGCGCGGCAACAGGGGCGGGTCGTCACGCTGCGATGAGCAACAAAGCGGAGACTGGACGCTATTTTCCCACGTCGCGTGCGCTGCGTGCTGTCGGATCGCTGCTGATGCCACATTTACATATTCCTGGGGGAAGGGCGATGTCTTGTATCAACTGGATCCAAGCAACTGGGGTGCTGGCAGCCTCGCTCCATTGTAAATAGTAACCTACGCAGCTGATAGTGGTACTACTAGCTGTGCCCGCATCTCCAGCGGAATGAGGAAGGGGGTGGGAGCTGTCGTCACTGGCCGCGCTGCAATTCGGCGCTTTTTACTCGCGGAGGCGGTGGCGTGGCCCTTATGTAGCATGGCACCATAGAACCCGCAAGTCAATTTCGTCCTGCACTCGCAAATGGTGTCTGGTCCACAGAGCCTTGCCATCGCAAGAAAAAAAGTTAGTGTCCAGGCATCGTTTTCCCTCGCAGCATTGTGACTATAAATAAAATTGAATTGTCCCAGCAAAGCTGGCTCCCAGCACGCTGCATAGTAATGGTTTGTACGAGAGGCACCCATCAGCTGCATACACGCCACATGCGATCCTGGCGAGCAGCTCATGGGCAGCAGCAATAGCAGCTGGAGTGTGGTCAGTGGCTTGGTTGCGTTACTCCAGGCCAGGCTCGCATGACCACCACTCGCCCCCCCCCCCCCCCCCACCCGGCCCCTCCCCGCCCCCGCTTCCCCCTGCCTTATCCTGAGCTCTTCTTCTACCGCCCCATCATACTGACTACAAACAAATATTCCAAACGTTGTATTGATACTTAGCCAGGTATGGAGTAAGCGAGCTTTGTGTGAATGAAGGGATATATAAATGAGAGATGTTGGACTAGATCCAGTAATATGGATAATATATAATATGGATTGAATAATTTCAATATGGATTGAATTGAAAGTGGTATGTATGGGGGGGGGGGGGGGGGGAGTCAGGGGAAGAGGTGGGGGATGGGGTAGAGGCAAGCCCCCACACTACCCTCCACAGCATACGGTATTCCATACCCATCTCAATACGTGGCTGCAGACATACGGTCCACAGAGCCATGTCGATGGTCCCGCCCCTCGTTCACCCCCTCAAGCAGGCCTCGGCGCCCAGTTTGGTTTTGCTCTGCTGCATGACTCATTTATCAGCACACGGACACGTGGCCCCCGCACTTCCTCACTCACTGCCGCACTCCACAGGAAGCCGCACCGCCCATCTCTCGACCGCCGCTCTTAACCATGCGGAAATCGCCTTGCCAGGCGGTCTCCGAGCAGATTCAGCGCTCCTTCCTTGGGACTCCGGCATGGCGCTTTGCCGCCAGTCACCCGATCGGAACCCATTTGCGCAAGATTACAATAAAAGGCGGGCGCGGGTGGGCCTGTACATACCAAGCCACAAACAAGGAGGCTTTAATCCTCACCAAGGGTATAGCCTTCCACCTGATGGCATGTAGGACCCGCAATTTGACTTGTCCCAGCGCACCCGAATAAACTACCCAGCTGAACTAGGGGATGCATGTCACGGGATGAGACCGATATCCATGCTCTATCTGTCCACTGATGCCCAGTCTGGATCTGAGCTCTGCAGGGCGCGGGCGTTTTCTCTCTATTATTGCCCGCAACCTCCGACGATTCAACCGATGCCATTCTTAACACATTATTACCCCTCTATATACGCCTGTGATATGATGGGCTGTTTGACGGTCATCAAAAATTCATGATGCCTCAGCCCAACGCCAGGGTTGTGCGCATGTACTGCTGTTAACCTTAAGCCGACTCAATTCAATTTAATTCAGGTCATTACAAGGTACATTCCTTGTCAGCTCGGTTGAGCGGTCGTCTCGTATGCGAGCAGAGGTCCCGGGATTGACTCCTGGTCAATGTATTTCGGCAATATCATCCCAGCGTGTCCCGGGTCCACCCGGTTGATGCATTAGCCCTTCGGGCTTCGAATGAGGCTATGGTCCAACGGCTATGCCGGACCTACGACTGCAGTTGGCGCAAAAGGTCAAGTGCTGGGGCGGCTTTGGCCGATGTCCCGGGGCGAACTTTTACTCACTAGAATTATGCAACTGTTGCGGGTCACATAAGTATACAAAGAAAAGTGAGATTCCGCCCAGTATAGGGGTATTGATCAGCCCAGTGAATCTCATCACATTTTGACTAAATTCATAATCATGAAGAATGACAACAACGATCCCAGCGCCGAAGGCTGGCCGCGCCCCCACAAGGGGGTGGACAGAGACCTCCAGTAGATTGGCGATGGCATTTTTTTGTTCATCTTGGGGGATCTGAGTCAACACGTGAAATGCGCTGGGCTGATCAATACCCCTACTGGGAATCTCACCTTACTTTGTATATACGTACATGGCCGCCCACAAAAAATTCGCTAATTCTGAGGGTCACCGAGGGTGTGGAAGGGGGCGGTCAGGCCGGTAAGCACTATTCGTACTGCGCAACGCGCGTGAGGTTTTTAAGGATAACTTCAGAATGCAATAACTGAACTACGCCGTGTTAAGTTCGGTATAGAAACGAACTATAGCTAGCTACTGCATACATGTGTTTTGACGGGAAACCTCCAAAAAGTTAACATTAATTGCCCCAAGTCCATGTATGTTTGCCTTTAAAGTCCGCTTAATCCTGCACTGACGTATGAGTGTCCAGCAGAACTTCACCATGGAGACGCAGTTTAACAGATTGATATCGCAACTTAAGTCGGCGTGATGTAAAAGTTAGCCCGTCCAAGACAAGCAGAGCCGGCTGCAAACGAAGTTTCGCATTACAACCGCCTGGCACTACGCGAGCATGCACACACCCCTCGCCAGGGGACAGTCCCTTGCGGCTCTTGCTGTGGGTCAGTTCGCCGCGCTGAATATTGCTGCTCAGTGTCGATCCTGCTTGTGCAGGTGACTTAGCCCACTGACCGTAGGCCGGATTCAAACCCCCCCAAACCCAAAATCCGAACCCAAACCCCGAATAGTGTGACATCCAAATCCAATCTGCCAGAGGCTCAACCTCATCAACCCTAACTGAGACTGACCCTACTCCTGGTTATTAGCGCATATATTTCGTCTATGCAGTACATAACCCTATTACCCCTTAATAACATGGTTAGGCCAACCCTTACTAGCTACTGCAACTCATTTGCGGGTGCCCGCGCACCTATAAGAACATGTACTAAAAGCCTGAAATTGGGGTTGCATGCAACCCAGAAGAACATGCGCTATATTTCCGCTGTACACCCGCACTTGTCTGTCCTCTGACAGGCGGGGCAGGTGCTTATGCGCAGTCGGTTGTTCTTGTGACCGCTGCGTCGTCGCCCTTAATTAGCTCATTCTCTTTGGCGCAAATGACGTTCCGCCCATGCACCCATTGTGCAGGTCGGCGTCCACATGGGTCTCAACAGTTACACGAGCGCCAGCCGGGGCCCGCGGCCCCTCAGCTGGGCGAAAAAAAACAGGCAGGGGCGGCCTGCGAGGAGCAGCGCGGGCGGCGGGCGGGCACGCGCTGCTTAGCTCGTCCTGCTTTCCACCGCGAGGTCCACGCTGTCCACGGTGATGATGTTGTGGCCGCCGTTGCGGCCGTTGGGCGGCTGGGTGTGGTTCTCCGTCGCGGTTGGCACTGCGCGCGGGCACACACACGCACACACGGGCGCGTCAGCGGAGGGCGGCCGCAGCGCCGCTGTGGGCCCCGCCTGCACAATCGAAATGGCGGCGCCCCCGACGGGCCCATCCCCGGGCTGCCTGCGTCGGGGGCTCTCGGGCCTGGGTTTGGACTGGGGCAGCCAATGGGGCAACGATGGCGGTCGGTCTGTCCGTACGGACCAAGACGCGTCGCACCTCCAGCCCCAGGATCGCGAGAAGCAGGGTCGGCGGGCATGCTGGCCACGATGTGGTGCGCCGTTAAGTACGGCACGGTGACCAACTTTGTGTCCCGGCACAAGGAGGTAAACAAAAAAGGTCCAGAGAATAGAGCACCTTTTTTTTGTGTGTGTGGGGGGGGGGGGGGGGGGGGAGGGGGTTGCAGTGCACCGCTTCCTTTCCTCTCAGTGCCCGTTGTACAATTCAACTGGGTTTGCGGATCGTAATCAATCCATGTTTTAGGCGCCACATCGCGTCCGTACCTAGATCCCCCCCCCCCCCCCGCCTCCCTCTTCGCGCGCCTGCCCAAAGTGTACAGCGCTACTCACATATGGTTAGGATTAGTGCACTCAAAAACACCCGTGACCACGCTTTGGGGTTGGTCATATATTGGCCGTATACCCATATGGTAGTATTTGTTGGTCGTATATTATCGTTGTCGTCCCCCCCCCCCCCCCCCCGCCCCCCGCGAAGAGAGTAAATCTACATTTATCACGAAACACATCAGAATACACCACAAATTCCACACGGACACTCTGACTTGTCATCGCTGCAAAACAAATCATTATTTCCTGGACCCGCGAACCCAATGGAACCTATAGGGTATTTCAGGGCTATCCTGACCACTTAATAGCAGTACGGGTGCCAGCGCGGCACTGATAAGAAAGTGTGTACAAGAGACTTTGGGGGTCCCTTGCGCCGGGCGCACATTCTTAAATTTCGTGGTAACGTCTCGATAGATCCGTCTAACTAGGGATTAAAAAAGGCGGGGTTTCCTTGGTGGTGAATTTCTTAGTGCTGTCTGGGCACCCGTGTTGCGCAAAGTGCGTTTTCTTAACCCCCCCCCCCCCCCCCCCCCCACAGATTGATTCTACAAGTGACATGTCAGCAAACATCCCCTCACGTACAATAATATATGCTCACGCACAGATCCCCCACCTGAAGATTCTGGACATGCTTCGACATCTGTTCGCAGCTCGCCCTGGCGAATCTACGATACCGGTCCGCAGTCGTTGCCCCGTGCTGAACTTAGTATCTAATAAACATGCTATTTGTTGGGACAGTACCTCGTACAGTCCTGTGGTGTGGTCCTCGGCCCGGTTCAGACGGGTATTCAATCTCCAATATCGGATGATGACATCTTAGTCCGATCGGCCCCTTTTTGGAGTTTGATATCTCAACAGTATTAATATGCTGCTGTCCGGCAGGTATCCGGTACATAATGTTATGATTATAGCAACTATGTCAGATAGTCGCTTTGACGTAATGCGACTATATAGTTGCTATATAGCAGCTAGCGACTAGCAACTATGGCGCTGGTGATGCATACCAGTATGCCGCCTGACTACCGCATTGCGGTATCGTATTCAATCAATTACAGATTCGTCCCCTAGTCCGAGTGACCGTTGTGATCGAGTGACAGTATATTGTTCCGGCCCGCTCTTGCCGGAATTAGATGCAATCCCTAATCCTTATCTGTTATTTAACTACAACTCTTACTGCCTAGGACTGTGTGTGTGTGTGTGGGGGGGGGGGGGGGGGGGGGGCGGGTCCGCCGGCCTCTGCGCGCCACTGTATATCATTGCGATGTGATTATTTTGTTTGGTTCAAGTCGGAAGAAAGGCGGGAGGGCGCCCCCCCCCCCCCCCCCCCCCCCCCAAAAAAAAAAAAAATAAATAAATAAATTGATTCTACAAGTGACACGACAGAAAACGTCCCGTCACGATACCATGATATATCGTAACGTATAGATCCCTCACCATTCTGGCCATGCTTGGACATCTGTTTGTAACCTGTCTTGGCGGATCCACAATACAGCGACACTAATCCTTACCTCTACAATGAACACCCTATAGTTGCCCTCGCCCTGGAGTCAACCCAAGGGAAGGGGGGCATATTCATATTCACTATCGAGATGGTGTCGCTGTACTGGTCCGCAGTCGTCACGTGCCGAATTCAATATCGAAATATGATATCCGGTACCAGGTACCGGCAGCTACAGCGTAATTATGATGATGCAGGTATTAAGGATTACTACAGCAACTGTGACAACAAACCCCTAAATTGTAGCGCAAGCAATGCATAATGATATGTGCTGTTTGACTACACCAGTACGTACCGTGTTGCAGTATCTGATTTGGGCCCGCTCCTGACTTAATACGTGGTACCGAGTAAGTAAAGCATAGGGTACCGGTTCTTGACAATGACATCAACAAGACAGCGCTACTACCGGTAAGTAGTACCAGATAAGTTATCAGCTACATGTTTAGTAACATGTACAGGCAACGGTTCTCGAAAAATATATCCGTACTCGTATGGGATGGGGGGGGAGGCGCGGCTCCACCAGCCCCCTGCGCGCCACTGTGAGCGGTCTCATGCAGGTGCGGATACTCTCCGTGCGAGGCGGGGCGTTTTTTCAGCGAGAAGAGATGATAGCAAGGGGGGGGGGGGGGGGGGAAGGGGAGGGGAAGGGGGGAAGGACCACCTCGCGGCGCTTCCACAGTGCCGGGCGGCAGCACGGAGGTGACGGGCTTCCACTCATCCGCCCACGCCCTGCGGTAGAGACGGCACATGCGCGCCAACAGTCAGACACGGGACCACGCGGCACGGAAGGGCCCGGAAAGGTAAGGAGGGCGTGCGGGGTCTGCATCAGGGGCCGCGGCATCACCGGTCGCGATCACGGCGCGACGCAAACACGACCTTCGGATGTAGTTGCAGCAGTCATTACAACAGTCACTTCGGCAAGTCGGCGGCCGGACCCGGGTACGTCACATTGCACATGCCCTCATGGTTCCCAGTTCTAGCCTCGGTTCGGGCGGTGCTCCACCACGGTGTCCGGGCGACACTGCGGCGCATAAGCCACTCGGGGGTCCAATGCGGCAATGTTCGGAATGGATGCGCCTGAGGCCCTACGATGATACGTTGATGGCGGCCGCGGAGGATCGCGCGTGCCTAGGCCACGATGTGGACATCAACACCTCGCCACTAGGTCATAGAAACCTCGCTGAACCACGCTTACATCGCTTCCCAGGTGTCGCCCGTGTAACAAACCTCTCACATCTTGGCTGATTAGTCGCGACATGGTGCACAGGGCCCCGGCCCTTGTCCGGGGTTGCTCAGCTGTATGAATGGCACGGCGTTTGATCTGGCTTCTACTAATGATTTTGATGCATCTGATCAATCGGCAGCTCAAGATCGTGACGCGTCATATCATATCATATCATATCATATCATATCATATCATATCATATCATATCAATACTTGTTCCAGGATAGGAATTATGAAGTCCTCGTATTAATGTGTAGCCGCGCACAGTTTTGCTCGGGGTTTGCGCGCGTGAGATGACAATTTTTTTTTATGCGGTGTAGAGATTCACCTGGTCAATCATAGGCCACGGGCCATAATTTGGGCCCTTACGCCAAAATATATCCGCGATTTTCTATCCTGGAACAACTATATTAATAATCTGATCATTGTGGCGTTTCATTCTCATTTGGGGGTCTGTGGTGATCGACGCACCCGAAAGCTTGGCACCATAAACATCGACGCATCTGATCAGCCCGTTCTTTGAGAACATGACCGTGGCCCGCTCCGATGCATCACCCGATTAATCAACGACACAGGATTGATGCCCCGGGTACCGCACCATCTCATTGCGTTATGGTGCGGTAGCAACGATGAACCGTTCTGCAACATCGAGTCAGGGCATCTGTGCAGTTTGTGTGGCCCCTTCTGATACCGGCGCCGACGCGTTCATATAAAGGGCGCTACGTGTACTGCAAATAGGAACCAGCCGTCCTCCCCGACAGAGGTCAAATGAAGACGCAACTACAGCGGAGCAATGGTAAATGTTCTTATAGGTGGCATGTAGGCCCGATAATAGGCTCAGAATAAGAATTATCATAGGTGCAGCGGGATTGCACTCGTAGGTTGCTATGGTTATAGTTCTCTGTTTGCGAGCTGGGGGCGCGCGTGAAGGTGGCGGGGGGGGGGGGGGGGGGCGGGGGGGGGGAGAGAACCAGCAATATACAGCGAACCCAGAGCGAGGTGTTACAGCAGGCAACGATTTCACGCATCATTGATCATTGTCGGAGTGTCGATGCCCCTGATACAAACTGGCCCCGACCGATTAACGTTATGACCCATTCCTGGTCTGCCCGAGGCATCTGACCGTCACATCTGACCCCCACTTGGTGCGGACCCTTTGGAGAGGGGAGCGGGTAGGGGGGCGCGGCAGCATGCGGGGCATGGCAGGCCCTGCCTTTGGGGGGGCGGGGAGGGAGGGGGCTGGCGCGCACCTGGGCTGCACTTTCGACTTTGGCGTCGGCCCGCAGAAAACCTCCGCCCAGTTGGCAGGGCAGCCCCGGTTGTACGGATTGGGGCGCCCGTCGTGCCCATACCGAAAGTTCTCGTACGTTGTCTGCGGGCACGGGACGCGGGTCGGTCAGCCGGGCAGTGCGGGCGGCGCTGCTCCCTCCCCCCCCCCCCCCGCCCTCCCCCCGCTCTTACTTGCTCTCGGCAGGGCGAGGTGGGGGCTGGGCACCACCGCGGCAGCACGGTTTCGCATTTAGCAATGTGTGTGCGTGTGGCTGTTGTGTGTGTGTGTGTGGGGGCGGGGGGGGGGGGGGGGTTGGCCCCGCGCGACCGCAGAGTAGAAAGCGGGCAACAGGCTGGCGGAGCCTATCCTTTGCGGGGCTGAAGATGCACGACAGCCGAGCCCCGCCTCCCAGGGCGGCCGCAGCTGCTATAAAAGCCTCGGGTGGGTGAGCCAAGCCTGTAAATGGCTCCCCTAAATGAGCGGGCCCCTAAACGGCGAGTTGTTGTGCAGCCAGGGACCGGGGCCTCGTGGCAGTGCTGGTATCCTGGCAGCAATCCCGGCAGCAGGAGAAACGGTGCGGTTTTTTCCCTCTCCGCCAAGACAGTTGGAGACCAAAGTACATGTACTCTGCGCAAACCCATAGCGCGGGTGCGGTAGTACATCCGGAGTTCTTAGCCAAGTCTGAGGGCACACAGATGCCGCCAGACCCCTTTGCAGCGACGGCAGAAACAACATATTTCTCAAAGTTGGATGAGAATGTACCAACCACAACCAATCACGGACGCTCGGACCTGATGCTGCCCCAAACAATTAATGGCCTGGGGGGCCCCGCGGTCCCGATGAAACGGTGCGGCAAGCCTCGAGACCGATTCCCGGGTGAGAGCGAGGTCGATGTCTGGAAAACTGCTGAGATGCCTTTGATGAGTGGAGCCAGAAGAGCCTTGTCTGGCGGGTGCTAATCCGAGGAAGCCCAGTCCCCTGCTGCGCACTCCAAGGCTGTTGGGGGGGGGGGGCGCTCTCCCCACCTGGTTGGTGGACACCAGGAACGAGTGGAAGCCCGACAGGCCGCCGACAAACCAGCAGAGGGCGAAGCAGTAGATAAGGATGACGAGGGCCGGGATGGACTGCTGGATGACGGTGCCCCACGTGGCGCCCTCTGCGGTCACAGAGGGGGGGCAGGGACGGCAGGCTCAGCTGCGGGTGGTGATTGTGGGGGCTGTGAGGAGGAGGAGGAGGAGGAGGCACCGGGGGGGGGGGGGGCGAACCGTCCTCCTCCGTCAGCTTCGCGTGAAGGAAGAAGAACTGGTAGAGGCAGACGCCGAAGACAAAGAGGCACAGCAGCGTGGTGCAGAACACAAAGAGCAGGAAGAAGCGGTAGTTCCTCTGCGGCGCGGAGGGCACCGGGGGGGGGGGGGGGGGGGGGGGGGATGAGATGTTCTGGGGGTGCAAGGGGCCCTGCCATGCGTCTGCGTGTAAACCCCGCCCATTTGGTAGGTATTGCAGGGCTTCTTAACCCCCAAGATATCATCCGTTTGCCCTTCTGGGCCGAGATCCTGGGATCATTGGGTGCTGAGGGACCTCGCGCACCCTCCCTTGACCCCACAACCCTGGATTGGTCAGGGTTGGAGCCCCCTGCATGCCTCCCTTCACCCCCTTCCCCGCCGCTACCCCCATCTGCTCCTGTCCCTTCGCGCCCCTGGCTGGCTGCGCGGGCGGGCGCACCTTGCCGATGGTGGTGCCCACCCAGGGGCAGTGGTGGTCAAAGCGCTCGATGCAGTTGTCGTTCACGCTGCAGTGGTGCGCGCGCGGCGGCTGGTAGAAGCCGCACGTCTCATTGTAGCGCACCACCACCTTGTGCCCGTTCACCATCACCTCCGTCGTCCTGGCGGGGAAGCGCGCCATGACACACCAAAAGGGGGAGGGGGGGGGGGGGGGGCAAGGAGCAAGCCACGTCAGCCACGTGACAACTGCCCCCCCCCCCCCCCCCCATTTTCCTCTCCCAAGAGCGAAACAACGGCCTATCTGCACGTGAATCGCGTCCCCCTCCTGCTCTGCCTCGCTGCTTGGGGTGGCACCTGCGCTGACTGGGCTGAGCGGGGCCATCCACGCGGCATGCCTTGAGCAGTGTGATGGTTGCGGCAGAGGCACTGGGGGCGGCCGTGGTTGCAGCGGTGGTGGTAATAATAATAGTGGTGCTGTGCTGTGCGACGGGGTGAATGGGGATGGACCCTGGTGGGGGGTTGAGGAGCGGGGAAAGGGGGGGAGGGGCAAGCGCACCGCGGCCGCCGGCCCGCGAGAAACTCCGGGTCGGGCTCCGAGTTGCGGGGCAGCACGCCCGGGTCTATGCACGCGGTGACAAACAAGAAGGAGAGGCAGATGGACGTCCTGTGTGGGCGGCAGCAGAGGTAAGCGTGCTGTTGAGAATGTCAGTCAGCAGGATGCAGGAGGGGGGAGGTGAGGGGGGATCAGGGCGAATGCTGTGCTTGTGAGGGATTGGGTGGGGGGAGGGGGGTATAATCACAGCGCGATGCTTATCGCCCAGAAGAGGATTGCGATCCACGCCACCGGCAGGAACTTCGGCACCACGAGCGCCCAGAACACGATGCTGGGCGCCACAATTAGGGCGGTGCTGCCAATGAGGGACTTCCAGGAGGGGCCTGCCATGCAGAAGCCGCCGCAGAAGAACACCTGTGGGCATGCACGGGCCACGGCGCGCCTTCAGGGCACAGCGATCCAGCCAGGGCGGCGGTCCTGAAGCGGAGATGGGGAAGCAGTGGAGGTGGAAGAGGAGGCACCTCGCTGCCCTTCCACTCCTCATACACCCGCTTGCGCCGCCCCGCTGCGCGCACATCCGGCTGCGAAGGGCCGGCCGTCTGGGCCGACATGGCGTGCTATCGCTATCGCGCGCGCTGAGGCTGCCAGGCGCGGGCAGGTCGGGGCGAGCGTGGCGGGCTGGCTGGCTATCCAGTGGGGGAAGAGTATATCAGGCGGGGGGGGGGGGGGGGGGGGGGGGGGGCTGTTGATGGGGATATCTGTGGCACCGCAGAGGGATGCGGAGGGCGCCCACGGGATGCCGCGGGCCGCCCCGCCAGTGGTGTCCTACGCCAGCAGTGCGCTCCGCATCGCTTGGGGAGCAGGGTGTCCGCCAGACGCCGGCGGGGGTTGGGATAAGCGGGCGGCGGGGGTCCCCGGTTGGGCGGTGTGCCCCGTTGGCCCGCCAGGTCGCAAGGCGGCGGGAGAACGGGCAGCCGCGCGGGTCGGGCGGCACCGCTGCTGAGCGCCGGCTGGCGGTGGCGGGCTAGGGAGGGAAGAGACCCTCGCGGCGGTGAGCGGAGTCGATGCGCCGCGGATCGTAGGGTGTTGTCAACTGGGTGGGCAAGGTGGGTGTGAGGGTAACACAGTTATCCCATACCTACAGCGCAACAGCTATACCTGTACTTTTTCCATGGGTTTGGTTTGTTAGTCATCGGGCCCGGGGTTGAGTCGGGCTAAGGCAAAGTACTCGTGCAGGTAGTCGCTACCTACGCGGGCGGCGGGGGCTGCCGTGTTGTGACTACCTGCACCGTACCCGCTGTGGCCGCTCACAATCTCACATCCCAGCCCGGCCGGGGGCCCAGCATGCCATGGGCGGCTCCGTGTGGGTTCATGCAACCCCGGCCTTACCGGGTCCTGGTTTGATTTTCTGATATCGCCTCCTGCAGCTAGCTCATGTGAGAATACTATTTAGCGCAACGACAGTTTACAAATAGCCCGCGTCTCAGCCCCGCCATAATTCCCATTTTAAAACTATCCTGGGAACGTCCCTGAAACTCTCAAGTAGCCTGTAAGTCATATTTAAAAGGGTGTACCCCTGTCACTGTGTGTCCACCATATATTGTGCTTCGGAAATTTCCGAAGCACTTTGGAGGAGATGCACGTAATGTAGTATATATAGCGAACCTACATTATATCTAGATAGGTGACGTGCACGAGTATCATAATTAAAAAAAACAGAATAAATAGCGACTATGCTGATGCAAGGATCGCACACCAATAATCCTCACTACTACGCGAGTATACTCGCGTATGGGCGTATGTCTAGCATACAAGTACTAGTACAAGTACTAGTAGAGGACGAGCCCTAATCTATCCGATAGGAGATAGAAATCACCATATAATCATCGTCACATATACCGGTATTACCCTTTTTGTGGTTGAAGACCGCGGCCGCCTCGGAAAACCCGCTTTAACGGTGGTCTACATCTTCGCGGTGTAACTTGCTGTGCGCAACCTCCCTGGCGGTCCTCCGCCCCGACTTCATGCTTCCTTCGTTGTCAGTCCGTCCAGGCTCTTCTAAACTTTGTTGCCAATCAGCCCGCTGAGTTCCACCATCACATGTCGCGCACGCGGCGGGGGTTGTCGCAGCGAGTCTCAGCTTGCGTGCGTGGTACCTTGGGCGGCATTCTCTCTGCCGGAGTGCAGACGGCCAAGTCTGATGCGTTTGCCCGTGCTCATTCCACACCCTCTTCTGGTGCTGCTTCCACCTCGCAACTGCTGTAGTGGACGTTTTCTATTGCCTAAGTATTCGGGTGGTTTCCTGATCGCCTTTTGCAGCTAGCTCATGTAACTAATCATCATCATATATACAACAACCAGATAAAACAATCCCTATAAATAAAAATGGCCGTTGTCGCTATGGGCTACGCGTAGTCCTAGTACGGATACGAGTATACCATAGTGGCAGTATGAATAGCACATGTAAACTGCTTGTAGCAATGTAAGGGTGACTGGATTTACTTGCTTTTTTGTATTGCACCGCAATAGCTACCAGAGTATCAAGGATCCCCGTCCACCCGCTTCATGGGTGGACCCGACGACCGCCCTCGGCGCTCTAAATCGCGAGCCCCCCCTCCGCCTCCACCCCGTGATGGGGATAGATGGGGGCGGGGCTCGTGCACTTGTGGCACCTTGGTAGCCTTGGCCCCGCCCGTGCTGCCACTGGCGCGGAGGAGCAGTGCGAACCGGACACCGGCGTCGTATATGTCGTTGCAGCTGTCAACTCCCCATTCGTTGTTCGTTCAAGACCCTCTCGCTCCCTTCATGTCCTGTCGGCGCCTCCACCTCACATTCTGCCCAGTGCCGCTACAATTGGAGTGGCCCGGGATTGTGTGTTGGAGAGAGCGTCTCTACCGCGTGGAGCGGCGGCTGGCGGTTGGCGATGCCTGGTCGGAGGCTGCCATGGCGGGTCCTGCCTCTTTTGGCCCAAGTCCGGATTTCCTTCTGGATTTATGTATGGATTTCGTGAATGTTGCAGCTAATAGCACATGTAATCATCATAGAGCTACCATAGCCGCTAAAAAAAGAACTACATGAGCCAGCCGATCAGGAAATCACCCAAAAAGGCAATAAGAAACGTCCACTACAACAATTGCGAGGTGGAATCAGCAACATAAGAGGGTGTGGAATGAGCACGAGCAACATACGCATCAGACTTTGCCGCCTGCACTACAGCAGAGAGAATTCCGCCCAAGGTACCATGCACGCAAGCACAGACTCGCCGCATCAACCCCCGCCGCGTGCGCGACATGTGATGGCGGAATTCAGTAGCATGCTGGCTGGAGCGACAAAGTTCCAAAGAGCCAGAACGGACCGATCACGGTGTCCCCCCCACCGACCACGAAGGAAGCATGAAGTCGGGGCGGAAGGACCGCCAAGGAAGTTGCGCACAGCAAGCAACACCGCGAAAATGTCGACCACCGTCGAAGCGGATTTTCTTAGGCGAATGCGGTCCTCAACCACAAAAGGGTAGTACCGATGAACTCTCTGCACCGGGGCAGAAGACGCCGGTATGCCGCTAGCTACTTGTTGTGCTCTGCCTCGGTTGCCGCAATCGTCCCCGGGGTGCACCAGCGGGGATCGTTGCCCCAAGTGGGGGTCGTGGAGGACACGCACGCGAAATCGACCATGTACTCATGTAGTCGCGCGCGCCGCCCCCCCCCCCCCCCTTCCCCACCCCGACAACGTCAAATATGACGGCCGCGAGCGGTCCGCTGGGCGCAGCCCACGCGTCTCAAGGGTCAAGTCGCCGACTCCCGAGCGGTCCCGGTCAAGCACCGCCCCCGCTTCAATCGTCACGGAAGGCCACCGAATTTTCAAAGTGGTATGCATGCGGTGCTTGTAGTTCGCAACGGGGCAGATGGGCAGATGACCCACGACGAAATCCGAAGCGTTCCGGTTCTAGCCATCCGTAGAGCGAAGCCATAAGGGGTCAATACCACTCGTGGGGTCGCTGCTTGCTTGAAGTACTAACGTACATCGCTAATCGGAGCTGCTTGCCCTATGGGTACCTACCTAGCTGCATCCAAGGACTGTGGGCGAAGTCGATCCGAGAGAACACCGCCGGACCTTCGACCGCCGGCGGACGCCACCCTACGTCGCGCTCCGCCGGCCCTGGTACTTCCCATATCTAGTGCCTTGCCCCACGCCCCCATGCCTGCCGTCCCTAGCTAGTAGCATAGGGATAGTTTGCCTTCGCCCGACTCTACCCCGCGTAGCCACACCATCAGTCTGGGCGCTAAATATGGTATCCGCCCCCCATAAATAATGATATTGATGTTTTTAATTACATAAGGGCTTTCACAAAAGCGCACTACAAACAGAACTAACTTCAACTGTGAAAGGTTGCCCGCAAAAGAGAGACATAAGCCTGAAACCAAGGTCGAGCAGGAGGACAGGGAGCCAAGAACCAAGAAGGAGCCAAGGGAACCACGATAATGATAATGATAATGATAATGATATTGATGTACTGCAATAGTAGTGGCGGTTATTCCCATCCAGAAGAAAGGGTGCGGGAACCCGTACGGTACAGGTACCGTCTCGCGCAACAAAGAACCGGTCGGCAACCCCCGAACTTCCTCGCCAACCCAATTCGTGCTGGGGCCTTGAGCGAAGCAGAAGATGGATTACACGCGGAGGCACGGCTTCAAGAGGACGGCCGATCACTGCGCAAAAGCCTTGCCCGCTTGCCGCCTGCATGCACTGGTCCCATCCGAAAGCGCTCGGCGGTAGGCTGTGAACGAGGACCTTGCGTGGAAGCGCCGACAACGGTGGTGGAGCTGTGCGCGTAGAAAGAGTGTGCGGCGCGATGAGGCCGGCGGCAGTGGCGGCGCATGCTGGCTGCGGCAGGAACCATATCAGGGCCGGCCGCTTGGGCGCAGTCGGTGGAGCCTTCGACATCACTCTCAACGTACCACGATCGAGGTGCGCTCGCGGAGCCCTATCCTGTCTGGAGCCCCTGATGACATCCTTGTGTGACCCTGGGCCGTGCTCTCGGGCTCTCGGCTCCCGTGGCGGTTTTTTCCATACCATGCTTGAGTCGGGACTGGTAAAAGAAAACCCCGCAACATCTCTACGGTAGTCTACATCGGCCGTTTTAGGCAGCGATCCAGCGGTCTTGCACGCCCGTCACAAATGGTGGCATTGTCGCTTCGCCGGCTGTGAAGCAAAGGCCACACATCGGCTCCAGCCCCAGCCCCAGCCCCGGACACACGCACAGATATTTCTTAGCCAGCCATCCAGCCAGGTCGCGCCTGTCGCATCAGCTTCCCCCCCCCCCCCCCCCCCCCCCCCCCCCACACACACACACACGCTTCAATGAGTATAGTGTTAAGACGCATAAAGTGGAACGTTCCCAGGAGCTAGGTGCCCCCCCGCTGCGCATCACCTGCTGGCAGTGAGCTGTGATGCTATCTGTGTCCTTACTTGCCCTGCCATCCACACCCTGGCAATTGCTGCAGGGCGTCCCCATCAAGCCGCTGCTCATTTGCGGCCTGCCGGCCCCGGAGCCGTGCGATGAAGTGCATGAGGCTGGCAGACCTAGGGCTCAGCGCGGAGGTGCTGAGGGGCGCGATGGATGTCAAGGCATGGGAGGAGGCCACGGATGTCCAGCGGGAGGCCATCCCCGCGATGTTGCGCGGCGAGGACGTATGGGCGGAAGCTCCCACCGGCTCAGGGAAGACCGCTGCCTTTGTGCTGCCGCTGCTGCAGCGCCTGGCCACAGGTAAGCTGCCTCGCCCCCCTTGTACACATGTCATGATCGCCTCAACCAGGCCATCATGATACTATGCAAGCGCTTCTGCATGGGACTGCCTAATCCATGCGCCCACTGAGCCCATCACCGCGCGATACCCTCAGCGTCCCTGCATCCTGAGTATTAAGCAGTGTCCTGTGGGGTGTCTACACGCATATGCACGTAGCCAAACCCCTCTGTCTCTCGTCTGTGCTATTTCCACCCCCCCTTCCCCCCCGCAACCCCCCTCCGCAACCCCCTCCTTCTGAAGTATTATAATGCCTAGAACGTTCCATACAGTTGTTCTCCCCTCGGACTGTCTATGTTCGTGGGGGGCAGCTGCCCCGCACCTGCCCACCCTTTGCCCATTTGGAAACACACCAAACATTGGCAGAGAGAGGGTTGGGGGCCCGGGCGGTAGGGGGGCCCGGGCGGAAAGGGGGGGGGGGGGGAGGAAGTGCAATAAGTGACAGCAAACGAATGCGAATCGGAGTCACAGCTGCCCTGGGCTGTGTCGCTCATCCTAGGGAATCCTTCAACATAATCCTGCTTTGTCAGCCGAGCTGCCAGCACCGCACACCTCTGCTTGCGCCTGTTTAGTGGTTATTCTGAAATATGTTAAACCGCAATAGTTGTGATGAAATTCATGCAATTGTTCTGCTGTGTTGCAGCAGGGAAGACGACTCATCGGAGCCCTGGGCGGCACGTTAGCGTGCTGGTGTTGTCTCCCACGCGTGAGCTGGCCGTTCAAACCGGCGCTGTTTTCTCGGACCTTGCCGCACACCTGCCCGACATTCGCCTCAAAACTGTCGTCGTCACGGGCGGTGTTTCTGTCAACCCCCAGCTCATGACACTCAGCCGCGGCGCCGACGTGCTGGTCGCCACCCCTGGGCGACTGCTGGATATCGTCGACAAAAACGGCGTCTCCTTGGCCGAGGTCAGGACGCTCGTCCTCGATGAGGCGGACAAGCTCCTGGACTCTGCGTTCGGCGAGGAGATTGAACGCCTGCTGGTGCTGCTCCCGCCGGCCCGCCAGAGGCAGACCGCCCTCTTCTCTGCGACATTCCCTTACCGATCCCGCCCCAAGGCGGAGGCCCTCCTGAGCGAACCAATCGCGCGAATCGCCTGCGGGTCGCCTAGCCTGACCGATATCTTGGACGATGGCTTCGGCGACGAGCTCGATGGGGGCGCGGCGAGCGGCACGGCGGCCGAGCGGCCTTTGATCGAGCATCGTGCGGTGCGCGTCGACACGCCCGTCAGGACGCAGCTGCTGATTCACCTACGGAACTTGTACGGCTGGGACAGGATGCTGGTGTTTGTCGGCACCCAGCATAAGTCGGAGCATGTGGCGATGAAGCTGAGGCGCAAGGGACTCGTCGCTGTCGGGCTGCATGGCGACCTGAGCCAGGGCGCGCGGGCCGAGCGACTCGCCGATTTCCGGAACTCTGCCGTCAAGGTGCTGGTGGCGACCGACGTTGCGGCGCGAGGTCTCGACATCGAGGGCCTGCCAGCTGTGGTTAACTACGACCTTCCCCGCTCCACATCCACTTACAAACACAGGGTCGGACGGGTAGGCCGAGCGGGGACACCTGGCACCGCGGTCTCGTTCGTCACCGCCCAGAACGAGGCGCACTTCCGTTTGATTGAGAAAATGCAGGATCCGCCGCTGCCTCGGTTGCGACGCGAGGTAATCGAAGGCTTCGAGCCCGACGAGTCTGCCTGGCAGGAGACCAAGGCGAGAATACTCGCCGATGACGCGTTCGCAATGTCGGCGCTGCCAGACGTCCAGCACTCGAAGCACGGCCTGGGGCACGACCGGTTGCACGGCGGCGTCAAGGGTCGTCGGAAGTCTAAAAAAGACAAGGCGAGGGAGGCAGCCTCTGCAAAGGCAAGGCGAGAGGCTCTCCAGGCAGAGCAGCCTGGCTGGTGAGGGATCACCGCCTGCTTGGCGACGCAGGATCCTGTCGGTGGGGCCGTTTCCACCACATGCGGCCTCGGTGGATCATTGCTGAGGCGACTTCCTGCCGTGCGCGACAAGTGTGTGCGACGTTGAAGTGTGGCAATACTGCAATAGCTCTGCGCGCTGGACCGACCCAGGAATATAATTTACCTTACACGAGCATTATGTCAAGGGTAATCCACTGCGGTCCAAGGTCGACAGCGAACGGACGCACACGATTATCTAGTGGGGCATTTCCCCATGCCAATGCCAAACAAATTGCTAATGCCCCCAAGCGCTCTGGCATTCAATATTGGTCTTTATTAATGGTACTTTTACAGACAAATTGGCCAGGAATTGAACCGGGCCCGGGATGTGCCAGTGCTACTAGCTCCTCTCTCAAGTAGCAGCCAGATCACCAGCTGTCCATAGTTATTGCTGCGTGCGGCATCCAATGCCTGCGCAACAGCGTGTGACTGCTACTGTCCAGGCATCTTGTGACACACTGTAGCAGCAAAGTATGCTGCATTCCACTCCCCTGCTCCATCAATATGGGGAAGCACGAACACCCCCCCCCCCCCCCCCCCCCCCGCCCCCCTTGTCCGCAACCAAAACACACACGAGTCAAACCGGATGGCAGACATATCGACTCCCGTACCAGTGAATTGGATTTCTTGGATTGTTCTGCAGCGCCGACTTCGATTGCTATGCAGTGTTTGAGGTTAATTCCGGTATATTTTGCAGATAAGTATGCCTTTCCATCTACGCTTGGGGGTCAATACCAAGATTATACAGCAAACCCGAAGCATGCATAGGATAAGTACGGGCGACCGATGCCCCCGGAGCGCCAGCCCCTGGGATAGCTCCGTTCTCAGCCTGGGATCTGGCCATGCATCTGCACGGCCGTGCTATGGGCCACCCCCACTGCAACTGAGCGTAAGGGTGGCGGACGTGTGCGGTGGCAGGTGTGACTTGATTTAAAGCAGCCAGTGCAACGACGTCCCAGGATGTTGTGACTGAACGGCATCGGATCGCACGCCCGCGGCCAGGCGAATGTGCCGCCGCAAATTGGCGTCTAGCAGCTATTGCTATGGGTCCATCTAGCAGGATCGTGCGAGGCTGTGTCGGCATTTCCTGCCGGCAGGGCTTGCCCGCCCGCCACCGTGCACTCACCCCAGGTGGCGCCGTTTGCCATGTGGCAACCATCAACAGAATCGCCGCCCCCGCCTGTGCGACCTCGATTATGCGGCCATTCCACCCTATATTTTCTTCAGGCTTGCGAGAATGTCGGAGCGCAGCTTTGGGATCTGCGGAGGAGGCGGGTCGGGGGGGGGGGGGGGGGGGGGGGGGCTCTGCTTAGCCCCATTTCTCCCCAGGTAAGCTCCAGCTGCCTGCTGCGGGCAGCGGGTCCAGGCCCAGGTGGGGTGGGGCTGGCGGGTAAGGGGCCCCCGCCGTACCTGGCCAGCGTACTGCTTGGCGCAGTCGGTGACGCACTTCTCCACCTCTGCCTGCGCCAGCAACATGCCGGCAAGGGCAGTGAATCAGGGACCCGATGATGAACTAGCAGGCCACTGAAGACGACCACGACTGTGGATGTATAAGGGGTGCCGGTTGAGGGGCGGAGGGTGGGGGGGGGGGGGGGGGGAGAGGAACCTTTGCCGCCGCCATCTGCTTCTCGCTGGGGCTCGCCGGGAGGGAGTCCTGCACCAAAGGTTGTCACACGCATGTGGCATCCCGCCAGGCATGAGTTGCAGCTAGTATATAGGATGTACCATAGCAGATGCGTATTGTCGTGGGTGCCGGCGCGGCAATAAGAACTCTGCGAATCAAAACCTGCCCTTACTGCCAGAGGCTGGGCTTAGGCAAGTCTTTAGCGGGAAAGTATAGGGGAGGCGGAGCTTCTTATAGCTTGCAAACAAGCCCAATTCGGGGGTTGTATAAAGGATTCTGATAGATAAATCAGGCATCAGGATGCCGATGAATTACTCCTCAGAGATAATCAGCATATGTAACATCAAACATCACGCACATGATTAAAAGGTCCGCATCATCAGCGGCCCATATGCTACCGGTACCCAGGTGCTCAAGCTGCAAGCTCCGGCATCGCAGTACACACAGGCTGCACATGGTAGGGGAGCGTGGGGTCAGGAGGCTCACCGATGCCAGGTCCTGGCACCGCACCATACACCGCTGCATGCGCTCCTGCGCCAGCCCATAGCGTCGCTCAGCCCCAATGCAGAGCACGTGCCTCCAGGCGGGCAGGCCTGCTTGGGCGCATTGCAAAGCATCGCTCACCTGGAATTGCCCCAGCTGTGCGGTGACCACCTGCTCCATCTGCGCCACAGGCTGCTGGCACTTGCTCAGGCTGCACGGGCGCACCCCGCAGTCTGAGAGGCTTTCATCTTGTTATTTTCACAAAAAAACATGGGTTTACTTGTAATACCTTTTGGCATTTTCAAGTTGTACATCTGGGGTTGAAAGCCTGTCAGGACCATCTGCCCGCTATGCGCAGGCACCGCTACTGGTGCTGCCGGATGTCACGGCGAGCGTGCGTTGGGGCGGGGCCGCGGGTTGGGGGGGGGGGGGGGGGGGGGGGGGTCGGGTGGACGGGGCCCGCACCAGCGCTGCAGCGACTCCTGCCCCTCCCCCGCCGAGTCGCAGCACTTGGCACTGTTCAGGAACACTTGCTTCTGCGCCGGGCGCACGTGCTTGGCATCAAGCTCCTTAACCAGATTCTCCAAGCCCTGCTCAAGGGGCCAGGCAGCGAGCGAGTCATCTAGCGGCAGGCGGCGCCCCACGGAACGGGTAATGCACAAGCAGCGAGATGCGCGCCATCCTCCATTGACGATATTAACGGGCGAGCGACGGGCCCACCTGCTGCACTTGCTGCGCCGCCGCCTCCATGCTGCCGTCGATAGCGAACGTGCTCGCGTCACTGGAAGGTATCGATTCTCTCGTACAGCTGTGCTTGTAGCGGCGTTTTCTGCTGCGTTCCACGGATGTGTGCTGGGTATATCCTGTGTGCTCGCTATCCCATCATCAGGCCCTGAGGCGATGGCGGCTGCCTTGGGCAGTTCAGGCCATCAGGCCGGCGCCGGTCCTAGTAGCTCATCCGGCTACCCGTATCTCCATACCGGTACTCGGACATGCGTGACGCGACGAGGCGACGCGCAATGACTATTTCAAGCGAGCGCCAACTACTACCGACTACCAACTATTACTACCACCCAGCTAGACTGTACCGCGCCGCCCATACAGCGCGGATGTAAATAATACAGCGCGGATGACGCCTGCAGATATTTACAGGTAAGGATTAAGGATTAATCGTCACGATCTGTATGTGGGCACGACCTGCCACTCTAACGCGGGGTGTATTCACTAATCCTCGGCGCGGACAGAGAAATCACAGAAAATAAACGGACATTTAAATCCGACCAATACAATATAATAGGCGGACAACATAGGACCAATAAATCCGTATAGGCTATTGTGATAGCCTTTACGGGATTTCCTCCTTTCCTATCCGCTTTACGGCTACATGTGCTGCTAAGTGGTACGGTTACTGGTTCACCCGTCGCTTCGCCCGGTCCTATGCATCACGAGGAGACATGAAAGCATCCCCAACAGCCCAGCCTGCCATCTTCCAGTTTCGCTGTGTTGCACACAGCGATTAATAACTGTCCCGTAACCTGTAGTTGCGGGCAAGGTCACATGTTGTTTCAAGACCACACCCGGCTCACCATCCGAGTGTGCAATTCTCATCCGTACGTCCGTGCGTCATCATGCCACATGGATGAGAAGACCTTTGTCGCTGAGCCGACGCTCGAATCGCTTCAAGCAGACATGCATGCCCTGTCTACGACATTGTTTGCTGCTCGAGCTCACATTGGCGTTGGCTCAATTGACCGCTCGTGGTTGCGGTGTAGATGGAGACTGAGCAAATGGCTCTAGAACCGGACAGCGCGTCGCGGGCACTGTGAGATTCATATGTGACGTAAATGTGCCCTACTGGTGACGAACGACGACATACGGGGACGATACGGGACGGACGAGGGACGTGGATTTCATACCCAGTAGCGACGACTATCGCGCGCGACCTGTAAAGTACTATATGAATTTCTCGTTTCCATAATTTCATCAAATTGATATGCGCACGCGGGCTCGCGTGTCGCCCGCCGACGCGGAGTACCCGGGCTAAGTACAGGCGGCTGCAAGTACTCGCTGCACATCGCTGCACATCGCCGGCGATGTGCAGCGATGTGCGGCGGTGTGCGGCACGACGGGCGGAGGTGTGGGCGGATGTAGGTGGTACGGTAGGTGGTAGGCGGTAGGTGGTGTTCGTAGGTGCGCGTTTTAATGCAGCCGCCCTAACTGCTGATGATTGTGTAACGCCCCAGCACGCGCATGAAGTACGGGGTCGCCTGGCGGTCACCGCCGCTCACCGCTGAACCAAGCGCGGACAGCCGCGCACTCGCATTTGTGCTCCCTGCCGGTGGTGGGCTACATCCACCCCAACTCTCCCCCCCCCCCCCCCCCCCCCGCGCGCGCGCGCGGCGGCAGGCATGCCGGGAGAGGGATGGATGTCGAGTGTGTCGAAGAATGGCGTGTACACATGCAAGCACTGCCACGGCATCGTGACGGGCAGTAGTGAAAGGACGGCGCGAGAGCGGCACTTCCGGAAATACCCGAACTGTAGCCACTCGTTGAAGCGTGCGGCTAAGTTGCACCGCAAGGCCGCCTTATTACAAGCAGCAGCAGCAGGGCGGCAGCAGTAGCAGCAGCAGCGGCAGGGGCGGCAGTAGGAGTAGCTGCAGCCGTCGGAAACGGCCCGCCGGCGCCGGTCTCGGAGGACGATGTGATGGGTGTGGGGGAGGACCCCGTTGGCGAAGACGGTGTGGACATCGACGCGCCTGCGTGGCCGCCGGCGGACGTGGAAGCTGCCGATGAGGGCGTGATACGGAAAGGCGATCCCGGTGACTTCTACATGAAGGTCATCGCCAAGAAGTTCCGGGGAGTACGGCACTACGGCGTGATAACCGTCGTCGTTACCGAGTGGGTGTTGGAGGACTACGGCGGGGCGACCCAGTGGCGCGATGTTTTCGAGGACGGTGACATTGTGGACCTTCTGCATTCAGAGGTGAGTGGGCCCGGCCTGCGTGCGGGTGGCACCACTCAACTGCGGTTGTATGGAATCACACGCACCCGCCCGGTCGGCGTGGCAGGTTGTGGAGGCTATGGCGGCTGCCCAGGAGCACCCCCCTGTGGATGCGGACGGGGATGCTCGCTTGGTAACCGTCCATGAAGGCGATGACTTGTCAAGTGAATCACGCACCTTGCCCGGCGTGCGTTCAACACAACCCGGCTGGCGGAGGCCAAGCACAACACTGGCTGCCATGGCGTGTGCCATGTGCATGTGGTCCTTGGCTACGTCAGCATGGTCAACCTCTTCCCCCTCGCGCCGTTCCACCTTTTTTTTTTTGGCTTGGGAAGGGACTTGTGGAGGAAATTTGTCACCGTGCAGGGCCACATTGGATTCCGAGCTATGAAGCAGGAAGACACTGTGAGATTCAGATGTGACGTAAATGTGCCCTACTGGTGACGAACGACGACATACGGGGACGATACGGGACGGACGAGGGACGTGGATTTCATACCCAGTAGCGACGACTATCGCGCGCGACCTGTAAAGTACTATATGAATTTCTCGTTTCCATAATTTCATCAAATTGATATGCGCACGCGGGCTCGCGTGTCGCCCGCCGACGCGGAGTACCCGGGCTAAGTACAGGCGGCTGCAAGTACTCGCTGCACATCGCTGCACATCGCCGCGGTGTGCCGCGATGTGCGGCACGACGGGCGGAGGTGTGGGCGGATGTAGGTGGTACGGTAGGTGGTAGGCGGTAGGTGGTGTTCGTAGGTGCGCGTTTTAATGCAGCCGCCCTAACTGCTGATGATTGTGTAACGCCCCAGCACGCGCATGAAGTACGGGGTCGTCTCACGGTCACCGCCGCTCACCGTTGAATCAAGCGCGGACAGCCGCGCACTCGCATCTGTGTTGCCTGCCGGTGGTGGGTTACATCCACCCCAACTCTCAACCCCCCCCCCCGCCCCCCGCGCGCGGCAGCAGGCATGCCGGCAAAGGGATGGATAGCGAGTGTGTCGAAGGATGGCGTGTACACATGCAAGCACTGCCACGGCATCGTGACGGGTAGTAGTGAAAGGACGGCGCGAGAGCGGCACTTCCGGAAATACCCGAACTGTAGCCACTCGTTGAAGCGTGCGGCTAAGTTGCGCCGCAAGGCCGCCTTATCACAAGCAGCAGCAGCAGGGGCGGCAGCAGCAGCAGCAGCAACAGCAGCAACAAGCGCGGCAGCAGGAGTAGCTGGAGCCGTCGGAAACGGCCCGCCGGCGCCGGTCTCGGACGACGGCGGCTCGAAGGTGGACGATGTGATGGGCGTGGGGGAGGACCCCGTTGGCGAAGACGGTATGGACATCGACGCGCCTGCGTGGCCGCCGGCGGGCGTCGAACCCGCGATGAGGGCGTGATACGGAAAGGCGATCCCGGCGACTTCTACATGAAGGTCATCGCCAAGAAGTTCCGGGGAGTATGGCACTACGGCGTGATAACCGGCGTCGTTACCGAGTGGGTGTTGGAGGACTACGGCGGGGCGACCCAGTGGCGCGCTGTTTTCGAGGACGGTGACATTGTGGACCTTCTGCGTTCAGAGGTGAGTGGGCCCGGCCTGCGTGCTGGTGGCACCACTCAACTGCGGTTGTATGGAATCACACGCACCCGCCCGGTCGGCGTGGCAGGTTGTGGAGGCTATGGCGGCTGCCCAGGAGCACCCCCCTGTGGATGCGGACGGGGAGGCTCGCTTGGTAACCGTCCATCAAGGCGATGACTTGTCCAGTGAATCACGCACCTTGCCCGGCGTGCGTTCAACACAACCCGGCTGGCGGAGGCCAAGCAGAACACTGGCTGCCATGGCGTGTGCCATGTGCATGTGGTCCTGGGCTATGTCAGCATGATCAACCTCTTCCCCCTCGCGCCGTTCCACCTGTTTTTTTTTGGCTTGGGAAGGGACTTGTGGAGGAAATTTGTCACCGTGCAGGGCCACATTGGATTCCGAGCTATGAAGCAGAATCGAAAGGTAACCCCAAGAACTCCAAGAATCGAAAGGTAACCCCCCCCCCCCCCCCCCCCCCGGGCGTGGGCGTGGGCGTGGGCGTGGGCGTGACGGCATTCCCCTCCATGACTGCAGGGTCAGGCAAGGTGACGGTGCAGTCCGGCTGGGTCATGGAGGACTGCTTGCACCACATGGAAACGTTTTCCATTCTTAACGCCGGTCCGCTGCTCGAGGAGGCCCGGGTGAAGGCGATCATGACCGAGAAGGAGCTTCGCGTCCCTAGGCGGTGCTTGGGCACATGTACAAGCGCATGCAAGGAGCTGCGTGGTTCGTCACGCGGTGGGGGTTGCAGAATGTGGTGACGGAGGAGGACGGCCCCGAGCGCAAGGCGCAGGTGGACGCGCTCACTAGGGAGGGGAGGACTCGATACCCCGCGCGGCGCCAAGGCGCGGCGGCCGGGGCAGCGCGGCGCCAAGGCGCGGCGGCCGGGGCAGCGCGGCGCCAAGGCGCGGCGGCCGGGGCAGCGCGGCGCCAAGGCGCGGCGGCCGGGGCAGCGCGGCGCCAAGGCGCGGCGGCCGGGGCAGCGCGGCGCCAAGGCGCGGCGGCCGGGGCAGCGCGGCGCCAAGACAGCGGCGGCCGGGGCAGCGCGGCGCCAAGACAGCGGCGGCCGGGGCAGCGCGGCGCCAAGACAGCGGCGGCCGGGGCAGCGCGGCGCCAAGACAGCGGCGGCCGGGGCAGCGCGGCGCCAAGACAGCGGCGGCCGGGGCAGCGCGGCGCCAAGACAGCGGCGGCCGGGGCAGCGCGGCGCCAAGGCGCGGCGGCCGGGGCAGCGCGGCGCCAAGGCGCGGCGGCCGGGGCAGCGCGGCGCCAAGGCGCGGCGGCCGGGGCAGCGCGGCGCCAAGGCGCGGCGGCCGGGGCAGCGCGGCGCCAAGGCGCGGCGGCCGGGGCAGCGCGGCGCCAAGACAGCGGCGGCCGGGGCAGCGCGGCGCCAAGACAGCGGCGGCCGGGGCAGCGCGGCGCCAAGGCGCGGCGGCCGGGGCAGCGCGGCGCCAAGACAGCGGCGGCCGGGGCAGCGCGGCGCCAAGACAGCGGCGGCCGGGGCAGCGCGGCGCCAAGACAGCGCATACAGCGGAATCGGCGGAAAGGGATGCATTACAAGCTGTGGACGGCAGCCGCTGAAAACTATGCGGTCATGCCGCAACAACCCCAGCACTGGCTTCTGGATACCTCTGATCTGGCTGACGGCGGCGGGCTGCGGGATGCAGGGCCGCATGACTGAGGTGGCGGTGCTGGTGAGCCCGCAGAGTCTGCATGCGGCGGAGGCGGCGCAGCCGCATAGGCACTAGACAATGCTCTGAAGCGAGCCCCAATTGTCTGCCCAGCGCCTGCCCCAATGTAACGCACCAGCTTGGCAGCAATTGGCAGCTCTTTTGCCCCCCCCCCTCCACCCCACAGACACACTACCAATACCAGTTTCTCATCCCGGCGGGCAGTTGATGCGTATACCCAGGCTTGTGCGTACGCGGTGCGGGGGGGGGGGGGGGGGGGGGAATCACTATAGCTAAGCTAGTGATGTGAGATATGAGTGCAGCAACAGATATTGTGCAAGATATAATACGATGGCATGCAAGCGGGTCCCCGCTCTTCCACAATCATTGGCCCTGCTCCCTCTTGCCCCGCCCCCGGTGCCCTTTAGCTGCTCTCAGCATCCCGAGTGGGATGGGCGGGGCAGCGGTTGCTACCGAGTGAGGCGTAGCATCGTTTGCAGTGGCAACGCAGCCTTTCCGGTGTGACGCCGCCTGGATGTAACCCAGCAGTACGCGCAAAGTGCAAGTGCAAGCTGCTGATGGCGGGGATCCCGCGCAGGGGGGGGGGGGGGGGGGGCAGCGGCTGTGGGATAGGCGCGGCAGCGGTTGCTACAGAGTGAGGCGTCGCATTGTTTGCAGTAGCAACGCAGCCTTTCCGGTTGCATAGTGTGACGCAGCCTGGATGTAACCCAGCAGTACGCGCAAAGTGCAAGTGTTACACGTCCGTGTGCCCCACCCAATGACATTGCGCCCGACCTCACTGACGGCATGTCTCGCTCTCCTTCAGCTCCTGGGCCGTCCGCCGCCTCACCCTGCGCACCCTACCAGCCGCGCGTGCCTTCTCGGAAGCCTCACACACGGCGGCGCGAGTCGCGTCGTGGAACGCGTCCCTGACATGGCGGAACTCCGCCCTCTTCGTGGCCGTGGTCGGGCAGGGGACTGCCCGCTGATGGGTCGCCATGCATGGGTACTTGGGGCCGCACAAAGCCGGGGTGCCGTCGCAGCAACACTCCCAGTCCGTCCGTTGGCCGCAGTCCACGCATGACGGGCGTCCGGCCAGGACACGCACATGATAGTGCATGTGGCCGCCTCCCGCCACTGCTCGTAGTGCTCCGGTCAACATGGCGACGAGCAAGTCGGCATGTCCCGCAGGTGGCTGCGGGGCGGGTGGCGCGAGCGCAGCCTCGCTCGCCTCGACAACCCCCTCAGCCCGATCAGTCGCCTCGACCACGGCCTCCTCTGCCTCCTGACGCGGCGCACCAGGCGCATCATCGTCGCCTGGCAGGGCGTCCCCCCCCGCAACGGCGCCGTCGGCGGTGGCCGACGCCGTCGTGGCGGGGTGTTGTGAGGAGGTGGCCCTAGACATAGGTGGGGCCGGCACCGCCATGTGTTGCTCCACATGCGGTGCGGTTCCTGACGCGACAGCTCCGTCGCACCAGTACCGGCGCCGGCACCCCACGCACGCCTGCTGGGCTTACCACCAACCGGCATGTTTCCTTTGGGAGGCGGTTCATCCGCGTCGGAGGTGAGCGGCGGTGCCTGTGTGGGTGTGGATACTGCCCGGCCATTAGGGCTCCCGCCGCCTGTCGCTCCGCCGACCCACGCCGCGGCGTGTGCTGCGCCCCGCATAGTCGCCTCGAATATAATATACATGACGCGGGGACGGGGGGGGGATTCGTGCGTTTCGTATGTCGGCGGAAAGGCGTGCGAAGCTGCGGCTGGCGAAGGTGGTGGAAGTAAGCGTGGCGGCGTCGGCGGCGTATTACCGTGCGTGCATGCGTGCGCAACCCCGCGGCAGCAAGCGCCGGACTCGGCGTGTGCCAGCGGCAGAGCTGCGAAGCCATGGACACGGTACGGGATGCCAAGTCTGGCTAAGCAACTGCCGAGGCTGGCGGCTTAACCCCCATGTCCGGCGGTTGAGGGACGGAAAGTGCGTAGAAGTTGATCGGGAAAGCGGGCATATAAGCCTGGCTGTGCTAGGTTCCTATTAAGTAATGACGGTTTGTGCTAAGTAATTCTTAGGGGTAGACCATGCAGCGCAGGTAGGGGGCGGTATAAATGAGGCCGGGCACATATACTGCTCCACGAAACGACACTGTCGCACGTGTAGTTGAATAGACGCCCCCCCCCCCCCCCCCCCCCCCCGCCGGGTCGGCCCGCCGACCCGCCACGGCATGTAATATTTGTCATGCATCGCTGGGGTATGTGTGAGTGGATGCCCCGCCGCCACATCCCCCCCCCCCCCCCCACCCCCCCCCCCATTTACACTTGTGCACTCATAAAGTTTGGGCTGGTTTCGGAGCAATACATGTACGTATGTATATACATACAATGGAACGTAGGACCTGCGCGGAAAGAGGGGGGGCTGGCGGAATGCGTTGGGGGTGCGAAGAGTAGCGTGTTGGTGAGATTCGGGGTGCATCGGACGCCGGATGCCCATCCACCCAGCGTAAAAGACGCCTACGTAATATTCACACTATATATATTCACACGCAAATGTGTGAAAACCGGACATTCCGTGCCGGATGGGTGGGAATACGGCGTCCGATGCAGCCAAAACCCCAGCAACACGCTATTCTGTGCACCGCCAATGCACTCCGCCAGCACCGCCTCATTCTCTGTCGATTTCGAAAACGCCTTCACATTACCCACCGGTAATTGCAATTGCCACCGTGTAATGTTGTCACGATGTGCGCACACAACAACACTTACTACCGGTTCCGACGCGGATGGAGGCGGGGCTTGCGGAGTGCGTTGGGGGTGCGTAGAGTAGCGTGCTGCAAATAATTGGGGTGCATCGGACGCCGGATGCCCACCCACCCGGCGTAAAAGACGCGTAATATTCACACTTTATTAACACACAAATGTGTGAAAACCGGACATTCCGTGCCGGATGGGTGGGAATACGGCGTCCGATGCAGCCAAAACCCCAGCAACACGCTATTATGTGCACCGCCAATGCACTCCGCCAGCACCGCCACATTCTCTGTCGATTTCGAAAACGCCTTCACATTGTCCACCGCTAATTGCAATTGCCGTGTAATGTTGTCACGATGTGCGCACACAACAACACTTACTACCGGTTCCGACGCGGATGGAGGCGAGGCTTGCGGAGTGCGTTGGGGGTGCGTAGAGTAGCGTGCTGCAAATAATTGGGGTGCATCGGACGCCGGATGCCCATCCACCCGGCGTAAAAGACGCGTAATATTCACACTGCTTTATTAACACACAAATGTGTGAAAACCGGACATTCCGTGCCGGATGGGTGGGAATACGGCGTCCGATGCAGCCAAAACCCCAGCAACACGCTATTCTGTGCACCGCCAATGCACTCCGCCAGCACCGCCTCATTCTCTGTCGATTTCGAAAACGCCTTCACATTATCCACCGCTAATAATTGCAATTGCCACCGTTTAATGTTGTCACGATGTGCGCACACAACAACACTTACTACCGGTTCCGACGCGGATGGAGGCGAGGCTTGCGGAGTGCACTTGCGGTGCACAGACTAGCGGGAGACTAGACCCATTGTCGCTTATTTACAAGCACGGGCGGTGCTGCCAGACCTGATCGTCTACGGCCGATATAATATTCACACTATATTAACATCGGTGCACACCGCCGCACACCGCCGCACACCGCCGCACACCGCTGCGCGCGCACATTCGTCGCACACATTATCCCGGATTCACTCGCCGTATCCATTACGCCGTGCTACTTCAACAATAAACATTGCGAAATTACACCGACACAATGCCGCACCGACTAGCTCTTGACAATACGTGCATATAAATAGTAGTGGCGCGCTGCTCCTCGCCTCCGATGTGTCGTTGACTGCTGCGGAAGGCGGTCGTCGACTGGGTGTTAGTTTCTCCACCTCGGCCGCCCCCCCCCCCCCCCCCCCCCCCCCCCCCCCCCCCCCCCCCCCTTCACCGCTCACAGCGCCATGGCCGACCTCGCCCCCCCGGGCAAAAGTGGGCGGCGAGCCTTGTTGTCTCGCGTGTCCGCGCCGCCGGCATCGAGGAGGACGAGAAAGACATGAGGAAACCCGTGACAAGGTGGGCGCGCAACAAAACACTCCATCCTCCGCATTAGCACGCACCCACTCGTGGCTAACTTGTGCCGCGCGCAGGTTCGTCCGGGAGCGCCGTAAGGCCCACCTCAACGCCAAGGCTTCCACAGTGCCAGCGGCGCAACTCGTGGTGGCCGAGGAGGCCGCATCCTCAGCCGCTTAAAGGCGAAACGATTGTGGCTTGTTGTGGGTGTCTGGGCACAGGGGGCGTCCCGACGCCAAGGTAAGGAAGCTCATGGCGGCGTCGTCGACGGCACAGCCTCCCGGGGTGGTGAAGACACTGACGGATGACAAGAAGCGGAAGAGGCCAGTGAAGAAACGCCGAGGTAAGAAACTGACGGTCGCGGAGTCGGAGGCGGAGTCGGAGGCGCAGGCGGAGGCGGAGGCGGAGGCGGCGAGATCGTCGAAGCGGAGGGTCCCCCGGGCACGCAAGAACAAGAACAAGCAGTAGCCCCCGCCCCCTTTACCCCCCCCCCCCCCCCCCCGGCGGGAGCGGCTGGCGGCGAGGGGGGGCGGGGGGGGGCGGGGCGGGCGTGGTCCCCCCGCCCCCGCAATCCCCCCCCCCCCCCCCCCCCCCGGGCCACATCCCGCGATGGCAGCTGTCGCGAATATTGTAATTCAATCATTCTTCGGCAAACCGCTGCCTGCCCCCGCCCTCCCCCTCGCGAATATTTATGTAACGTGAGCACTCTTTGGCAAAACATGGCAGCCAAACCGCCCATCTGATGACCTTTGATCGGACGGCTGGCAGGCCCGATCAGCAGTACTAGTACTGCAAATTCCCCAGTGTTACCAAATACGTACGGCTGCGATTTGCGCTCCCATGTACTAATAGTCGTAGTTATCCACAGGACGACTAGGGTTCGTGCCCGGGTACCGGGTACCGGGTACTACATCCCCGGTACCGGCGTAATAAATATATCGCGTACTACCCGGTACTACACGGACAACCTTGTACCTTGTACGTCAGTGCCATGTACGCTTCACCGGGCTGGTACGACTACCAGAATGATGACAAAAAGGATTTATCGCCCGCCGGCAATAACGCCGGATGTACTCGCACGTAACTGGATGGACGTGCCGCCACCAGCAGCAGCCTTCACGGATAAATAATAGTCGCTAGTAGTAGTGCTTCGTCACCTGTATGTCACATCTGAATCTCACAGTGACCGGCGCCAGGCTTTAGTCCCGATACCCAGCAACTTTGAACGCGGGTTGCGCCCTTCGTTTGCAATGTCCAAGAATCGAAAGGTAACCCCCCCCCCCCCCCCCCCCGGGCGTGGGCGTGCGTGGGCGTGGGCGTGACGGCATTCCCCTCCATGACTGCAGGGTCAGGCAAGGTGACGGTGCAGTCCGGCTGGGTCATGGAGGACTGCTTGAACCACATGGAAACGTTTTCCATTCTTAACGCCGGTCCGCTGCTCGAGGAGGCCCGGGTGAAGGCGATCATGACCGAGAAGGAGCTTCGCGTCCCCAGGCGGTGCTTGGGCACGTGTACAAGCGCATGCAAGGAGCTGCGTGGTTCGTCACGCGGTGGGGGTTGCAGAATGTGGTGACGGAGGAGGACGGCCCCGAGCGCAAGGCGCAGGTGGACGCGCTCACCAGGGAGGGGAGGACTCTAAACCCAGCGCGGCGCCAAGGCGCAGCGGCCGGGGCAGCGCGGCGCCAAGGCGCGGCGGCCGGGGCAGCGCGGCGCCAAGGCGCGGCGGCCGCGGCAGCGCGGCGCCAAGGCGCGGCGGCCGGGGCAGCGCGGCGCCAAGGCGCGGCGGCCGGGGCAGCGCGGCGCCAAGGCGCGGCGGCCGCGGCAGCGCGGCGCCAAGTGCAAGCTGCTGATGGCGGGGATCCCGCTGGGGGGGGGGGGGCAGCGGCTGTGGGATAGGCGCGGCAGCGGTTGCTACAGAGTGAGGCGTCGCATCGTTTGCAGTAGCAACGCAGCCTTTCCGGTTGCATAGTGTGACGCTGCCTGGATGTAACCCAGCAGTACGCGCAAAGTGCAAGTGCAAGCTGCTGGTGGCGGGGATCCCGCGCGCGGGGGGGGGGGGGGGGGGGCAGCGGCTGTGGGATAGGCGCGGCAGCGGTTGCTGCAGAGTGAGGCGTCGCATCGTTTGCAGTAGCAACGCAGCCTTTCCGGTTGCATAGTGTGACGCTGCCTGGATGTAACCCAGCAGTACGCGCAAAGTGCAAGTGCAAGCTGCTGGTGGCGGGGATCCACGCGAGGTCGCAGGACGGTGCGCGAGGGGGGGGGGGGGGGGCAGCGGCTGTGGGATAGGCGGGGCAGCGGTTGCTACCGAGTGAGGCGTAGCATCGTTTGCAGTAGCAACGCAGCCTTTCCGGTGTGACGCCGCCTAGATGTAACCCAGCAATACGCGCAAAGTGCAAGTGCAAGCTGCTGATGGCGGGGATCCCGCGCGGGGGGGGGGGGGGGGGGGGGGGCAGCGGCTGTGGGATAGGCGCGGCAGCGGTTGCTACCGAGTGAGGCGTCGCATTGTTTGCAGTAGCAACGCAGCCTTTCCGGTTGCATAGTGTGACGCAGCCTGGATGTAACCCAGCAGTACGCGCAAAGTGCAAGTGTTACACGTCCGTGTGCCCCACCCAATGACATTGCGCCCGACCTCACTGACGGCATGTCTCGCTCTCCTTCAGCTCCTGGGCCGTCCGCCGCCTCACCCTGCGCACCCCACCAGCCGCGCGTGCCTTCTCGGAAGCCTCACACACGGCGGCGCGAGTCGCGTCGTGGAACGCGTCCCTGACATGGCGGAACTCCGCCCTCACCGTGGCCGTGGTCGGGCAGGGGACTGCCCGCTGATGGGTCGCCATGCATGGGTACTTGGGGCCGCACAAAGCCGGGGTGCCGTCGGAGCAACACTCCCAGTCCGTCCGTTGGCCGCAGTCCACGCACATGATAGTGCATGTGGCCGCCTCCCGCCACTGCTCGTAGTGCTCCGGTCAACATGGCGACGAGCAAGTCGGCATGTCCCGCAGGTGGCTGCGGGGCGGGTGGCGCGAGCACAGCCTCGCTCGCCTCAACAACCCCCTCAGCCCGATCGGTCGCCTCGACCACGGCCTCCTCCGCCTCCTGACGCGGCGCACCAGGCGCATCATCGTCGCCTAGCAGGGCGTCCCCCCCCGCAACGGCGCCGTCGGCGGTGGCCGACGCCGTCGTGGCGGGGTGTTGTGAGGAGGTGGCCATAGACATAGGTGGGGCCGGCACCGCCATGTGTTGCTCCACATGCGGTGCGGTTCCTGACGCGACAGCTCCGTCGCACCAGTACCGGCGCCGGCACCCCACGCCTGCTGGGCTTACCACCAGCCGGCATGTTTCCTTTGGGAGGCGGTTCATCCGCGTCGGAGGTGAGCGGCGGTGCCAGTGTGGGTGTCGATACTGCCCGGCCATTAGGGCTCCCGCCGCATGCCGCTCCGCCGACCCACGCCGCGGCGTGTGCTGCGCCCCGCATAGTCGCCTCGAATATATTATACATGACGCGGGGACCGGGGGGGGGGGGGGGGGGGGATTCGTGCGTTTCGTATGTCGGCGGAACGGCGTGCGAAGCTGCGGCTGGCGAAGGTGGTGGAAGTAAGCGTGGCGGCGTCGGCGGCGTATTACCGTGCGTGCATGCGTGCGCAACCCGGCGGCAGCAAGCGCCGGACTCGGCGTGTGCCGGCGGCAGAGCTGCGAAGCCATGGACACGGTACGGGATGCCAAGTTTGGCTAAGCAACTGCCGAGGCTGGCGGCTTAACCCCCATGTCCGGCGGTTGAGGGACGGAAAGTGCGTAGAATAAGTTGATCGGCAAAGCGGGCATATAAGCATGGCTGTGCTAGGTTCCTATTAAGTAATGGCGGTTTGTGCTAAGTAATTCGTAGGGGTGGACCATGCAGCGCAGGTAGGGGGCGGTATAAATGAGGCCGGGCACATATACTGCTCCACGAAACGACACTGTCGCACGTGTAGTTGAATAGACGCCCCCCCCCCCCCCCCCCCCCCCGCCGGGTCGGCCCGCCGGGTCGGCCCGCCGACCCGCCACGGCATGTAATATCTGTCATGCATCGCCGGGGTATGTGTGAGTGGATGCCCCGCCGCCACATCCCCCCCCCCCCCCCCCCCTCCCCCATTTACACTTGTGCACTCATAAAGTTTGGGCTGGTTTCGGAGCAGTACATGTACGTATGTATATACATACAATGGAACGTAGGACCTGCGCGGAAAGAGGCGGGGCTGGCGGAGTGCGTTGGGGGTGCGTAGAGTAGCGTGTTGGTGAGATTCGGGGTGCATCGGACGCCGGATGCCCATCCACCCAGCGTAAAAGACGCGTACGTAATATTCACACTATAGATATATTCAAACGCAAATGTGTGAAAACCGGACATTCCGTGCCGGATGGGTGGGAATACGGCGTCCGATGCAGCCAAAACCCCAGCAACACGCTATTCTATGCACCGCCAATGCACTCCGCCAGCACCGCCTCATTCTCTGTCGATTTCGAAAACGCCTTCACATTATCCACCGCTAATTGCAATTGCCACCGTTTAATGTTGTCACGATGTGCGCACACAACAACACTTACTACCGGTTCCGACGCGGATGGAGGCGAGGCTTGCGGAGTGCGTTGGGGGTGCGTAGAGTAGCGTGCTGCAAATAATTGGGGTGCATCGGACGCCGGATGCCCATCCACCCGGCGTAAAAGACGCGTAATATTCACACTTTATTAACACACAAATGTGTGAAAACCGGACATTCCGTGCCGGATGGATGGGAATACGGCGTCCGATGCAGCCAAAACCCCAGGAACACGCTAATCTATGCACCGCCAATGCACTCCGCCAGCACCGCCTCATTCTCTGTCGATTTCGAAAACGCCTTCACATTATCCACCGCTAATTGCAATTGCCACCGTGTAATGTTGTCACGATGTGCGCACACAACAACACTTACTACCGGTTCCGACGCGGATGGAGGCGAGGCTTGCGGAGTGCGTTGGGGGTGCGTAGAGTAGCGTGCTGCAAATAATTGGGGTGCATCGGACGCCGGATGCCCATCCACCCGGCGTAAAAGACGCGTAATATTCACACTTTATTAACACACAAATGTGTGAAAACCGGACATTCCGTGCCGGATGGGTGGGAATACGGTGTCCGATGCAGCCAAAACCCCAGCAACACGCTATTCTATGCACCGCCAATGCACTCCGCCAGCACCGCCTCATTCTCTGTCGATTTCGAAAACGCCTTCACATTATCCACCGCTAATTGCAATTGCCACCGTGTAATGTTGTCACGATGTGCGCACACAACAACACTTACTACCGGTTCCGACGCGGATGGAGGCGAGGCTTGCGGAGTGCGTTGGGGGTGCGTAGAGTAGCGTGCTGCAAATAATTGGGGTGCATCGGACGCTGGATGCCCATCCACCCGGCGTAACAGACGCGTAATATTCACACTATATTAACACGCAAATGTGTGAAAAACGGACATTCCGTGCCGGATGGGTGGGAATACGGCGTCCGATGCAGCCAAAACCCCAGCAACACGCTATTCTATGCACCGCCAATGCACTCCGCCAGCACCGCCTCATTCTCTGTCGATTTCGAAAACGCCTTCACATTATCCACCGCTAATAATTGCAATTGCCACCGTTTAATGTTGTCACGATGTGCGCACACAACAACACTTACTACCGGTTCCGACGCGGATGGAGGCGAGGCTTGCGGAGTGCACTGGCGGTGCACAGACTAGCGGGTGACTAGATCCATTGTCGCTTATTCACAAGCACGGGCGGTGCTGCCAGACCTGATCGTCTACGGCCGATATAATATTCACACTATATTAACATCGGTGCACACCGCCGCACACCGCCGCACACCGCTGCACAACGCTGCGCGCGCACATTCGTCGCACACATTATCCCGGATTCACTCGCCGTATCCATTACGCCGTGCTACTTCAACAATAAACATTGCGAAATTACACCGACACAATGCCGCACCGACTAGCTCTTGACAATATGTGCATATAAATAGTAGTGGCGCGCTGCTCCTCGCCTCCGATGTGTCGTTGACTGCTGCGGAAGGCGGTCGTCGACTGGGTGTTAGTTTCTCCACCTCGGCCGCCCCCCCCCCCCCCCCCCTTCACCGCTCACAGCGCCATGGCCGACCTCGCCCCCCCGGGCAAAAGTGGGCGGCGAGCCTTGTTGTCTCGCGTGTCCGCGCCGCCGGCATCGAGGAGGACGAGAAAGACATGAGGGAACGCGTGACAAGGTGGGCGCGCAACAAAACACTCCATCCTCCACATTAGCACGCACCCACTCGTGGCTAACTTGTGCCGCGCGCAGGTTCGTCCGGGAGCGCCGTAAGGCCCACCTCAACGCCAAGGCTTCCACAGTGCCAGCGGCGCCACTGGTGGTGGCCGAGGAGGCCGCATCCTCAGCCGCTTAAAGGCGAAACGATTGTGGCTTGTTGTTGGTGTCTGGGCACAAGGGGGCGTCCCGACGCGAAGGTAAGGAAGCTCATGGCGGCGTCGTCGACGGCACAGCCTCCCGGCGGGGTGGTGAAGACACTGACGGATGACAAGAAGCGGAAGAGGCCAGTGAAGAAACGCCGAGGTAAGAAACTGACGGTCGCGGAGTCGGAGGCGGAGTCGGAGGCGGAGGCGGAGGCGGAGGCGGAGGCAGCGAGATCGTCGAAGCGGAGGGTCCCCCGGGCACGCAAGAACAAGAACAAGCAGTAGCCCCCGCCCCCTTACCCCCCTCCCCTCACTCCCCCGGCGGGAGCGGCGGGGGGGGGGGGGGGGGGGAGAGGGCGGCGGGGGGACCACGCCCGCCCGCCTCCCCCCCCCCCCCCCCCCCCCCCCGGGCCACATTCCCCGATGGCAGCTGTCGCGAATATTGTAATTCAATCATTCTTCGGCAAACCGCTGCCTGCCCCCGCCCTCCCCCTCGCGAATATTTATGTAACGTGAGCACTCTTTGGCAAAACATGGCAGCCAAACCGCCCATCTGATGACCTTTGATCGGACGGCTGGCAGGCCCGTTCAGCAGTACTATCTGTAATTTACACAAAATTCCCCACTGTTACCAAATACAACGGCTGCGATTTGCGCTCCCATGTACTAATAGGCGTAGTTATCCACAGGACCACTTGTCATCGTGCCCGGGTACCGGGTACCGGGTACTAGATACCCGGTACCGGCTCAATAAATATATCGCGTACTACCCGGTACTACACGGACAACCTTGTACCTTATACGGCAGTGCCATGTAACATTTTACCGGGCTAGTACGACTACCATAATGATGACAAAAAGGATTTATCGCCCGCCGGCAATAACGCCGGATGTACTCGCACGTAACTCGATGGACGTGCCGCCACCAGCAGCAGCCTTCACGGATAAATAATAGTCGCTAGTAGTAGTGCTTCGTCACCCGTATGTCACATCTGAATCTCACAGTGGGGACCGCCGGCAAGCAGCGAAGGAGCCGCGGTGCGCCCCGAGCCAGCCCAGAGCGGCCGTGTCGGAGCAAAAGTAGCGAGTGCTGAGGATGACTACCTCGCGGTGCTAAAGCTAATGCAGAGAGCAGATGAGCATGGTTACGAGGACGTTCGACCGGTTAGCCGAGTGTCTAGGCTTTTTCCTCTGGGTATCGACCTGACGAACGACTAACTCAAGCATGATGACCGGCGTATGCCGGCCAAGGAGGAGTATATTTGGATGACGTGTTCTGGGGCTCCAACAGCCGCCCTCTTCGTGGCTCTTCACGAGATGCCGCCCTACTTCCCAACTGCCGATCGTCAAGACTTTGCCCCTTACCTCGCGCGCGCTCGGAACCACACCGATACAATCGTTTTTCGTCTAGCCTTCTTGCGGAGGCTCAACGAGATGAAGCGTGTGCACGGTGACCAAGGGGTGTTGGACGTGCTGCGGGCTCAACATTTTCAGCCCGCAACGCCGCAGCATGGGCTATGCGATTTTCGGCGACTTGTCACTAGCAATGCCAAGGCTGCCGCCACTGCTCGTGTAGCGGCGGCGCTCGCGTGCTGCGGGCGTAGACGCGGTGGCGGTCGGGGGTGTGGCCGCGAAGGTGAGCACGAGCGATGGCGTAGGGCGCCTTC
Source organism: Tetraselmis striata (assembly GCA_006384855.1). Classification (NCBI taxonomy): domain Eukaryota; kingdom Viridiplantae; phylum Chlorophyta; class Chlorodendrophyceae; order Chlorodendrales; family Chlorodendraceae; genus Tetraselmis; species Tetraselmis striata. Next base: position 306,589 of record VCJN01001126.1, on the reverse strand, counting down.
CGTTGGAACTGTTGGCGCTTTGCGAGGTCACCTAACGGTGACCGTCGCACGGCAAACCTTGGCAGCTAAACGACGGGATGAGCGCCGCATGTCCGGACCGGACATGTCCCCCTAACCTATTGTAAGGTATTGTGATGTAAATGCAGCTAAGAGGCAAAGAGTGCAAGAAGAAGCGAATGTTACAAGTATTTGGGATTGCATGGGCTTATATAGCTAATCTAGCTACCTGTCAGATCATGGCACTAGCAATGGCGGCAACATGTTGCTCGGAGTTCTCGAGGGTCCGCGGGGAATGTAGCTATCAACCTTAGCGCTATCAACCTTAGCACAGTTAGTCGGTTAGGTGGAAGCACTATGTACTAGTACATGCAGAGGTATAGTATAGTACGGGTAGCTGTGATAGTATAAGCATGAACATGTCTGAGTATAGGTAGAGGTACGAGTACGAGGTACGAGAAAATAAAGTACGAGTAGATGCGCGGATACGAGGGGTCATCATGGAGTAGCATGTACGCGTACGCGGTACTGTGCGGTATGGGGTTTAGTGGTGCAGTGAAAGTTACGTACGTAACCCTAACACCTACAGACTTCATTTAGATCTTCCTCGGCGCGTCGTTTCTTACAGCTACAACCGATTGCGGCTCAACCATCCGCATACTTGCACATGATGGTTCAACCCGTCCGCCGGACCATATCTGTCATCACTGCGTCCGTGGTTTGTTACGCTACGGTTTACGGCGACCAACATTCGCGCATGTACGCTACATGCGAGACAGGCGCTACGAGCGCGACGGACGCGCTAGGCGGCTCGCTTACCAGAAAATCGCCCCTCAAACTCGTACTAGTGCCGAGACTAAACCGTCCAGCAGGTACCGTCCGAATGCCGGCAACTTACTATTAACCGTGGCCGATTATCCTCATTGCCGGCGGAGTGACCCGGCCTCATCTTGTAACCCCGTGGGTCGAAGTCTCACTTACGTGATTGACGAGCCCGATGCTCCCGCCCCTTGGGCGGCTTCGCTCTGGGACCGTCTATATGAGGCGTTCGGATCGGACGAGCTGGGCGGGCATCGCACACCTCCTCTCCAGTTCCCTCACCTCCTAGACTCTGAAGAACTACGCCGGCAAGCTGTCTCAGTTCGCCGAGCTCTGCCACGACTCCGATGAGAACATCAGCCCGTTGGATGAGGTAACGATTGCTACCGTTGTTCGGTACGTCGCTTGGATCGGTGAGCCGGGCCACATTGAGGTAAAGTCGTTGCAACCTACCTATCGGCAATTATCACGTTCTTCGAACTACACAACATCGACCCCATCGCTAAGGACAACCTACGCCTCACCGCCGCGCGTCGTGGCCTGCCACTCAGGTAACGCCGCATGGAGGTTGTTGCTTTGCGCGTCCCATTGCCGGCCGAAGTTGCTCATTACACTTTCGTTCAGCGCGCCGAGTTGATTGGTTTTGCTTATCCCCCGGAGTACCAATACGACTTCCGGGGCCTCATGCATGGCCGCGGTCGTCAACTTCATGTGTTCGCCCGGGGACCTACTGGTGTGTTCAAACTGCCGAGTGCGGGACGTGCACGTCGAATCCTACAACATCAACTTCCAGGTGTATCGCGAGAAGGGCCGCGCCGGCCGGCGCGGCCCAAACGACCTACGCGTACTGATCCTTCCCGTGTCGGAGCACCCCCGTGTCGCCCGTTTTTAACACCACTTCATCGACAACGTCCAATATGCCCCCATAGTCCATGTCGCCTGAGCCGAGACCCGAGCCTTAGCTTAGCCGAAACTTCTTGGCGGTCAACCCGAGCGAGCAGTCCAAGTCGCGGACTTCCGCTACGATGTCGGATTGGCTATCGACGGCCGTTCGTCTCGCCGGTGCTGCCCCCCCTGCCCGCACTTCCTGGACTTCTCACAGCCTTCGCAAGGGTGCAGCCTCGGCTGCGAACTCCATCGGGGTCCCGCAGTCTCACATCCGCCACAAGGGCGGGTGGGCGACCAACTCCGACGTCGTTCTGGATTATACATTGACCCCAACGCCCTGCCTTCACCTTGCGCGTGGTTCTTCTTCGGCCACATCGCGCCCCTTCGCCACTTCCAAGTTTAGCAAGACTCCGTAGCAATGGCCTTCCGGTGCCCCCTTCGTGACCTAGCGCTACCCCTGACTCGTTAATCTGCCGCTTTCTTCGTTCGCTCTTCCCTGGCAAAACCGGACTCAAATTGAAATAGTCAAAACTTGTTTATGGGGTTTCTTCCTTTCCTAAGTAACCGCTTTCCCGGCTGAATGTGCTACTAAGTGGTGCGGGCTAATAGTTCACCCGTCGTTGCGCCCGTTTGTGTGCAGCACGAGTAGACATAGAAATAGCCGCAACAGCGGAGCCTGCCATCGTCCCGTTTCGCAGTGTTACACACAGCGCCCCCCTTGACTCCGTTTTCCCTCCACACTTTCACTGAACCTCTATGCCAATTTCGGCTCTTGATCGTGTAAAATAGTCTGCGCGATTTTTTTTGTAAAATCAGACTGAACTTGAAATCGCGCATATGATGTGCTGCTGATTTCATCACCATCAAATAAATTCATCAATGGCATGAACATGATCACGAAACGCGAATGTTACTTGTAATCCTTACACTACCATATCTTACAAGATATGTCAAGCTCGGATCCAACGACTGTATTGCGGGCTGCACAGCGCCACAAAATCCAAAACTAAGTATGACGAGGGTGTCCGAAACTCCGCCGGCATGCTTCGTTTCGCTTTGTTCCTTTCGCCGTTTCCGAGTTCGGCTCGCTGGCCCCGCATGCTGAGGCCTTCTTGGTGTAGGTCGCAAAAGCTAGCCACACACACACTTGCCAAAAAATTGGCCAGCTCTTGTCTGCGTGCGTGGCGCCGCCGTTTCTCCTTGCTCATCAACATGGCACTTGGCGGGGTCGTGGCGGCGCGCACGGCACGTGATGGTGCTCCTGCGCCTGCGTCGCGTCGCTCGTCGGCCTGTGTTGCTATGACCCGGGTCATTGGCTGCAAGCGTACTCGCCGCGGCTGATGGCCTACCCCGGGGGGGTGGTCCCCATTGGTTACATGTTCCCCTTACGGTCTTTCTGGTCGTTCCTTGGCTTCAATGCTTCCCTTTACCCTTTGGTTCCTGGCAGCTTGGCGACTTCATGGTTCCCTTGGCTCTTCCTTGGTTCTTGGCTCCCTGGCCTCCTGCTCGACCTTGGTTTCAGGCTTATGTCTCGTCGCTTTTGCTGGCAGCCTTTCATAGTTGCTGTCCGTTCTGTTTGTAATGCGCATATGTTAAAGCCCCGATGTAAAAATATAACTTTTACAAGATATATTAAATGTGTTAATTCAAATAAATTTTTCGATTTAGCAGCGACGTATAGCAGTCGCTATGTACCGCGGTGTAGGGCATCAATACGAATCTTGACTACCTGTAGTCGGCGTTATCATCCGGTCGTAGACGGACGATCCGTCTCGAGGCGACGGCGCTGACGACGTGCTGCTGACTACGTGCTGACGTGGTTGCTCATGTCCTTCGCTGTGGATTGCTGATCGCGCGAGTGCGCCCACTGCAGCTGATGGCCGCCACCTGCCGGCTGCTGTGACGCCAGGGCCTTCCTCCGCGTTGCCCCAAGTTACCCCGCCTCAAATTTCCTCGGTTCACTTCCCACGCCCGAAGCGTGTTGCCTCTCCCCGCCAGCAAGCGCCCCGCTGCGCTCCCCACCTAGCAAAAGTTCCTGACACGATGGCCTGTCTCTCGACGGCACCGGCGCTCTCCGCTGCGCCCGCTGCCGCCCGCCCGCGCGCCCAGCGTGCTCGGTTGTCCGTGCACGCAGCGGCCTCGGGGGAGTCGGTCGCGGGACGCCGTCAGATGCTGACGGCAACGGCAGGGCTGCTGGCCGCAGGTCCGATCCCGCCGCCTGTTATCGGAGACAAACCGATCCCATACGGCTACGCCCCCATCATCACCGAGTAAACAAAATGAAACAATGCACGTAGCAACACCCAGGCGCTGCTCTCAGCCCCCCGCGCACCAGCTGCCGCGAGTGCATGGCCGTAGCTGCAGTGCTGCCTGCATGGAGGCAGCCAGGCGGACCTGAGCAGCGGTCGACTGTGTGCGCGCAGGCCTGCTGCCCACTCAGAAGGCCTCCGCGGTGGAGTGCAGCCTGATGGGGGCGGTGCCCTGCATGCCGGCGCCCCCGAACGGCGAGCCAAGGTCCGTGCCGCGCATGGATACCTTCCTCCCCAACCCCGCGACCCTCTCCTTCCCTGTCCACCCATGCTGATGGGTAGGTATCATGGCCGGTAAGCGTGCATGGCCGGATCTCAATGTACATGTATATCACTAACCCAAGCATCCCCCCTGCCACACCTCCTCTTTCTCCTTCCCCTGCTCGGCCACCCTCAGGTACAAGCTGTTCGACGGCCCTGCCTACGACCCCGCCAAGGAGGCCGAGAAGCGCCTCAAGGTGCAGACGCTGCGCCCCGCTGCGCTGCCAAAAAATGCTGAGCCGCCTGGTCAATGCTGGCCTGCGCGTGGTGGATGGACGGGGTAGGGTGGGCTGGGTGGGGCGGAGTTGGGGAGCCTGCAGGGAAGCTGGCTGAAAGCATGGGGTCGCTTATGTGCGCAGGAGAAGTTTGCTGCTGAGAAGAAGGCGTCGGAGCCCGCGCCCGCGCCCGCGCCGGCTTCAGAGTAGACGGCTGAGGGGGTGGAGCATCACCTCGCCTGGTGGCACACGTACCTGGACAAGCGTGAGGGAGGGAGGGAGGGAAGGACAGCCGCCGATGCAAGTCTTCCCATGCTAGTCCGGGCCGCTCACCATCTGCCAGTAATTTCACAGGCAGACGCGGGTGCACCAGCGAGGCCGCGAAGACACGTTGTGCATCCGGCTATGAGGTGGCATTCAGCCACATGCACGCACATCCACACGGAGGTGTGACATTTGAGCGAGCGGGGGGGGGGGGGGGGGGGGGATTGCGCCTAAGGGTGGGAGAGAGAGAGAGAGAGAGAGAGAGAGAGAGAGAGAGAGAGAGAGAGTACCTGCCCACCTCCCAATGAGCACAGGGGACGGTGGGCAACCAGGCAGAGGGACGCTGCACGTGGTCTGACTCAGCTACAACAGTGTATGGTCTGTATGGAAGGGTCCCGGAGCGGTGTGTGTGTGTGTGTGTGTGTGTGTGTGTGTGTGTGTGTGTGTGTGTGTGTGTGTGTGTGTGTGTGTGTGTGTGTGTGTGTGTGTGTGTGTGTGTGTGTTGGTGGGAGGGGGATGTGGGCGATGTGGGACACGCCGTACGCCGATATACATGTCCACAGTTTTTATACCGGTGAATATCATCAAAAGTAAAAAGGACCCGTGGGTGTGAGCGTGCCCACTCTGCCGATCTTTCCACCTATTGCCTTGATGCTGCCCGGGCTACCCAGGATTGTCATTCTGCCGGCAGGACATGGAAACATACACAATTTGACGCCTATGCAGGAGTTCTTATAGTGTTCACTGCCTGAAGTCGCCGCCACACAGGCACTGCAAGAGGCCGAGATTGTTAGTAATACCATACCAGACCCGGGGCGAAGAGAGAAACGTAGATAGAAATTAACTACATGCCAACAATGTACCACATCACGTCCCATGTTCATGTTTATAGCAAACAACCCGCTCGGATGCATCTCCAAACGGCATCCCCAGTTGACATGGATCAAGCTTAGAGATAATCGTGATGTGGGGTGCAGAGGGGGTGGGGGGAGCCTCACCACCACACAAGTCATTGACTGACAGCATCCGGCATGCGAGCAGCAACTCTGGGACATGTAGGTGCAGCAACTCTGGCCAGGGGGAGCGGTCTGCGCTTTCGGTGAAGAAACCCAGGGGCTGCTGCATGGTGGCGTATCACTATGCAGGATGGCGCCTGATGAAGGCCAAGGGGTAAGCGCGGGGCTGGACTCTTCAGTAGGGAGGGATAGCAAGAGAAGGCGTGGTTACCTGTTTTCGTTATGAGGACTGTTCCAAGTAGCAGCGTCACGTGTGCGGCTCATCCTCGTCCAATCACTCCACCTGCTGGAGATAGCGTCCTGCTGTCCAGCCTCTTCACTTGGCAATCTTTTCTATGTGCTGTCAGCTCCACGTACGCACATCAACGAATCTGTAGCACGGTTATCAATACATATGGACAACCTTCGACTGCCCTTCGCGTGCATCCTGCACAAACCAATTATCCAGTCATCACAGTCGATAGAACAATTATCATGGCAGTTCTCGATTGAGAAAGCGCTGAGATATCTTGGCTCAGCATGTCAAACCGCAGTTGGAATAAAGGCTTGTTAATAGTTCGAAATTTGTCTGTTAGTAGTAATGGTATCAAGCTTGGTTCTGAAGGCCGCGGAATGCCTAAAGCTGCACAAGTTAACAAGGAGGTATGAGCACTTTGACACCTGTGGCAAAAGGACTACATGAGGATGTGTCGAGTTTTGTGCACGTACTACATCTGCTGCTGGCTCGGAATAGTAGTGCTGTGGCAAATGCCTGAATGGGCTAAACCAGGACATTGTTGCTGTCTTGTTACTAGCTTAATAAATAACATTGCCGGCACCTTCAGTGTCACAATAACAGTGAATTGCTGTGCAAGCATCATTGCGCTGTGGACTTGGTAGCAACAGAAGGGCGGTCATTTTGATCGATTACGTGCCCTATGCTCAAGTCACTGCTGTGGTGCAATGGCGTGGCCGACTTCCAAGCTCGTCTTTATGGTACGGAACCTTCGTCCTGCCAAGTGCAAGGTGCAAGGGGAGATTTCGAGGCACCTTGGGTGGACGCCTGTCAAAGCCAGCAGATGCCGATAGTGGCGATAATCGCTCAGCCTCATAGCCGTCTCGCTGCCGTCGGAACCCGCGGAAGAGTTGTTAACTTTGAAATGAACTGCCCGAGGCAACAAGTCCCCGTCGGCATATACTATGTTCGGTGTAGGGACGCCTGCGCCCTCCACGTCGAATATGGCCGGATGGGGTCTCAGTGGATGAGACCAGACAAAGCATGTCAGATCGGTACAGGATAAGGGTCAATCAGTCCCGACATATTACATTTGCATTCTGCTCTCGCGTGGTATTGGGATGAGGTAGGGGCTGCTGAAGCTTGAGCTCCGCTATTATTATTCACTACAACAGATTGTCGAAAAATGTGCGTTAGCACTTCCTTGCCAAGTGACGAAATGACGGATCCGCAACACTGGTCATCCTCAGGATAGAAGCAGTAGCAGCGCAGCGCGCAGAAAAAGGCGGCGTCAAACGCGACGAAGATGGTGGTGATGACGACGACACCTGCCTCCAGTAGGAACGCGCCGCGTCGGTAATCCTCAGGGCCCTACGGCGGCGTCGTCAGCGTTCACCCCGATGACTTGTTACAGTCTTCAATCGAGGCTCCGCAGGCGGAACACGTCGGCGATGAGAATGAACACAGTGGCAAAATCACCCCCAGAAGATAGACAAGTCTCGGTAGGCTCGCGACTGCTCATCGTCGGCGACGAGCCGCTCCTGCTCTTGTGCAGCATGGACTATCGCGTCCGGTGTCGCCCCGAGTTCCACTAGACGGTTAAGCTCCTTTACGGCTTCGGCGCGCCGCTTGACGACTTCGGCCACGCGGTTGCGGTAGGAGGGGCGATTGGGGATCCTAGGCTCGGGTTCCGTATCGTTGCCAGTACCTGTGTACGAAATTACTACTGGCGCGGCGGCCTCCGCGTAGGCATGTCGGCCAGATGCGAGCGGCAACGTGGAGTACAGCGGTCGGCCCATCTGCTCGTATTGGCGATTATTGTCCTCTGACACGCACTTGCACTGATAGTGCTTTTCTGGTGGAAACTCGTGGTGGAGTAGGAATAGCGCTATTGTGTTGCCGGGCTGGCGACGCAGGTGGTACCTGTTCGCGGCAGCTCCAGTCAATAGTAACGAGTAGCAGCGGCAAACCGCGGGCCGATACTTGCACGGGTACTGGTACCAGGTAGCGATTACTAATCATGATTACGGCTAGCTAGGAAATGATTACCCGTACTACTGCCCGCAATCGCCAAGCATACAGAACAATCTAGCGCATTTATTGGTTTCACCGTTGCCAGTCCGCCTGTCCCGGGGGCGAATAAAATTCACGAGCGCATAGCGACAGATGTACCGTGTTTCAACATGCAATCGAGTCTGGTTTTGCAGAGAAGGGTGCGGAGGCTGTCTTACACAGAGAAGCGCCATTGCATGGCTAGGAAGGTTCAACGAAAGGGAAGGGAATGTCGGAGGAGGAGCCCGCATGGCGGAGGCGGAAACGGGAGGGCCTGCCGAAGGCAGCGAGCTTGAAGATGGCAGGCGAGCTGGTGCTGGTTGTCGTAAGTAGCTCCCCGGCCGGGAGCGCAAGGGGTCGCGGGCGATGGGGCAGCCCGTATTGAAACCCGATGGTACCAATTGTTTAACCGGTTGAAACCACTGACAGACCGCACGGGTCGCACCAAGACAGTTGAATTCTTAGGAAACTCCAAAAACACGTTAATTTCATTATAACATGCAATCGAGTCCGGTTTTGCCAGTTAGCGCGCGGTTCGTTTACGACTGCGAGCGTGGGCAGTCGGCAGGCGTGCCAACTAGACGAAGGCGGAAGATGTCTTAAGTTGTAAAAGGGGTCTCGCGCCGAGAGGTTAAACCTCGTTCGAGGCGCAGGCGCATCATAGACGCGGGCGGGAGATGTTGACGCCGGCGCGACATAGGCCGGACGTGCCGCGGAATTCAAGCGCCGTCTCCCGACGGCGCCCTATAGCATTGGCTGCGCGCCGTGGCGGCGTGCGCCACGAGCATGAATTGCATGCCAATAGAAGCAGGGTGGAAGTGGCCAAGTTGGCGACAAGCGCCTAGCAAAGCAACGGCGCATGCACAAGTAGGACGAGTACATACATCTGCGGGCACGAGCGCGCAAGCGCGCCGCGTACATCGATGTGAAGTATTGGTACGCTGTACGCGGCGCGATGGTAACTATGTACATGTACTGGCGATGCACGTTACGAGGGGTGGACACGAACGCAACAACGCGCGATGAGAACGATGTAAGGCCGGAGTCATCACCGGCGGTGGTTATTTCGCCGCCTCGCGCGAAGGGCGGCGGGTGAAACGCGGGACGCTGAGGGGCGCGGGAACGTGGGACCTTGTGCGGTCGTATCGTACCGGCTCTTTGGTGTGGGTCGGGGTCGGTTGTCGGCGACGTCGCAGAAGACCCGCCGACTCGGTAAGCTGTCGCCGCAGGTCTTTCTTCGTGGAGAGCGGTGAGCCGGCCGCCAATGATGCACCAGCGACGGCTGCTGACCACCTCATAAGGCGCATGCTTAGGATGACGCCACGAAATGCACAAGTTGCGTTAGGTGCCGGAGTTGTCCCCCGGCGGGCAGCTCGTGATTGTTGTCACAGATGAGATGTCGTGACGTCGGGAGCGCCCGGTTGGCCGGCGTAGAGGCCCTTGTAGCCTATGCCGGCCCGTAGCGATGCCAATGATGACGGGGTCAGGGCGACGACGAAGCGGCCACTGTTGCTGCACCAACGGGGGTCGCCGAGGTTCCAAACCCAAAGTCGGTTAGGGGTAGAGCTGCCCCCCGGCGAGCATCTGCATGTTGTCGTGGTCCTTGTGACGACGACGTTGTAGTAGGAGGCCTCGGAGACTCGCCGGGACGAGCCGCATAAACGCCTCCCACAGCGACCACAGCAAACGTTGTTGAAGCATGATTAGGGTGAAGGCAACGAGCCCTCTCAAAACACCGGCGCATGAGCGGCGCCACCCCTGTAAGGGGCCAATTACGCGAGTAGATACGGAAAACCACAGCGTGAAACGACCGTTGATGCCACGACACCCTGCTGCGAGGACACACGGACATGGTTGAAGTGTCTTGCGGGACAGCGAAATATCGCCCCGACGACACGGACGTCCTCCTCCATCCGCGCCGAATTGTTGCGGTAGGCGTAGTTGTCGTCGTTGACAACCGTGACGAGAAGCGGCCATGGTGCCGAGCGCGTCCACCTCACCGAACCTCAAGAGTTGACTACTGCGGGAGCGCCAAAGGCGTGTATTAGTGCGATCCAAAACGTCCAAGCTGCAAAGCCAAGGCAAAAACGGAAAACGACTTCGGACGCACGAGTGGGGAAAACCACACTACCGAGGGGCCCTATGTCGCTGCCTGATGTCGTAACGCATGTGCGCGGCACGACGACTCACTACCGGTTGGATGAACCTCGGTGCGGACTTGACCAGCCTCTGCGACCCTCGCGCGCACAAGTACATGAAGCCGCTGCCAAAGGCAGCGAGCTGGAAGATGGCAGACGAGCTGCGGGTGGCTGTCCTAAGTAGCTCCCCGGTCGGGAGCGCAGGGCTCACGGGCGATGGGGCAGCCCGTACTGAATCCCAATGGTATCGGTTACCTAACCGGTTACAACCACCAACAGCAGACAGTACGGGTCGCACTAGGACAATACAATTCTTAGGAAACCCCATCAACACGTTCAGATCAGAACGACCTGCGCAAACGTCCCATTACATCAGTCACTACAGGTACAAGTACCCGTTGCTGACCTGTTTTGTAATTCACACCAGTACCCGTAAAGCTAGTGGGAATCATTTGAGGTCCAGCCCCCATTATATTGCCTCCGTCCCATACTGCCTGCCATATTTTTGTTGCATGCATCGTCCCGAAATGCTTATTTGCTCCGCGGGATGCTCGCATTGCTCGAATGGACCCAAACGAGTATCCGTCGTAGGGCGGACCTTTCGTGCTCAGCGCCGGGTATTTTGATGGCAGTGTGTTACAGACGGTGATCCAAGTGTTGGAAACTTCATCACTAGCCCTAATTAGTCTCTCATATAAATGCCAGAATGGTTAGGCAAATGGTTCGGCAAATTTGTCCGCACCTGATGAATTAATACTTGCACTATACCCGTATAATATGTGAACAACATGTATGTACACTATAATATACGATTTCTAGTACACAATAATATATCATATCCGAATCCATGAACCTTATCCAGCGAAGCGTCGATTTTTCGGCGGTGAGCTTTATTGCCGTACGGGTACCCGTAGGGTTCAGCGGATCGGGCCTATACGTGCATGACTAAAGCGCTTATATACTGGCATGGACTACTAAGTACTATAATCCACCCACCCACCCGCCCACCCGCCCACCCGCCCACTCGCCCACTACGGTCCTTAATTACACAGCTGTCCGATTACGATCTCACGATTGGGAGGTACTGGTGTGAATTACAAAAAGGGCAGTTCCCCAGAATTAGAAAATCAACACAGCAAGCCGCCTAAAAGCGGCCCGCATCCCGCATAAGGCGGGATGGATGAGTGATGCGCGCACGGTTCAGAGTCCGGGCCACGCGAGCACGTGTGTGTGTGGGTGATCCTCGGACGTGCTGTGCAGGTTCAGCAACGGGATGGCAGACGAATCTGCGCCGTCTGATGAGGCAGCGAGCGCGCTCTCGAGCGGCCACCAAGCATAGGACCTCGAGGAAATCTCTTGCGAGCAAGGCCTCCTGGTGAGCCCGGGTGATGCACCGAGTGCCCCGCGATGAGAGGGCACCCCGATCCGCAGCCAAGCACGCGATACCACGCACTGTGCGGTGCACCCCCTTGCTCACCTCACCCACTGTGCCGAAGACCATGCCCGTGTACTCCGACATATCCAGGATGTCTCGAAGAGGACCTTCTGTCCGGGCTCTGTGTTGTGCCACGCCGCATCCCGCGCAGCCAACCCCCGTTGCTGGTACTGGTATTGGTACTCGCTACTACTCGCTGATGGTAAAGGAGAAAAACTCTGGTACTCCAAAGCGCTGGCAATGCAAACGCTCGCTGCTGGTACTTCAAAGCGCTGGCAATGCAATTCATGGAACTGTAGGCCAGTGATATATATAGAACCCGTTCTTTTAAAATTTTCTGAAAAATCGACGCATCGCTTATTCAAATGTCAAGTTACGTCATACATGGATAAGGGCCCTGCCTCCTTTTCTCATCTGGGATCTCCACCCCCGCCGAGTCGTCGGCCCATAGCCAGCCAGCGCAGCCATTCATTGCTCGCCGCCGGCCCTTGCCCTCGGTCGCCACCCCGATGCCCCCGTTGCCCTCGGCCCCTCCTTCCGAGACCCCGCCAGCCCCGGTGCCGCTATCACATGGTGATGTGCCGATCCAGCTTGCGACCCTCCATTGCGCTGGGTGTGCGCAGCCCTATCCGCGCGTGAATGATTTGCGGGCCCACATGATCTCCTCGCCGGCATGTTTAGCCGCCCGGCCGGCCGACAGATGTCATGTTCGTGACGCGGGTCGGCATTTGATGTCGGCGTGCCAGCGTTGCAGCTTGTGGTTCCATACTTCCGGCCTTGGTCGGCACCTTCGGTCATGTGCGGCGGGCGCGGCCCAGCCGGCTTCCGTCCTTCTCCCTCGCCCCGGGGGTGGGCCACGTACCGCGGAGGGTTTTGGCGATATGCCCCAGGTCGCGCACTGGTGTTTCGATCGTGGTGCCCGCGGCGGCGCCTCGCAACTCGATTTCTTTGAGTCGACTCTTCTGTCCTTCCGGTTTGCTATTTGCCCTAATGGATTCCCAAAGTCCGTGGTCGCCCCGTATCAATTCGGCACTAGCGTGATGATATTTATCTGGCGCCCACTTGCCTGCGCCCCTGCGCACTGCCCCAAATACGTATACCGCGCCTCTGGCGCCCACCGAATTTATCAATTCGGCTCCAGCGTGACAATATATATCTGGCGCCAACCTGCCCGCGCCCCTGCGCACCGCCCCAAATACGCATACTGCGCCTCTGGCGCCCGCCGGCTTTATCAATTTAGCACCATCGTGATAATATATATCTGGCGCCCACTTGCCCGCGCCTCCGCGCACCGCCCCAAATACGTATGTGACGTCCGCATGCGCCCCCTCTGTCTTGGATATGTTGCATGGAGTATATAGTAACAGCATGGAAAGTGCAATAGCCCTCCATCGCCTATGTACTCATGTATGTGAGAGCGATTTCTGGGAATAATGTATGAAGCATAATCATGCGCCCTAATGGTGCATTCAGCTGGAGGGGGGCGCAGACTTGGCCGGGCTTCCTCGCTTGAGTAGCATCACAGAGGAACTGGCGGGCATGCATTTGACATCCGCGGCCCCAGCAACGCACGCGCTCTACGTCATCTACACCAAGTGCACCATCAGCAATGGGCGCAGCAACCCCCATTGTGTCCTCCTAACAGACAAAGTGCAGGACCAAGATTGCTTCCGGTATTTTCAGTGTACTTGTGCCAACTTCGGAAGCGGCGTCATGTCGGGCTTTTAAGGGTTTCAGAAGCGGCGTGCCATGTCGGAATTTCTGGGCGGTCTTCATCAACTCTGGCCGCGGCGCATTTCATCTTCGGATGATCCATGACATGTGGCTCCGGCAAGCTCAGCCTCTGCTTGAGGAGATGACCCTTTTCATCCTTGTTGGTGGGATGGATCGATGGACATGCGTCTTTCAACACCGTCGTCCCATGCTTGACCCGGTCGCAAACGCCGGAGGGGACGAGGCCGACATCGGCGCGCTTCGACTGCAAGGGGGAGACCACAATCACGTTGATTCGTGACCGGGTCGTCGGCAAGATGGCAGTGTATGGCGAGCTGCTAGGAGATGCCAAGCGGGCCATCCAGGCAGTGGTCGACGGCGCCCTTCCACATGACTTGTTGCACTACCTGCAGCTGGCGGCCATCGATGGCTGCCTTCCTATTACCGAGGGCCCACATTACATGCCTACTGTGGCCAACCCCGCTCCTACTCTCCAGCACAAGGGCAGGCCTAAGGGAGCCCTCGGCGTCAAACACCATATGCAACTCTCGTGGGCTACGGCGCCACCTTCAACACTACCTCACACGGCCGGACAAGGCGCCAGCTGGGAGCAGGAAGGCAATAACCGACATGGGCAGCAAACCGAGGCCTCGGCAGAGTCCAGCCTCCCGCCACATCAGCCAGAGGAGGCCCGCCAACCTCAGTCGCTGCAACCGTTGGCCAAGTTAGTGCAGCAAAACGCTGCCGACCCCGTGTGCAGCCAGGCGGCCAGTAGCTACGGCGCCGCTCCGACAAAGCTTAACGGAGGAGTCCGTTGGCAAGGCCGCCGACCAAGAGGAAGGCCGCCAAGTGCGGAGCATGTGGTGCTTTGGGGCATCGCGCCACCAATCGGTTGTGCCCGGTGTATGGCACTCCGTGTGAGTGAGGTTCGCGAGTCCTCTGTGCCTCTGCGACAGCAACTCAACATGTCGTCTTGAGCTGACGTCTTACGAGAATGCCGTCCTTTGCGCCAGGCATCCCTCGGGCAGACGGGCATGCGCTGTTGTTGCCCTCAGCGTCGGCGCGCGGCGTGGACGCCGGACTGCGCACTCTCGGATATACTATTAGCGGTTGTTACAATACTTAGCGATAGTTTGTGTAATTAGTGCTTTCCCACTGCATAACCTCCAAGTGAACCGGGTTCATCATGAACCTAGTAGCCGCCGCGTATATACATATATGTCCAGAGCACACGAGCGCGAAAATAGCCTACCACTTGGTACAAAACGAGGTAGAAGGGCAGCCTACCTAGAGGAGTCGCTGGCTAAGGGCTTGGCTCTGGTAGCGCGTTCGTCTCGGTCGGCGGAGCGGCATCTTGCTGGGGGGAGGGAAGGGCGGCCTTTGTGCGGCGGGTTCGAAATTTAAATATGCACGGATCGCAGGAGCAGCGTGGGAATAGCCCGCGACTCGGTCAACAACGAGGTTGAAGCGCTGCGTGGCAGACAAGGGGGAGCCTACTTGGAGGAGGAGCAGGCGAAGGGCTTGGCTATGCATGGTCGTCGCGGTCGGTGCTTCTTCTTGTCGCGGCATCGGGTTGCGGTAGGGGCCGGCCGGCTGCGCGCAATTCGAAAATTATTATACCGGATGCCCGTGACGGGAGATCGCAAGACGCACAGAACGACAGGAACGTCAAGAAACTCAGCTCGCCACGAGATGGCCGCTCGGGCTGAGCCCGTGAGCCGCCGGGGTTGGTGTTTCTTGTGGTGGCGGTCGGTACGACGCCGGTGCCGCGGCTTCTCTCCACCCTGAGTTGCCCGGCAATCGCAGTGTTGGTCGCGCCGCTGTCCGACTGGACAAGGTACGTGCGCGGCGCGACCGACTTGACCACGCAAATCGAACACTCGTGCCTTCTGGCGAACGTCGTCGGCCGTTTTGTAGCTCTTGTAAGGGTCCTTGCTTGGAGGAAACGGAGCGTCCTTCGGCTATTCGCCCTGGCGGAGCGAAGCCGACACGTGCGGCGTACTTGGGTGATGGCGCGTCGGAGACGGTCATGGCGCATGCTTGTGGTACGTGTGTGGTTTGACCGCCGTCAATTGTGATTTGGGGGTTAAGTAGCACTACTCCGGGCCGGCCAAACCGGGTGTTGGACGCAGGTCGGGTTCAGGAGGGGGGACTGCATGTTGGTAGTACGAGTACCACGGTACTAGTATTCGTACCACGAAAAACATCGAGGAACTATACATGTTCATGGGGTTCCCAACAATTTAACAGTCCAAGCATGGCAAGCACGCCATCATGTTAGAATAGCTCGCGGTCGGGCCAGCAGCGGACGAAGCCCATTGTTGTCCCGCCGCGGCCACACACACAGGGACCGCTCTCAGCTGCGCAGCCCTACGCGTACCAGCTGCCGCTAGTGCACGGCCGTGGCTGCAGTGATGTTTGCATACAGGCAACCATGCGGACCTTAGCAGCGGTCGGCTGATTGTATGTGTGCGCGCATGCTTGCTTCCCAATTAGAAGGCCTCCGCGGTGGAGTGCAGCCTGATGGGGGCGGTGCCCTGCCTGCCTGCGCCCCCGAACGGCGAGCCAAGGCCCGTGCCGCCCATAGATGCCCCCCTCCCCAACCCCGGGACCCTCTCCTTCCTTGTCCACCCATGCTGACGGGTAGGTATCATGGCCGGTAAGCGTGCATGGCCGGAGCTCAATGTACATGTATATCACTAACCCAAGCATCCCCCCTGCCACACCTCCTCTTTCTCCTTCCCCTGCTTGGCCACCCTCTGGTACAAGCTGTTCGACGGCCCAACCTACGACCGCCCCGCCAAGGAGGCCGAGAAGCGCCTCAAGGTGCAGACGCTGCGCCCCGCTGCGCTGCTAAAAAACGTTGAGCCGCCTGGCCAATGCTTGCTTGCACGTGGTGGATGGACGGGGTAGGGTGGGCTGGGTGGGGCGGAGTTGGGGAGCCTGCACGGAAGTTGGTTGAAAGCATGGGGTCGCTTATGTGCGCAAGGGAAGTTTGTTGCTGAGGAGAAGGCGGCGGAGCCCACGCCTGCGCCCGCGCCGGCTTCAGAGTAGACATCTGAGGGGGTGGAGCATCACCTAGACTGTGGCACACGTACCTGGACAAGCGTGAGGGAGGGAGGGATGGAAGGACAGCCGCCGATGCAAGTCTGCCCATACTAGTACGTGCCGCTGAGCATCTGCCAGGAATTTCACAGACAGACGCTGGCAGTACCGGCTCGTACAGTATGTATTGCGGCGAGCAGCAGAACGACCTGCGCAAATATCTCAGTAGTACTCGTCAGTCACTACGGGATGAAGGTATCAGTACCCGTTATTCCTGACGTTTGTATCTGACACCAGTACCCGTATAGCCCGGAATCCGAACTGCGGTACGGGTTACCGCGGGAAGCGATATAATGCGCAAGCGGTTGTGGCTCCCGGGATGCGCTATATCGAAAGAGTAGGCATGCGCCATGCAATTACATGTACATTATGATACAATTACGCACCCGAGTATTTCCCACTGCCCGCCGATTGGCCCGGATGCATGCCATGCCTGAGCGGTTCCTTCACTGTGAGATTGAGATGTGACGTAAATGTGCCCCACATTCGACGACTATCTCGCGCGACCTGTAAAGTACTATCTGAATTTCTCGTTTCGATAATTTCATCAAATTGATATGCGCAGGCGGGCTCGCGTGTCGCGCGCCGACGCGGAGCACCCGGGCTAAGTACAGGCGGCATGCTTTGGTCGTATCTACGTGTCGTATATACGACGTATATATCCACATAAGCACGTATCCTTGCGTACGAGGATACGAAGTGTCCACATACTAGACGTACCAGGTCGGCCATGTATCATTGGCGTACTTATTAAGCCGGCTTATCTTGTGTTTATAGGGCAGGCGGCCAGTCAATGATGGCTTTCGCAGATGTGGACGGGCGGTGATGATGATAAATTGATAATAGTCGCTACAGGTAGAGGGTAATGGTCTCCCCGCGGGGGGTGTGGCCGGGCTACACATTATGATACAATTACGCACCCGAGTATTTCCCACTGCCCGCCGATGGGCCCGGATTCATGCCACACCTGAGCGGTTCCTGGAACACTGCCCTGCATGTGGCGGAGGTGAATCTGAGACTATCGAACATATGTTGGTGGAGTGCCCGCAGTGGGGGTATCACCGTCACAAATTTGGGTTGTTAGTTCCGGAGTTCATGGATTTTATTAGTAGTCAGGTTATTGCGTCATTCAACACCTTAGGACTTAACTGCCGGGGTCCCCCCCTCCCTTCACGGCGCCCTGGACTTTACTGGGAATGGGAAATTTCGAGCTATGGCGTCAGGCCCTCCCTCACATTACCTTCTTTGTTGCACATGTATCGCACTCCCGAAATGCTTTGCTCCGCCGCGGGTTGGGGCTTGCCCCAACTCGCATTACTCGAATGGGCCGACGCCCAAACGGGTAGGGCGGACGTCTCATGGTCAGTGCCGGATATTTTCATGGCAGTGTTTTAGACGGTGGCGCCGCTCTCCAAAACGAAACTCCCCAGCCAAAAGGCGCGGTGTGCCCGCACCTTCTGGCCCCGTCCCGCCGAGGCCCATCCGCACACATCCGTACCCACCCGCGCCGGCCCGTGCCAGATCCCGCCACTCGTGCTCGACCTAGGGCCATGTGGACTGCCTCACGGGCAGTCAACGGCCAGGACGGACTGCGACCGCGCGTGAGTGGTAGGGCGGTGTCGCCGCCATGGCGGAGCCGGCGCAGCTAGCAATGGGCGGCCCGGCATCTTCTCCCGGCTCCGCACCCAGTGCAGAGGAGGCGACAGCACTGGGCGAGACGCTTCCAA
The DNA here is from genome assembly GCA_006384855.1 of Tetraselmis striata. Taxonomy (NCBI): domain Eukaryota; kingdom Viridiplantae; phylum Chlorophyta; class Chlorodendrophyceae; order Chlorodendrales; family Chlorodendraceae; genus Tetraselmis; species Tetraselmis striata. The sequence goes on along the minus strand of VCJN01001126.1, from coordinate 288,436 downwards.
CCCGAGGCGCTGCGGACGCTACCACGGACGGAGAGAACGAGGCAGGCACGGGCCCCGCCGAACCCGCTGGCGAGGCAGGTAGGTCGAGCTCGAAGAAGGCCAATGGCAAGAAGGAGGGCGTACCGAACTGGGCGCCCGTTAAGGCTGTCGCATGCGTTTGGGGGCATGCAAATTGGAAAGATGCAGTTGATGACGTTGGCCTTGTGGGTGGGCGGAGGACATATTACACGACATATCGTACACACGGCGTGCCGTGGTCCCTACGCGGTATTGGGGGTTCTTAATATAGCGACTACGGCGTATTGATGGAATGCGCGATACCGCGATATGTTATTAGGCCTGGAAGATTTTATCCGTTGTCTTTGGTGGCCCCCCCCCCCTTTTTTTGGGGGCCCCCCCTTTGGAAATACTTCCTTCCTCTGCAGTACTGCTAAAGTACTGCCATGAAACAAATAACAAGGAAACATCATGTTTGTGCCTTGTAAGCACGCAGGAACAGCGAGGGCAACTAAAAACATGTTATAGGTGAACTTCTATGGGTATTGGGCACCCCCACCTTCAGGTGAAAAAAGGGGGGACTGTGACAGTACTTTGTGCATTACTGTAGACAAGGCTGGGGCAGCAAACATGCCGTTAATACAGATGCAGCAGGATGCATAGAAGACCACGGCACATAGATGAATATGGCACATAGATGAATAATAAATGTAATAAATGACAATGTTGTTTACATTGTCAACCCCAGACCCGCCCGACTGTATGAGACAGCCTACCATGCTATTCATTGTACGTGCAACACATGATGGACACATCTAAATGCCAGCTGCATACTGCCGTGTACTGCGCCTCCTAGTCACTGGCTGGTTGGCAGTCCGTGGCTTCCTGCCTCTGCTAGACCTGGCATTGCGAGGCTGCCTTGGCTGCTGCTGAGGCTGGGTTGCCTCCTCCGCCGGCTGCTCAGCTTGCTCCTTGTCCTGGCGCTGCTTGTCAGCACGGGCCGCACGCTTCCGAGAAGCCTCCTCTCGCTCAGCTGCCATGCGCCTCTGCGCCCTCACCAATGGCTTGGCACCCTGGGACTTGCAGTACTCACACAGGGGCAGCACAGTGTGCCACAAATCCTGTAAAATCTGACTAATGGTACCCTCCCCATGCACACCAGCGCACCAGGCACAGGTAGTGGCATCAAACCAGGTGGCCCTCTTGGTCTGCGTGGAGTAGTACTCAAACTCTACAGGAGATCCACAGGTGATGTTGCTGCGTGTCACCAACACTCCATGCAGCGGATGGTCGTCATCAAAAGGTTGCATGCCGCACAAGAAGCTATTGTGCTCAGCAGCTGCATGGAAGTTCTGCAGGGCATATTGCTTGCACTCCGCCTTCTCCGTCACGCTGGGGTGCACCTTCTTCCCATCCACCATAGTAGCTGCTGGCTCCATGTTCCGTGGGTGCGTTAAGGAGTACAGGCAGCGGGGTCTCATGCAGTCCTTGCAGGTAACCACACCCCTGACATACTTGCCTTTGATGAGCAGGTTGGGCGCCAACTCCGTGGTGGCCATGTCCTCCTTCTGAGCAGTCAGCTGCATGCCGTCCCCAACACATACCAGTCCCTTCTGCTGCTGGCGCTGAATGAAGGTTGGCTGGTGTGCTGTGGTGTACTCGTGATGGACTGCCTCCTCGAATGGCATGTAATGCACAGCATCCTTGATGCTGTCACTGGTCACCTCAGGGATAGGCAGGGGTACCTTGTGGTTGACGATGTCGGCATATGCTGCGGCTGGCAAGCGCAGTACGCCCTACATGCCAAGCTGGCACGCCTTGCACTGGCAGTCGTCCACCGGGGGCTGCTTGAAGTACTGCCTCATGTAGGCCCCCCCAATGGTGTGATTGTCAATGACGCGGCGCAGCTCATGATGCTTATTGATTGAGCTGGAGTCCAGCTTCAGGGATTCTAGAGTTGGGTCGATATCCTGAAGACGCTTGAGGAGTGCCTGCATAGACTGGCTGTCTGCATGAGTGTGTGTCTGAATGCGTTGGCCAGCCCACATAAGACGCTGGAATATGCCGTCAATTGTGGATATGACAGGGGCAACACTGGCCTCATAACTTTTCTGGAAGGTGGATATGGTGGGAGTTGAGGGCGGTGGCCGCGTGGCGGCGGCGGCGGGGCCCGCCTTCAGCGCAGCAAGGCTCTCCACCACCTGGTCCTCCTCCGCGGTGACGGACATGTCACTGCCGGCCTCACTGCTGGAGCTGGCGTAATCAACCAGTGGCCCCTCTCTGGCTTGGAAGGCGGGGGCAGCGGGCAGCTCCTCGCCAACAGGCAGTGGGGTGGCATCAACAGCTTCGCCAGCAGCGGCCGCCTCCTCACCACCAGGCTCCTCCTCGCTGAAGCTGGAGCTGCCATCCCCCTCCTCCGCCTCAGACTCCACCGCAGCACTGTTGGAGCTCTCATCTGCCTGCATGTCTGTGCCCGCCTCGCTGCTGCTTGAGGTATCACATGCCTCCTCCTCATCGCTGTCGCTGTCCTCGGCGAGGGGCGGCATCGGCTCGTCGTCTGCCTCCGCCTGCAGCTCCTCGTTGAGGGCCTTTGCAGCTGCAGCTCGGATGGCGGTCATAGAGTTGCATCTGGCGAAGGCCTTCTCGAAGTCGTCGTCCACACGCACCTTGGCGAGCGCGTTGTTCTGCAAACCCCTGTTTAGCTCACCCATGCAGCGTTCAACACAGTTCATGTAACTCTGGGTAGGAGCTGTCCTGGAAATGGTGAGCACATCCATCTCCAGCTCCATGAACAGTGCCAGCCACGCGGCAATGACGGTGTAGAAGCTGACGTTGTGGTCAGGCCCCCCATCAGACATGATGAAGGCGACACCCGGCGTGCCGCGCGTGATGTCACCACGCATGGAGCAGCTCCTCGCGATGCTCATCGGCTCAGCTGCGTGCCGCAGCGGAGTGGAGGGTTGGAAGACAGAGTCCTTGAGCACAACATGGCATTGCCATGCAGAGGGCAACAGCAACACAGAGACACAGTCAGTATATTAATATTCAGCAGCATGGCAGCACCAGCAGCGGGCATGGGCAGCAGCACACCTCTGTAGAAGCTCTGGAGGCCATCGCCTTCCCCCTCATGAGGCTTGATGACCACCTCAAGAGCCACGCTTGGTGTCAATGACACCTTGTGGAAGTCATGGTCGCCAGCTACATTGGTCACGTCAGCAGGCATGATGCCCTTGCGGGCCACACCGCCAAATGTTATGGGCAGCTTTGGCTCGCCCACATTGACCTACAGATAGCAATATCACACATCAGCGTCACTGCCACAGCAGCAGCAAGTAGGAATAAACACGGCAGCAACACAGACAGCAGCACTACCTTGGATTTGGCGTCCACAGAGTAGAAGACTACCTCCTCAGGGAGGCGGTCGTGATCAGTGTATTCTGCAATGATGTGTATAAATATATGTATAATATATATATATATATATATATATATATATATCATTTCGCGGACACTCGTGCAGACAGGTACTCGTACACGTACGACTGCTACCTGTAAAGCTATGGGACAGCTACATAGCTATGGTATGAAGCTACATGGCATGCTATCGTATAGCAATAGCTATAGCTTTAGTTATATGTTTTTTTCCCTTGCGCCGGGACATAACTTGCAACGACAGTGAACCCTTGCACCGTCTCTACGATTGCCGTTTTATGGGCAGCGATCCAGTCACGGAGAAGCCTTGGGTATGCCACAGGTATGAAGTAACTTGACAGTTGAATCAGCGATGCGTCGCTTTTTCAGAAAATTTTAAAATAACGAGTTCTATATCACTGGCCTACAGTTCCATGAATTGCATTGCCAACGCTTTGAAGTAGTCGCTATTTGTAGCGAGCGTTTGCATTGCCAGCGCTTTGAAGTACCAGAGTTTTTTTCCATTACCAGCAACGAGTAGCGAGTACCAGTACCAATACCAATACCAGTAGTACCAGGAGCGAGTAGCGAGTACCAGTACCAGCAGCGAGCGTTCGCATTGTCAGCGCTTTGAAGTACCAGAGTTTTTTTTCCATTACCAGCAGCGAGTAGGGAGTACCAGTATTCATAGCCTCACAGCCGTGAGATCGTAATCGGACGGCTGTGTAATTAAGGACCGTGGGCGGGCGGGTGGGTTGGCCGGTGGGTGGATTATAGTACTTAGTAGTACATTCCAGTAGATAAGCGCTTTAGTCATGCACCTATAGGCCCGATCCGCTGCATTATACGGGTACCCGTACGGCAATAAAGCTCACCGCCGAAAAATCGACGCTTCGCTGGATAATATAGTTACACCGGTACATGTACTGGTGTGAAATTAAAAAAACCCAGTAACACATCCACCGCTAAAAGCAGTATTGTAAAGATCAACACCGCGAGCCGCCCATAATTATACTGATGGTACCAAGGTCGCCTGCCGTAATTATACTGGTTGAACCGGCTCTTCGCCTCTGCTAGGCTCGTGGCACCTGTCAAGAAGCTAGGCGAGGGCGGGGACCCGGACGTGCGGCCTGTGGCAGTCGGCGGGGAGGCGGATGGGAGCGGCGCGCAGCAGAGCGGGCAGTGGTGGACAACATGAAAGAGGCATATGTGTCGGTACTTTCTCCATCTCAGCTCGGCGTTGGCATTTCCGCGGGCGACTCTATGCTCATCCACGGCGTCCGCCTCATCGCCGAGAAGCTTGGCCCACGTGCCGTCATCGTCCTCACTAACCTTCCCAACACTTACAACGAGTCGTGGCGCCGCACCATCATCCAACGCCACATCGATTGCTCTCCACTACACCCTCTCATCCCTGTGCTTATGGCCTCCCTCTCCACGGATTCGTATTTGGTCGTGGATGATCGGTCCGCCCCTCTGCGGTCGGAGGACGGCGTGCAACATGGCGCACCGTTGGCCACGGCTTCCTAGCGCGTCGCGATTCACCCCGAGGTGAAGCAGTGTGACATCACGTCGGAGGTCACAGACGGGGCGGCGCGCTTCAACGCCGACGATGGATATTTGGTGGGCCTCCCGGGGCACGTTTGGCCGGCCCTTCACCCCTTCCGCACGTCCATCAAGGCGTCCGTGGGGCTTGAGGTGCGCTTCGACAAGATGCGGCATGCGTACATCGCAGACAAGAGGCCGCGCGGCGTGAGGCTCCGGCTGACATCGAGTGGCCCGAGCTAGATGGCCACCACGGGATCTCGGTTCTCAATGTGCCGCTCGGATCGCCAGAGTATGTGCAGGCGTACATGCGCGGCAAGGCGGAGGAGCTACGAGAAGAGGTGGACACTAGCCTGAGCAAGCTACTATATGCCAAGCCCAACCATCGGTACACCCACGCCTTGCATCACCACGCATTGGCCATGCTCAAGCATTGCATGCAACACAAGGCGGAGTATTGGTTCCACAACTGCCTCCCGTCCGAGGTGGAGGCCTTTGCGGAGGCGGTGGATGCCACCGTCCTCGCACGCGGTCGAGCGGGTGCTAGGGGTCTCATTTGATCCCTCCACGTATGGCACCGACACCAATATGGCGGTCACGGATTTCCTGGCGGAGCTTTTGCGCGACCCCGACCCCATTATGGCAGCAGAGGCGGCTACCTTGTGCGGGGATGCAGTGGCAAGTAAGGGCGTGCAACATGCTTCACCTCCCCACTCGGTTGAAGGGCGCTAGCATCCGCCGCATGGCTACCGTTGGTGATGCCGCCTTTATCTGATGCATGAATGACATCCACCCAAGGTTCCTCACTAGGAACTCCGACAGCAACACCCCCATCCCCGGTTTCGTCTTTGACCCACAGCTTGGGTCCGTAGTACTTGGCCGAGGCTTCAACGCAACTTCTTCAGCCCGCCGGTATGACCACGTCCTCAACGATGCTCTTGGGTTGGACAGCTACGCCGCGGCGGTCCGTGAGGCGTGGGGCCGCCTCCAAGCAAGCGGCTACTGCTGGCCAACTCAGCTACGCAGATGCACGCGTGATGGAGCGGGAAGCGGACGCTGCATCGGGCTCGTTAAGGAGCTGACGGTATTTCTAGACAAGGCCAACAACTCTCGGCTTCGAAATGAGGTGTGCGCTGTCCCTGTCACATGTAGGGAACGGATCTTTTTCAACCAGCTCGATGCGGCGTCGGGCATGTTGACGGTGGCCATCCGCCCCACCGCGCGGATGATTCCGCATGAGCTCCGGGAGGTCGCTGCCGAGTACTTCTTTCTGCCTAGCCCATGCTTGGCCCCGGTGGCTGGGAGCCATATCATTCTACCCTCAAAAGCATAACCCCCTCACTGTTTACCTCTACAGCAACGCGCTCATGAACCTCCCGGCACATGGAGACGCCCACTGGCGTGTACAATAGCACGACGCTATCGCAAACGCCTACTTCCGCGATCACTGCGTTCACGACCTGAGTATCGCTATACGCCGGGAGGTGGATGACTTGTTCCAGCAGGTAGTGCCTCTCGGCAACACCGTACCCAAGGATGAACTCAAGGACCTAGTGCCGGACGCAGAGCTCTCCCTCCCGGTGTTCAACGTCGTGATCGGGAGCTATGATCCCCGGAGATTGAAGTCCACGTTGTTGGAGTTCAAGAGTATGCGGTACGGGGTCAAGTACACGGCGGTGCCCCGGGCCACGGATGTGGATCGGTTTGAGTGCTCCCTGTTGGGCGACATGCATACAACGGGGGTTGGCAGTGCGAGATGCGGCGTGGCACAACACGGAGCCCGGACAGAAGGCCCCTCTTCGAGACATCATGGATATGTCGGAGTACACGGGTATGGTCTTCGGCACAATGAGTGAGGTGAGCAAGGGGGTGTGTTAGGCTCTAGCTTAAGCCTGTTCTTTAGGCCCTTTAGGATGCAGCGGAAGGATTTAGGAAGTATGGCCAATCTCTTCTGGTTACAGGGGTTCCTGGGTTATAGTTCTGTCTCTTAATTCTACCTAGACTTGTCCGAGGCGGTATTTATACCCGCCGAGGTCATAGTCATACCTGTGCTATGTTAGCCGGGTGTCATGGGATACCCGTGCTGTGTTAGCCACGTAAGGCTTGAGTCAGAGAACTCTAGAGAATTCCAGAACAGTCTTCGGCCTAATACTACTAATATTTACGCCCGCAATACTAATATGTACAGCGACTCCGCGGATGCGTAGTCGTACTACCTTTGCGGGGAGTTATACCTGCTAGTATAGCAGAAGATTATGGCTGTAGGGAAATGGAGTATAACACTCTCTCCCCCTTAAGCACAAGCGTCCTCGCTGTGCAGGTGTCACAGAACTACAGGAAACTACAGTCTTGGTCTTGATTTTTTTTTGAAGTTCAGGCGGAAGGTACTCGGCTTGGGTAGCGATTCCGGAACCGAATGAAGTCTGGGCTCTCAGTAAACTGTCGGTATGGTTTAGACAGTAAGAACGACCGGAAAATGTCCAGGTGCTTGACTCCGCGTAGGGGCTCCCAGGTGTCTTCGCTTGGTACGTTATACGGGAACGCCCATCGCACTCGAAACAGTAGTCCAGTGCCATTGTTGAAGGCAACATCGAGTATGTCCTGAACATGGAATCGGTTTGCGTCATGGACAATCGGTACTCGTTCAGACTTCGCCGGTTGATCAGGGTCGTCATACCACTTTTCCAGCATACTCGCGTGCACCACGTCGTGGACTCGTACGCCCGCAGGTAGTTGCAATCGGAAAGCAACTGGCGAGATCTGCTCTGTAATGACGAAGGGGACCACGTAGCGATCGCGTAGCTTAGCACAGGGTTGCTGAATAAACTTCAGATGAGACGCCTTCAGCTTAACTCTGTCGCCGGTTTTGAATGGTACGGGTAGTCGTTTACGATTAGCTGCAGTCTGCATACGAGTTTGAGCCTCCAGTACGCAATCATGCGCGAAGCGATGAAGCTCCTGTACATACTTGACGTGTTCCGGAAGAGCTCGAGTTGGCTCGGTTGCGAGTTGAGTGGTAGCAGGTGTAGTCGGCTCGAATCCCAAAGTCGCCTTGAAAGGGGACATAGTAGTCGAAGTCGACTGAGCAGCGTTGATCGCAAACTCCACGTTGGTGAGGTTGTTGACCCAATCATCGTGCAGGGGGTGCACGTAGCAGCGTAGCACTTGCTCCCAAGTTTGGTTAGTCCGTTCCGTCTGGCCATCGGTTGCTGGATGAAAAGCTGTAGAGATGTTCAGCTTAGTACACATGGTCTTGAACGTATCTTGCCAGAATTCCGACATAAATCTTGGGTCTCGGTCAGAGATGAGTTTAGCCGGTAGGCCGAAATGACGAAAAACTGAGCGATGCATAATCTCCGCCAGGCCTTCAGCAATAACTGTCTTCGTAGTTGGCTCAACAATTACTCGTTTCGACAGTAGACATACGAAAATCACTACTGAGTCATACCCCTGGCACTCCGGAAGATCTGTGATTAAATCCAGGGATATTACCTCAAATGGTCGTGACGGTACGTCATGGGGCTGAAGTAAGCCGTATGGCTTATGCCGGGCCGCCTTAGTACGTTGACAGGTAGGGCAGCGTCGCACGTAGTTAGTGACAGTCTGTTTTATACGGGGCCACCAGTACAGTTCCACAGTACGCGCCAGTAGTCGTCGTCCTCCTGGGTGTCCAACAGTAGGCGCGTCATGTAGTTCGTACAGTGCTCGTTGTCGCAGGTCCGCCACATTTGGTACGTAAAGTCGTGAGCCGTAGGCGTACAATAGACCATTACTGTGACGTACTAGCCAGGATGGTAAAGCCTTCCGCGATTTCAGGTACTCGTCGGAGTCATATGCGGTTTTGATTTCGTCGTAAAACTTGTTGTCCGCCTGTAGTCGCGACTCCATAGCAAATAAAACTGAATTCATTTCGCAGTCAGCCTCGTCTTCTGACCAGTTTTTCAGCAGATCTAGCTTCTGTAGCGCATCCTTCAAGTCGGGTCGCCGAGAGAGGGCGTCCGCATGATTGGCAGCTCCTCGCTTGTAGACGATGTCCATATGTCGTTGGTAAGGCGCAAACACTTGCAGCCATCGTACTTGCCGCGTCGACAATCGCGTTGGCGAAAGAAGTGCCGTAGTGTGTCATGGTCGGTGATGACCGTAAAGCCCGCCGCTCCATCAAGGTAGCATCGGAACTTGATGAGTGCATCACGAACCGCTAACAACTCTTGCTCATGTACCGGGTAGTGAACTTCTTGTTTGTTCATCTTGCGTGCATGGTACGCGACAGGTCGAAGTCCTGAGCCTTGATCTTGCAGTAGCACAGCTCCGACTGCAAATCCAGAAGCATCTGTATACAATGTGTAACGGGCGTCTGCATATGTGTCCGGTATACTCAGTACAGGTGCTCGTACCATTGCGTCCTTTAATGCACGAAGCGCCGCATCAGCACGAGGCGTCCACACAAACTCCGGTTGATTCTTCGTCAGGTCATGTAGTGGCGCCGCAATAGCCGCGAAGTTATGGATGAACTTGCGGTAATAGCCAGCAAGGCCGAGAAAACCTCATACGTCCTATACTGTCTTCGGCACGGGCCACTGTTGAACTGCTTCTACCTTCCGGGGGTCCATCTTGATCTGTCCTGCCTCGACGATATGGCCCAAAAACTCCACGCTGGTACGGCCGAACGAACACTTCGACAGCTTGATATGCAAGTGGTGTCGTTGCAACTCCCGTAGCACCAATCTGATGTGCTCGAGATGCTCTTGAGCTGTCTTGCTGTAGATTAGCACGTCGTCCAGGTATACCACGCAGAATTTGCCGAGATATGGGCTCAAAACACGGTTCATCATAGTCTGGAATCCAGCTGGGGCGTTTGTCAAGCCGAAAGGTAACACACAGTACTCGTAGAGTCCATAGTGTGTCCGGAACGCTGTTTTGTGGATGTCTTCCGGTTTAATTCGTACTTGATGGTAGCCTTTGTACAGGTCCAGAGTACTGAAAATAGTCGCACCATGCAATGAGTCCAATAATTCGTCGATACGAGGAAGCGGGGTCCGGTCTTTCTTCGTATGGTCATTCAATTTACGGTAGTCCACACACATACGCAGAGTGCCGTCTTTCTTACGCACAAATAAAATTGGGGCGCCGTAGTTTGACTTGGACGGACGAATCCACCCTTTTGCCAACAATTCCTCCAGTTGTGACCGTACCTCTTGCAACTCCGCTGGTGACATACGGTACGTTCGTTCCTTGGGGGGTTCATCACTCTCCAGGTTGATCTCAAAGTCGAACTCGCGCTCCGGTGGCAGGTCAGTAGGCTCCGCGATGATGTCTGCAAACTCCATAAGGGACTCCTTGAGCTCCTCGGTCCACTCGGTCGACTGGTCCGTGCGCAGCTCAGCTACCGCATCGAACACCTCGCGTGCCGCAACAGCAAACAGTTCCTCGCCGCGACTCTTCCTCAGCTCCTTCGCCATCTTAGCCTCGTCCAGATGGTAAACCGTCGTAGGTACTGTATACTGTTCCGCTGTAGCAATGTGTTGTCCAGTCTTCCGGTGTTTGATAATTTTAGCAGTCCAGTCAATGTCAGGATTAACTGTTTCCAGCCAAGGTTGTCCGAGAATAATGTCGAATTTCTCCAGGTCTGTAACTATAGCGTCCAATTTATAGTCGAAAGCTCCTACGGTAAGTACTTCGCTCCTCAGCCGTTTGGTACTGGTACTCATACTGCCGTTCGCCAGTTTTATACGGTGTTTTCCTCCGGATACTGTAGGGCACTGATGTAATTGCACCCATTCGGTACTCGCAAAATTTTCGGTTGCACCAGAGTCCACCAGTATTTTACAGTGTCGTCCTCGCAATTCGCCAGTAATAGTCAGTAGTCGGGTACCACTCGGTGAAGATACGTTGCACAAACGCGATGTGGAGTCTTCGCCAGGTAGTCGGACGTTACGGTTGACATATTCATCAATTTGTTCGCCGAAGCTTTCGTACCGTAGTGGGTAGCGTACTGTCTCCGTCTCCAGATAACCCGTACTTCGTGCCTCCAATAATTTCTTCCAGGTTGTCCATAGTGCACGGTTCAAAGGGGTCTTCGTAGGTACAGTATTACGACGAACGCGATACAGATATACAGGACACCGGTTGTCTCCCGTCCGCTGAGTGCCGAGGTACCGTAGATTGCTCTCCTGTACCCGGTACCCAGTTTGCTCGAGTAATCGTCGTACTGCTGTTGTCTCCGGCGTCGCGTCCGTGTCGCCGCGCTTGCCTTCTGGGAACCAAATCAGTCCGCTGTCTTCTACAGTCAGAAGCACTCGTCTTCCATCGGTTACTAGAACCTTCGAGTGCGTCCACTCAGGCTTCGGTGGGGTTCTCAGGTGCTGCGGTAGAAACCGTACGCCGGCGCCATCGTCAGCGTAGATCTGTGTCGCCCATCGAGTGGGGCCAACATCTTGTCTCGCACCTTCTATGCCATCGTTCGTTGGACACGTAAACACAGAAGTCTCCGCTGGCAACTCATCCACCAGACGAAAATTTCTAAGTAGTCGAAACCACGGCTTACGCGACCATTTTGGGACCACAATAATTGCTCGTAGATGCGGATGCAATAACTTCTGTCGAAGGTAGTGGCCCAAAAATTCTTCAATTCGGTCATACGGGGCATTTAGCCAAATACGCCGATATTCTCCGAGATCCTGTTCCTGAAATGGGCGCGTCGGACAGCAAAAACTACCAGAAACTTGAGAATTCAGGCCGTCATTATCGCAAGCTCCGTCCAGGTCGCAGGGTCCGTATTTCTTCGTGTACTCGTGAAATAATTCGCGATGTACCATCCAGTCGCTGAAATCCTTGTGGAGGAAATCAGGCCTCAGTGTCGTTCGAGGATACGAGGGCTGTACTTTTGTAGTCTCGCGAGCCGTTTTAGGGGACAGTCCTTCACCCTGTCGCGCGCCGCGCGCGGCCGACTCACGTCTTAGTTTCCCGGCCGGGTCTTTCTGGGTCGATATTCAGAAATCTTCTTCTTCTTGCTCGGGCACGCGGACGCAACATGACCTTTCGCCCTGCAGATAAAGCAGCGTCCCTCCTTCTTAAATCTCTCAAACTCCTTCTCGGTCAATCGCCGCGCCATCAACAGGTCGTCTTCTTGTTCTGTAGCCTCACCCTCAGCACTGCTGTAGTACTGCTCGTCGTCGTCGCCATCGGCGTCCATGATGTTCAGGCGCTCGCGACGGATCTCGCGGTGCACATCTGTCTCCCGCTCTGCAGCTTCAACAGCCAGGGCCGCCTGTACAGCTTCTGCCAGGGTCTTAGGGTTTTTCAGGGCAACTTCCTTTCGAATATGGGGTTTCAGTCCGCGCTGGAAGTCATGTACATTATCTTCCTCGTGACGATGGGGTAACTCCAGTAGTTGCTCGCGGAAATAATTCGCGTACTTCTGTACTGTAGTCCGCTGTGTCGCGCGATCCAGATTGATACGAGCTTGCTTCGCCGGTGTACGTCCACAGAATTCGGTGATTAGTGCCGCCTCCATGTGCGTAATACCGGTAAAACCGCCGCCAATTTCATCGTGCGTACTCGCCACTTGCGCGTACCACCACTTGGATACATGTCCGTGAAAATAGCCAGATGCCCAGTACACGCTACGAGGTTCCTCCGGGTTTACGTTGTGATATTTCAGGTAACCCCGTGCATGACGAAACCAGTTCCGTAGCTCGTCGATATTCGTAGTCGATAGCTTCTCGATCTTCGCTGGTTTCACATCGCTGGGCATGAGCCCATGCATGTCGCTGGTCCGGGCAGAACGAAGCTGGTCTCGCATCTGCTGCTCTACAACTCGGCTCCGGTTCACTCGGTCGTCGAAATGACTGAAGCCTTGTCGCAAGTACTCGTCCAAGCGGCGAATCTCCGCCGTTGCCGCCGTCGTAGCTTGCGCTACTTCTTGCATCTTCGCTTGCTCCGTCGACATAGTCTCGACTCGGTCGGCTAGTCGTTGAAGCATGCTCATCATGTTTGCGAGGGTCGGTTGCGTGCCCTCTTGACCTCCTTCGAGCGGAATCGGCTGTGCTTCGCCGGCAGTGGCCGCTACCGGAAAGCTTCCGCTGTCCTCAGGTGGTGTCTCTCCTGGTGTAGCCATCTTTACTTCGCTTACCGCTGTCTAAGCTCCGAAACCAAGTGTTAGGCTCTAGCTTAAGCCTGTTCTTTAGGCCCTTTAGGATGCAGCGGAAGGATTTAGGAAGTATGGCCAATCTCTTCTGGTTACAGGGGTTCCTGGGTTATAGTTCTGTCTCTTAATTCTACCTAGACTTGTCCGAGGCGGTATTTATACCCGCCGAGGTCATAGTCATACCTGTGCTATGTTAGCCGGGTGTCATGGGCTACCCGTGCTGTGTTAGCCACGTAAGGCTTGAGTCAGAGAACTCTAGAGAATTCCAGAACAGTCTTCGGCCTTATACTACTAATATTTACGCCCGCAATACTAATATGTACAGCGACTCCGCGGATGCGTAGTCGTACTACCTTTGCGGGGAGTTATGCCTGATAGTATAGCAGAAGATTATGGCTATAGGGTAATGGAGTATAACAGGGTGCGCAGCACAGGGCGCGGTGTCGCATGCTTGGCTGCGGATCGGGGTGCCCTCTCATCGCGGGGCACTCGGTGCACTACCCGGGCTCACCAGGAGGCCTTGCTTGCTCGCAAGAGATTATCTCGGGGTCATGAGCTTGGTGGTGGCTCGAGAGCGTGCTCGCTGCCTCATCTGACGGCGCAAATTCGTCCGCCATCCCGTTGCCGAAGCTGCACAGCATGTCCGGGGATCACCCTCGCACACACGCGCACGCGTGACCCGGACTTTGCTAAACCGTGTGCGCATCACTCATCCATCCCGCCTCGTGCGGGATGCGGGCCGCCTCCAGGCGGACTGCTATGTTGATCTTTTAGTACTACTTTTGGCAGTGGGTAAACTTGTTTGTGGCCTTCTCGTAATTCACACCAGTACCTGTACCATTGCCTGTATAATAATTGTGGGTATCGCATGCTTGGCTGCGGATCGGGGTGCCCTCTCATCGCGGGGCACTCGGTGCACCACCCGGGCTCACCAGGAAGCCTTGCTCACGAGAGATTTCCTCGGGGTCCAGAGCTTGGTGGCCGCTCGAGACCGCGCTCGCTGCCTCATCAGACGGGGTACATGGCACATTTTTGAGTCAAAACGGTCCAATTCCTGGACTCAAAAATGTGCCCCCCACGTGATCGCTTAGGCTGGGATATGTACCCATTTTTCGGTCACATTTCAGGTGCAATGCAATACTATACGAGAGTACTAAAAATGGCACATCGGCGTGTCCTCTTCGCGCCCTCAGTCGCGTAAAGTACTATCCGCCTCACCTTGGAAGATTGCGGACGCGAGGGCATGGCGACTGCGTTTCAAGCGTTTCAAGCCTAGAAATCGAGCCTCACTCGCGCAGAGAAGACGCCCCGGGCCTACGAGTCTATCGCCGACCTCAGAGATTGTGTTCGTCGCAACGAGATGCTACCTCTGAACCCTGCTGACAGCGACGCGGCGTTGGGGCGAGATGTCGGCGCAGGCGGCGGTGCGGGCTTCGCGTCCCGAGATGAGGGCTCCTTAGGCGGAGATGCGGGTCGGGGAGGCGGAGATGCGGCACCGCCACGTGAAGATGTGGCCCTGCGACTCCCACCAGCGGCACCCGAAGGCGCCTGACGGCTTGACGGGGCTTCGCGTTTCGGCTTAGGCGCCTGGAAGGGGTCGTCGTCCTCCAACTCTTTCGCCATCTTAAAGGAGGAGTCGGCCCACGCTTCTTGGAATGCTTCTTGCGCAGCTTAATGGGCGACAAGCTGCTGCTCTTGCCTCCATAGGCGGAGGTGCGGGTCGGGGAGGCGGAGATGCGGCACCGCCACGGGAAGATGTGGCCCTGCGACTCCCACCAGCGGCACCCGAAGGCGCCTGACGGCTTGACGTGGCTTCGCGTTTCGGCTTAGGCGCCTGGAAGGGGTCGTCGTCCTCCAACTCTTTCGCCATCTTAAAGGAGGAGTCGGCCCACGCTTCTTGGAATGCTTCTTGCGCAGCTTAATGGGCTACAAGATGCTGCTTTTGCCTCCCTAGGTGGAAATGCGGGTCGGGGAGGCGGAGATGCGGCACCGCCACGGGAAGATGTGGCCCTGCGACTCCCACCAGCGGCACCCGAAGGCGCCTGACGGCTTGACGTGGCTTCGCGTTTCGGCTTAGGCGTCTGGAAGGGTCGTCGTCCTCCAACTCTATCGCCATCTTGAAGTAGGACTCGGCCCGCGCTTCTTGGAATGCTTCTTTCGCAGCTTAATGGGCGACAAGCTGGTCTTGCCTCCCGTGCTCAACGCACCGTGCGGGCGCTTCGTCGCACTCGAAGGCTGAGGCTCACTCGGCGGCTTGGCAGTCTCCGAGGGACCAAGCCTGCTCGGGGGAGGGGCGGAGCTGCTCGAAGCTCTATCAAGAGACCTGCTGCAGCGCCGTTTTGGGAGCCATCTCCGCCGGACCCCGGTGGCGGTGGTTGAGGTGCGGGCTTAGAGGACCCGCCAGCCTGACGCGGCGCCGCTACGACCTGGTAGTAGCGGTCGTCGGCCAAGACGGTGGGGGGTAAAGAGCCGGCTCGGCAACCTTCCAGTATGAGGATTTTTATGACAAAAAGGGGATTTAATTGCCCATATGCTTTACAATACTATACAGATTGCAAGGCAGTACCACTAATGGCATGAAAGGGATGTGAACACGCACCGGCTTGACGATACTATACGGACTGCAAGGCAGTAGGGCTAATGCCTGATATTTGCTGGCGGCACGCCGCAGATTGCTGCAGCGCTGCACCGCAGATGCTGCCTTAAGGCATGGTTTAATTGACTGGATGGCTGCAAACCATTTATTAGTATGCGGGGTTGCATGGCATAGAAGGGATATGAACACGCACCTACTTGACGATACTATACGGACTGCAAGGCAGTAGGGCTAATACGTTATATTTGCTGGCGGCACGCCGCAGATTGCTGCAGCGCTGCAGCGCAGATGCTGCCTTAAGGCATGCTTCAATTGCCTGGATGGCTGCAAACCATTTATTAGTATGCGGGGCTGCATGGCATAGAAGGGATATGAATACGCACCTACATGTCGATACCATACAGATGGCAGGGCAGTAGGGATAATACGTTATATTTGCTGGCGGCACGCCGCAGATTGCTGCAGCGCTGCACCGCAGATGCTGCCTTTAAGCATGCTTTGATTGCCTAGATGGCTGCAAACCATTTAGTATGCGGGGCTGCATGAATCACCAACATGCGCCGGTCGCCGCGCGTTGGCGCCCCGCTGCCCCGGCCGCGCTAGCAAAGGAAGTGCGGTTTGTGAAATCGACGGACAGGAGTCGATTAAACTCTTATCTGCGGTTGAGAATGATTTGTTCTGATAGTTGATTATGATTAATGAGGTATTGTCCAGGGAGCTATGGCAGCGAATTTCAAGATGCATGAATCCCTTGTCACGGACCAAACACGAACCCACGTTGCTTGCCGAGGTGCTACGAGAGATGCGCCCGTAAAGTCGCCGAATCTCTTCCGACGACCAACCACAAGGCGCGTCCGTTGGTGTCGGGGTTTCTTGGGTGCTTTGGCGCGATGAGAAGTACACGACCCGCTGTCAACAGGCTGTCGAGGTAGTCCATTCGCGGCAGGGGCCTCTGCGTCATGTAGGTGCTCGGAATCTGCACGCGATAGATTTCCGCCTTGGAGGCCGCCAGCAACGGTAGGAGCAAATTCAGGTGAGTGAACCAAGGCGACATGACAACGACAAAGGGCTCCTTGCCTAGGGCAGCGTTACAAGAGCTAGGGGCGACAGTACACGGGTTTGTACACGAGAGATGCGGGCGTTCACCTGCCCCCACTGCGGAGATGCGGCGGGTAATCCCACCCTTTACGGCGGTCAATTCGATCTCTCCACCCTCCGCATCTCTTGCTCGCCAGTCGTGCCAGCGGTGGCCTCAGCCACCGCTGCTTTGACGTCCGGGAGGACGTACCCGTCGTCCCCAATGTGGGCCTCCGGGTTCCAGTGCCGCGTCTCTTTCGCCGCCGTCATGGTTCTCGCCGTCTCGCATACACGAGCCCACGTTGCTTGCCGAGGTGCTCCGAGAGATGCGCCCTTCAAGTCGCAGAATCTCTTCCGACGACCAACCACAAGGCGCGTCTGTTGGTGTCGGGGTTTCTTGGGTGCTTTGACGCGATGAGAAGTACACGACCCGCTTTCAACAGACTGTGGATAGGTAGTTCGTTTGCGGGCGGGGCCCTTGCGTCAAGTAGGTGCTCGGAATCTGCACGCAATAGATTTCCGCCTTGTAGGCCGCCAGCAGCGGTAGGAGCAAATTCAGGTGAGTGAACCAAGGCGACATGACAACCACAAAGGGATACTTGCACATGTCAGCGTTACAAGAGCTAGGAGCGATAGTTCACGGGTTTGCACGCGAGAGATGCGAGCGCTCCTATGCCCCCACCTGCGGAGATGCAGCGGGTAATCCCACCCTCTACCTTTGGTTCATGGTTCATGGTTCATGGTTCATGGTCATGGTTCCCGCCGTCTCGCATACACGAGCCCACGTTGCTTGCCGAGGTGCTCCGAGAGATGCACCCTTCAAGTCGCAGAATCTCTTCCGACGACCAACCACAAGGCGCGTCTGTTGGTGTCGGGGTTTCTTGGGTGCTTTGACGCGATGAGAAGTACACGACCCGCTTTCAACAGACTGTGGATAGGTAGTTCATTTGCGGGCGGGGCCCTTGCGTCAAGTAGGTGCTCGGAATCTGCACGCGATAGATTTCCGCCTTGTAGGCCGCCAGCAGCGGTAGGAGCAAATTCAGGTGAGTGAACCAAGGCGACGTGACAACGACAAAGGGATCCTTGCACAGGGCAGCGTTACAAGAGCTAGGAGCGATAGTTCACGGGTTTGTACACGAGAGATGCGAGCGCTCATATGCCCCCACTGCGGAGATGCGGCGGGTAATCCCACGCACCCTCTACCTTTAAATTCTCTCCACCCTCTGCATCTCTTGCTCGTCAGTCGTGCCAGCGGTGGCTTCAGCCACCGTTGCTTTGACGTCCAGGAGGACGTACCCGTCGTCCCCAATGTGGGCCTCCGGTTTCCAATGCCGCATCTCTCGCCGCCGCCATGGTTCTCGCTGTCTCGCATACACGAGCCCACGTTGGTTGCCGAGGTGCTCCGAGAGATGCGCCCTTCAAGTCGCAGAATCTCTTCCGACGACCAACTTCAAGGCGTCGACAATTGTCACATCTCGCCCCCTTCTGACGGCAGTGAGTGGCGCGGAGCAATTGAGAAAGATGATGAGGAGCAGCCCCCCCCCCCCCCCCCCCCCCGCCACGCTGTCGACATTGGCAGGACCCGAGCCGTAGTCCGGGTCTGCCATGACGAGGGCTTTTGCCGGGCCATTTTACCAGGGGACGACATTCGCATCTGCCGGTGAGCTTCTTGGACATACTCGTTGCAAATCCCCCGCAACTCGTTGTACACAAGCCGGTGGTCTTCAGAGGCCAAGAAGGCCCGCATGTTCACCGTGCTGCCTCTCGTCCCTGCCCCTCTCTTGCAGTCTGAGGTCATCGGGTATCGCGGATCGTGCATGATGTATTAGAGGTCGTTGGCAGACAAGGACGAAAACACGAAGCGGGTGGGAAACGGGGCGGGTGTCACCACTCATGTCGAGATGCGCGACGGCGAGGTGCGCTCAACGCAGCCCACGGCGCCCTGATGAGAGATGCAAGCGAAGATGCGAGTCCGTGTACCGTTGGAGCCGCTCCTAGGAGAGGGACCAAAGGTGGCACACCTTGAGGCTTGGGGGGTCAGGCTGCGGCTCGCCGTGAGGCGAAGGCTGCGAATCTCCGGCCGCGGGCCATAGCGGTCCGCTTCCATGTTGCCCACCGCCCGGCTGCATGGGCGTCATGGGCTGAGTCGTGGGTATTGGCGCCCGAGACGCCCTCCTGCCGGAACGCAAGTGCATCGGCGGAGAATCTTGCGCCATGGGGGTCACTAGCAGTGTGTCGGGAGCCCTGCTCGTTGGGTCAAATTAAGCCAAGTGCAGCCGCAGATGTCCCCGCCACGCACAGAACTCTGCAAGCGGGCAGATGTGCGTTTTGCTCTGCGAGGACGGTCTGCCATGCTTTTGTGCACCGAGAAGCGTTAAGATGCCTCAAAGAATACAAGCGCGAGGGAGCTTGCGAGGGGTAGATGAGTGGGAAGCACAGTGGCGGCGTAGCATTCGAGGCCACAAAAAACGGTGGGCGTGGAAGGGTAGCGACGCATCTCGTCAAAGGGCGGTGGACAGGCGTGTAGTACATAGTGAAGGTTCATTTCACTGAACAGTACCTCGTACAGTGTTGGCAAGAAAAGGAAGCCAGTTTCACAGTACATTCGTACTGTGTTAGGCTGGACTCAAATTTGCACCCCCCCAAAAGGGGTACAATATTGAGCTAAGGGGGGTGCAATTTTGAGTCCAGAAATGTGCCCATTTTGACTCAATAATCGCCCTTTTTCCCATCAGACGGCGCAGATTCGTCTGCCATCCCGTTGCTGAAGCTGCACAGCACGTCCGAGGATCACCCACACACACACGTTCACGCGTGGCCTGGACTCTGCACCGTTTGCGCATCACTCATCCATCCCGCCTCGTGCCGGATGCGGGCCGCTTTTAGGCGGCTTGATGTGTTGATTTTCTAGTATTACTTTTAGCGGTAGGTGGATTTGCTACTGCCCTTTTTGTAATTCACACCAGCACCTGTATAATGTTCTAAACTAGTTTATGTGGTTTCTCTACCTGTACGAGATAGCCCTGGCGCGGCGCCCGTAGCGCGTGTGTGCGCGCGCACGATTGCGGGGGCCGGTCAGAGCCACCACCTGCCTTCACGGCGGACCGACCGGTCACTCTCCTTTGCTGTGGCACGCTCCATCGAGCGCACCACAGCAAAGTCGCGGCAATTTTGCCGCGCAGGGTGCCGGTCTTCCGCCATCGTACCATGTACGGTGAGCGACGCCTTTCGGGCCCCCCCCTGGGAGAAACCCGTTAGGGTTTGTGTGGTTAATGTACGCGCGCCGCTTGCGACGTGCTAACTACTACCCGCGAACGAGCTGCTGATTACTCGCCCAACGCGAGGAGAGGACGAAGCTGCAGCGCTTCCCCATTCAGTGGAACAAGGTCCAAGACCTTCGACTAGTGTCGACCAACAGTAACCCCTGGCTGCCCCTTCCCTTGTGGGCATGGCTCGATCCGTACTGGCCCCTACTCGGCGTAGGTGTCGCGATGCGCTCCGATTGGGGCGTATGCCGACGCACGCCCGCCGTCTAGTACAGATTCGAGTACAAAGTGACAGTACACTGCCAGTGGCCAAGCCAGCGCCCAGTGGCACATGGCTACTCCCACGCCGCGGCACTCCTACTGTGCCGCGCACCGTGGACCCTGACGCCGACGCGGAGAGGGCCAGCAGAGCGACAGGGCGCTCTGCTCGCCCCCCTCGCGACATCCATCGCGCCAATTCCTGTACTCCCGACTCCCCCTTTATGAGACATCGCGTCCGTCGTAATCTCGGCAACTGGCAAGCCGCTGGCGCAAATCGCAGTGTTCTCAACTGGATATCCCGAGGTGTACGCGTTCCTTTCTTGGACGGGCTTGCCCCACCTTCTTTTCATCAGGGGGTGTCAATGGGGATGCTACTCCTGCTCAACTGGAGTTTATGGACGGTGAATTGGCTCGCTTCCTGGCCGTTGGGGCCTGGGAGCGAGGCTACTGCGCAAAATGGGTGTCCCGGCTGTTCCTGGTTCCTAAGCCTGGAACAAACAAATGGAGGCTCATCATTGACCTTCGCCCCCTGAACCGCTATTGTGAGACGCGCGATCTTTCGTTTGAGACGCTTTCGCATTTACGCAACCTGGCGCGCCCTGGGGACTACATGTTGCAGATGGACCTGCAGGACGGGTTTTACGCGGTTGGAATCGCCCCTGAGGACAGGGATTTTTTCACTGTCGATTACCGCGGCACTCTGTACCGACTGGCTGGCCTTCCCATGGGCTGGTCTCTGTCCCCCTATTACTTCTGCCAGTTCACCAACGTCCTCACTAGGGCATTGCGTCGTAACCCGGCTGAAGCAGACGGCACACCTATTCCCCGGCGACGATTTGGCCTGCGCATGTTGCCCTACATGGACGATTTCCTGTTTCTAGCTCGGACTCAGGCTGAGGCCATTTGGCAACGTGACTACATCGAACGCCACCTCTCGGGCTTTGGTCTGCTGCGCAACCCCAACAAGGGCGTGTGGGAGCCCACCCAGAAGCTCGTGCACCTGGGGTTAGAAATTGACACATCGGGGTCACCTACTCTTCGTGCGCCCGCTGAAAAACTCGCCAGCATTGCCCGCGCGGCCAAACGCCTAATCCAACGAGCAAAACGCGATCGTCGGTGGTTGCCAGCTCGCGAGTTGGCCGCTCTCGCGGGCAAATGCCAGTTTCTCTACTTGGCCATTGCCCCTGCCCGTTTCTACCTTCGTGAGCTGCATGATGTGCTCAAGACGCGCGACTCTTGGTCCGGCCGCGTCAAGCTTACCCGCCAGCTCGAACGCGATCTGCAATGGTGGGTGGGTGTGCCCACCCAACACAACGGCCGTCCCATTAACCGCCCCGTCGAAACCGGTTACCTACACGTCGACAGTTCGTCGTACGGCTGGGGTGCCGTTTTGAACGAGCACCATGAAGCTCGGGGTTTTTGGTACGACGATGACCGCAATGCGCACATTACCCTGAAAGAGCTCAAAGCCGTCCGCTTGGCTATTGAGTCCTTCCTCCCCATGCTCCAAAACCGCCACATCCGCTTGCACGAGGATAACCAAGCAGTTGTCGGCGTCCTCACTAACCTTACCTCTCGCTCTCCACGCCTCATGGCTGAGCTACGCAAAGCGTGGTACCTCATGGACACGCACGGCATCACCCTTTCCGTGCGCTACATCCGTTCTGCGGCGAATATCTGGGCTGACCGCCTTAGTCGCGAGGTTGATTGCGACGACTGGCAGTTCAACCCTCGTCGGTTCGCCTCGCTCACTGCTAAATGGGGCGCCTGCACCATCGACCGCTTCGCGACTTCTGAAAACGCCCTCCTGCCCCGCTACAACGCCCGCTGGCGTGACCCGCGGTGCGAGGCCGTCGACGCCCTGCGCCTCTCCGACGCTGCATGGCGTTGCGAACGTAACTGGTGTAACCCTCCGTGGAACCTCATCGGCGATCTAGTCTCCAAACTTGAGTCCAGCGGTGCCTCAGCCATCGTCATTGTTCCCTACTGGCATGACAAAGCTTGGTACCAGCTCCTCTCAGAGATGTGCTCCGACATGCGCTCTTGGAAGCCGCGCCACGACCTCTTCATTCCTGGCCGTACCGGCGACCGCCTTCCTGTGGGCGCACCCCGCTGGCCTGTCGTCGCCTTCAACATTCCCGCCCGTGACCCCCGCCCGTGGCCTGCTGCGCCCGGCATTTTCTAGTCGGCAAACCAGACGATCCTTGTGAAATGTTCTAAACTAGTTTATGTGGTTTCTCTACCTGTGCGAGATAGCCCTGGCGCGGCGCCCGTAGCGCGTGTGTGCGCGCGCACGATTGCGGGGGCCGGTCAGAGCCACCACCTGCCTTCACGGCGGACCGACCGGTCACTCTCCTTTGCTGTGGCACGCTCCATCGAGCGCACCACAGCCCGCCCAACCCTCCCTGGCTGTGGGATCGTATGCCTGCAAATTCCTGAATTTCACAACCTGTAACCAGACCTGGCATTCTTCGGCAAACCAGACGATCCTTGTGAAACTGTGGGACTGATGGCCAGGCCCCCCCCCCCGGCTCCGCCGGCCTCTGCACGCCCGCGGGACACTGTGTTACTGGGCTACCGGTACTGGGTATCATCCGGGTCACGGTCAGCTCCAGACCATCCGCCGCGACACTGTAAATAAACTACCACCTCTGCTCATCGTCGTTGTCAGCATCACCTACGTGGGCAAGCAGTGCCGGCACACTTTTGCTCTCGATGAAACGAGTGTGTTAAGCAGACAGCTGTGTTAGGCACCCTCAGCTTCCTGTAAGGTTTCTCTCTCTCTCTCTCTCTCTCTCTCTCTCTCTCTCGGCACCCTCAGTCCGTGCCGCTCAGCTCCCTGGCTTGCCACAGATCATCACCCGGCTACTCGGTATCCTTGGAGCCAGCGGCTGATCGGAGCTCATCTAGACTTTGGCGCGCTGTGCCGCGGCGGCGAGTGACTCGGCCATGCCGCCGCGCCGCCGGTCTCGCGCGTCACCGCCGGCGGACGAGCAGAAGGGCATTGACGCGCCGCCCGCAGCAGCAGGTGGGGGCGCCCGGTTGCGAGGGGAGGACGGTGTGGGGGGGCTGCGGCTGTCTACCCGCCCACCCACACGCACACACACACACACACACACACACACACACACACACACACACACACACAAGCCCTCACACACACATACGCACGCGCGCACACAAATAGAGAGGGGGGGAGGAGGGGACAAGAGAGAGAGAGCGTACAGGGAGCCGCCGCAGGTGGTTAAGGGCATCACCGCATCCCGAAAGCGGATAGACAGCTTAAAATCCCAGACATTTATCCATGTACGTACGTATGCAAACATCCACGCATGCACACCCATTCAAACACTCACTCACTCCCATGCGCACGCACAAGGTTGGCACGCCTTGCTCTCTTGGCACATGTGTGGTGATGTGCCGAGTGGAGGGGAAGGGGAAAGAAGGGGCTGGGGGGGCGGGGGGGGGGGGGGGGGGGATTTCCTGCCGATCTTCTTTTCCTCGCGATGGGACACCGCGTCCTGAGAGGATAGCGTCCACCCTGTGCAGGCACGCTGGGCGAGGTCAGCGCGCAGAGTGTGCAGACGCTGTTGTCGCGCAGCAACAGACGCCGCGCGGCCAGGGGACTGCGGGGCGCCACCCCTGCAGCGGTGAGTCACCCCACCGCTGCTCATGCAAGCTGCTGATAGCCTTTCGGGTGAGGGTCAGCAGGCGCAGGGGGTCACATGCATGTCATTGCCGAGCGTGCCGCTGCAGATTGGCTCACGTCAGCACGCGCCTCCACACCCGTAGGCGGCGGAGGACCTAGCCTGTGGCGCGCGGGCGGTGGCTGGGCACGAGGAAGATGGTGATGGTGGGCAGCTGGCGGTGGAGACTGGCGCGGCGGAACGTGACGCCGGGAGGCAGCTGCAAGCGGGGGCAGGGGAGGCGCCGGAGGCCGAAGAGGACACAGGCTGGGAGGTGCGGCTGCAGTCCTGATAGGGGACAGGGAATGGGGGAGGGGGGGGGGGCTGACTGGCTGGTGGCTGGCAGTGGGAGGGGAAGGAGGCGGCGCATGAGGAGCACGACTGGGAGGAGGTGGAGGGTGGCGGCAGCGAGGAGGATGAGCAGCAGCGCGAGGAGGAGGAGGTCATCGAGATCAGCGACGCCAGTGATGGCGGCGTGCAGGATGTGTCGGCAGGTGAGGGCGCCGTTGCGGCCGCAGCGGCACCCCCTTCTCCCTCTCTCCGTCTGAAAGTGTGGGGTTGCCTGGTTGGCTGAGAGCACTGGCCACCCGCCTGGCTGCGCAGAGCGGGGCGCCAAGCAGGCGAGCGCAGCGGAGCGGCAGCTGGTGCGCCGTGCGCGGCTGCTGTGCCTCCTCGCGCGCGGCCGGCTGCTGGACGCCGGCGCGGACGACCCGGTGCTGCAGGTTGTGCCAGCTGCCGCACCTATCATTGGCGATGGCGCGGCGTCCGCTGGTCACCAATGCAGTGTCACATCCCACAGTCATTGTGTCACACATGTCGGCCTGCGTGGCTGTCTGTCTTTGTATGTTTCGCGCCCACTTTGTCGTCATTTATATTCGCCGTCAGAATGTTGATCTTCTTTGCCGCCTTGTATTGGTCGATATTATCGATGAACCAATGGTCAAGCATCCATCGTGTTGGGTGCGACATGGACAATTGCACACCGTCGTCTTCGATGTATATGTATATGTATATGTATATGTATATGTATATGTATATGTATATGTATATGTATATGTATATGTATATGTATATGTATATGTATATGTATATGTATATGTATATGAATATGTATATGTGTATGTATATGTATGTTTGTGTATATATGTACATGTATGTGTATGTGTATTTGTATTTGTATGCGCATGTGTATGTAAATGATGATAAGCCAGGCTGGACATGGACTGGGTTTGATTATGACTTAGTGCATCGCCCCGTAGTGGGCGCCACTGCACGTCCTAATACCGGTACGCGCGCGACAAATCCGCCGATGTTTCGACGTTTGTAGCGGCAAACACACCTCGTATGCAAGTTTTCCACTTTTCCTAGCCGGTTTATTCTCTACAGTGTCGCAGCGGCGGGGCACACAGTGCTGTGTGTGTGTGTGTGTGTGTGTGTGTGTGTGAGAGAGAGAGAGAGAGAGAGAGAGAGGGGGAGAGGGAGGGAGAGAGAGGGGGGGGGGGGGGGGGGGGGAGAGAGAGAGAGAGAGAGAGAGAGAGAGAGAGAGCTTGCATGTGGGCACTCCAACCGGCAAGAAGAGACCACACGATGGCCAAGGGGCATCACCCTAACTCTATTGGGTGTGTGGTTTGAGCTTCACAGGTATATACATGTGTAAGTAAACATATGCAAATCTACGTGCATGTGCAGCAGTTTGTTGTTCTACGCAGCGGTGCCTCAATCACACTGCCCCTTGGCCGCACGGAGGCTGCCGGGGCTCCGGAGGCGCAGCGCTCCCAGTGCTGTCCGGCAGGGCGACGCAGGCTCGCTCAGTCCCGCTGAGCCGCCCCTCCAATAACCCACGCACGGGTGGCTGGGCACTGCGCAGGCCTCGCTGCTGTCCTTGCTGCCGCGGGAGGTGGCGGACGCGGTGGACTCTCGGGCGGGATTGTCGGCGGAAGACCTGGCGCCGGTGGTCGCCTGGTTCCGCCGCACATTCCAGCAGGTATGGCAGCCGCTGCGCTATGCATCGCGATGTCTGCGCAGTATCCCCCCCCCCCCCCCCCCCTCCCTCCATCCGCCTCTTTGCCACTGACTCAAACACACACAGACACACAGACAGGCACGTACATATCGGGGGGTTGGGGATTGGGGGGGGGGGGGGGGGGGGTCAGTTAAAGGTATACGGGCTGATTTAGGAATAGACAAAAAGAGAGACACATTGAAATTTGAAAATTAATTTGAAATTTATTACAACTGCGAGTCTGGTGCCCCACTCGCCCAGACTGAGTCGCTCTTAGGGCCTGCCCTCTCTAACCACTATGGGAAACGCAAATATGTAATCACAACTCAGGCTACCGGCCATCCTCCTGTGTGTCCAAGCCCCTCCTCCTTCCAGTGGGCTATAGCTAACACAGCAGCGCCCCCCTCTCTACCTAAGGCAGACCCATCCCATCCAGAGCTCAGCCAGAAAAGAGACATAGTAGACAGACATAAAGGAGGGGGTGGCCTACAGCGAGGCTGTGGGCCTTTGAAGCGCTACGGACAGGTATCCGCTACGAGCAGTGTGTGGAGACGTTTTGCGCGTGTAACACTGCATGCTGGGGCTCCCTAACGGGCCTCCCTCCGCAGCACGTTCCATGCTGTTGTGGCTGTACTTTTGCCCCTGCTTGAGGCTTTTAATCCGGGCCTGGTTGCGCCTTGATGGCATTCAGCGTCCAATTTGCCACGAACTGCAGAGAGTATGCAAAGTCACTCACCGATGCCGTGAACGTTGTCGCTCCTCCTCCTCCCCTGGCGCCCTAAACCCCCCCCCCCCCCCCCCCCCCTTCCCCTGGACCCCTTTTTCCCCCTCCTCTCCTCCTGTTGCCTAGGTGCCATTGAGGTCGGCGGAGCAGCTGGCGAGTGAGGTGGCGGAGGAGGGAGACGCCACAAAGCCAGGCGCAGAGGTGCACCGGGCGCTGGTAGCTGCGGCGGCGGCGAGGCGTGGCTCAGCGGAGGAGCTGGCGTGCGTGGCGGTGGCGCTGCTCCGCGGCCTCGGCTGTGTGGTGCGCCTCGTGGCGGTCCTGGAGCCGTCCCCGCGGGAGCGCTCCCTGCGCGCCACGGGTGGGTGGCCCCGGGAGGGACCCGGCGAGCCGGGGCGCTCGTCACTCGTGTCTGCCCGGGAACATGTGTGCTGCTGGGGAGGCTTTGTGTCCCGAACTGTCACGCGCTCTGCACTTCAGCTTCATCAAGTGGAGCTGTCAGCTGTCAAATTATAGAGACACGTTATTTTATTGTCTGAATATGTGTTTAATTAACCGGAAGTTGTTGCATAGATGTGCGGCCGAATCCGCGGTGTACTGGTCCCAAATCAGTATCCGTTACAAGCTTTCTATGACAGCAGGCTTTCTTCCTACCGCAATGCTGCATCACCGGTATCTCTATCAATTCATTACCGAGTCAGTGTACAATTTAGTAATGCTACCTCGCAGGGGGGGGGGTGGGGGGCGAGGGGGAAGCTGGAGCACTGCCCGTCTAGCCTAACATATAGATAGGGAGCCCATACACAACCCCCTGGCTAGTTGCTGTTATGGCGGGGCAGCTGTGCTTTCCCCATGTTTCCGGCCTGATTTGTACCCTTCAACTCAGTGCTGTGTTAGAGGGAGGGGGGGAAGGGGAGGCAGCTTGTATATCCGCAGTGGGCGCACAGATGTTCCACCTTGATATCCAACTTAGATGTTTCAATGCAACAACTGTGAAAGCGACGCCTACACCGATCATGGCAGGACCTGCTCTGAACGAAATATGTTGTATATGGAGTACCGCTCGACCAGTTTAGTGTATCATGCGCGCGCGTGCTTGCGCAGTGAGCAGTGTCTGAGCTGTGTGATATCGTCGTGTCGCCTCTTATGGGTGGCGCTGATCTCGGCCGCCGCAGCGCTTGTCGTCAGTTTCACTCCCGACTCGCGTCTCAGACTGTCGAAGCGCCGTCGAGAGCACTCGTCCCCACACCAAGCACGATGGGACCCCACGAGAGCAGTAATGGTACGTTTTCCGCAGTGGGTATTTCTAAATACGGGGCCCTCCGACGACCACCCGGTGCAGGCAAGATGGCGCGCGTGCGGCGCAGCGGCGACGCAGGGCAGGTGAGGCCGTCCCTATCCGGAGGCTAGCTGCTGCTGCCTTCCCGTCGCACTCGAAGGGCGACAGCTAAGCACGATGTCGGCGATGTGTTCTCGTGGGCAGGGCGGCGGCCGGGCGGTCTCCAGCGGTCCCGCGACTTCCTCTTCCGGCCCGGGATCTGTTCCGACCGGCGCGGAGGAGGGATCGCCGGGCAATGCGAGGCCGCAGCGGGGCCGGAAGAGGGGCGCCACCTCTGGCAGCGTTCCGGCGACAGGGCGCTCGACGCGTGGGCGGGGGCGGGGGAGAGGCAGAGAGCGGGACCGGGACTCCGGGCGGGCAGCGGGTAAGCGCGCACTCAACTGTTTTCCGATCCAATAGCGACAATGCCGACGAGTTGATTCATTGTACATATTATGTCGTGTACGGTATTTTCCGAAACTAATTTGTCATTTTCTTCGTGCGGATCGAAACCTGCTACCACTGGCCGCTGCCGTGCAGGCGCCCGATCGGAGGAAGGCACCGCGCCCGATGCTTGCGGCGCTGCGGAGCCGGAAGGCGCCGCAGCAAAGAGGCGCCGGGGCGACCTCGAAATGGAGCGAGAGCTGGAGATGGCGCTGGCGGCGACAGCGATCGCGGCGGGCGTCGCACCCGCTGTCGACGACAGTGCGCCGGCGGCAGCGGACCCAAAGACTGAGGAGGGGAAACCCGGGAGCGGTCCGTCGGGTATGCCCCTGCTCCTGTCATTTGTTTAGCAAACTGCTTCCAATCCATCACGTCAAGCCCCTTCCCTCGGCAGTCGTGTTACAACTGCGGTAGCAGTGGTCGACGTCCCAATTTAAGGATCTCAAATTCCAAGACTGAACGGATTGCGTTAGTTTGGAAGTCGCGAAAATGAAATTCTCGCCACTCATCGGACCCGACTCGTCGACATATCACTCCAGTCAGGTTTAGATTGTTACCCATCACAACTACATGCAGCGGCACATCTCGTTTCACAGCAGTCGAACAGTGATGGGGCCTCGATCCGCTCAATTATGGACACTGATATACATGGTAAAATTGGCAGAGTAGTCGTGAAATCATTGCGCACCAGTGTAGGGAGTAGAGTGCCGGGTTCATCCCTAAATCCCTGCCGCTGCATGGTGATGTGTTACTAGATGATTGGGGGGGGGGGGGGGGGGGGGGGGATACTTGATATTAAAAATTGAATGTGATGACTACATCATGTCAAAATCATAACATCCATCATCCATCATTTGCATACATACTATTGTTCAATAACCACAGACGGACGCATGGGAATCCCTCGTTCTTGGAGTATTATTTGCCGCGTCACCGCAGTGTGGGAGCGGACGGCAAAGTTTGCATGCGTTGTTCTATTCCCATGCAAGCTGGGCGCCGGTGTATCTGTTGAATATGCCCGACTCGTACATGGGCTGTCCCATGGCCTGCTTGTTGCTGTGATGCATGTCTGGGTCAGCGACTGAGCATTGGGTGTGGTATGCTGTGTGCCCTTGCGACAGGCGGGGCCGCCTGGTCGCGGCGGCTGCCGCCCCACGAGGTGTGCACGCACTGGGCCGAGGTCTTCTGCGGCCGCGGCTCGACGGGGCGCTGGGTGCATGTGGACGGCGTGATGGGCTACGTGGCGCAGGAGCTGGCGGTGGACCTCGGCGGCCGCTTCCCGGGCGCCTACGCGGTCGCCTTCCGCGGCGGCGGCGCCAAGGACGTCACCGCCAAGTACATTGAGGCCGTCAAGGTGCCCCCCCCCCCCCCCCCCCCCCCCCCTTTTCCCCAATGGAGCCTACACCACCACCACCGCAGTAGATGACGGCTCACATCAATTCATCGTCCAGGCTTCAATTTTTACAGTCGCTGCCCTCACTTTTGAATCATGGAGCCTGAAAAGGCAGTCTCCATTTGAACGACTCCATTTGCGATGTGCATTGTATCTATTGTGTAGCCTAGATGTATCCCTAGATGCAGAGCCTTGTATAGCGTTGTGCGCTGGCCCCTCTCACTGGAATATGGGACAACGCGAATGGTAAATGCTTTCGTCAGGCGCCTTGCTATGCCACTATCAGCGACTACGTCGACGTTGCGGGCACCTTTTGGGCATCTCAACCATGACGAGCATCATGTTTGCACGGTATATCATTGGATGCCGACGGGAGTCGTTATTCAGATGTGCGCGTGCCGAACTATCGTTACTGCAGGTAAAGGACTCGAAGCGCGTTGACGCCGACTGGTGGGAGGAGACCATGCGCCCGCTACGTCACGCGGAGGCCGTGGGAGCGCACCCCGAGGCGGCGGCCGTGCCATCAGCGCGCACTGCCACCTCCGCTCCTGCGACGCCGAGGGCCGCTTTAGCCTCCGCGGCCGAGCTGGAGGACAGCCAGATGGCGGCCAAGATGAAGGTGCTAACCGAGGCGCTGCCCACGACTGTCGACGGCTTCAAGTCGCACCCGATGTACGTGTTGAAGCGGCACATCGGCAAGTACCAGGGCTTGGTGCCCGGCACCAAGGCGGCGGGCCTGCACCGCGGGGAGCCCTTCTACGAGCGCGCCGCTCTGTCGGAGCTACACACCGCGGAGCGGTGGCGGCGGGAGGGGCGCGTGGTGCGGGAGGGCGAGCTGGCGTCGCCCTTCAAGGTCGAGAAGAAGCGAAAGGTGCCGCCGCCCCGGCCCGAGCCGAGCTTCATGCCCCGAGGTGCGCCCCGCCCTCCCCCCCCCCCCCCCCCCCCCCCCCCGGTCCTTCTCTGTGTTTAAAAAGGTACGAACATGCAAGGCGTGCCGGTATTCGGACAACGGTATGCCGGGAGTCACGCGGCCGTGTCGTGTTCAGCAAGCAGCTACAGACCCACGAGCGGGCGCGCGCCTTTTGTCCCTCTCGGCTTGAAAGTCTATCCCGCTACCCTGTAGTTACGTTGCCGGCCTGATTGGCAATTCTGTAGCACGCGAGGCGATGCACCTGGCATGATAATAGCTCTAGGATGGGACAAACTTTGGGGTTGCTAGGCACCGTTGGTTCCTGTTTTGCACGAGTTGTCGTCGAGACGAATACGGGTGGATAATACGATACTGTGGAAATATATGCATTGGCATGTGTGTCGGCTACTGATGGTGTTTTGAATCCACCCGTCGGCCTGTACGTCGGCAGGGAGGGGGCGCGGAGGGGGGTGGCGCCGCCCGCCCCCAGCGCCCTCGGCGGGCCGAGGACCTGCCCTCGCTGCCGGCGAGGCTGGGCTCGAGGATGGGGAGGAGGCCGGAGTTAACCCGCGCGAGGCGATGCAGCTGTACGGGCTCTGGCAGACCGAGGAGCTGGTGCTGCCGGTGGCTCGGGACGGAAAGGTGCCAAAGAACGAGCGGCTGCAGGTGGACTGCCCGCCGTACGCGGCCGCCCTGCCCGGCGGGACGGTTCACCTGCCGTACAAAAACATCTCCGCCGCCTGCCGCAAGCTGGGCGTCGACTACGCGCCCGCGATGGTGGGCTTTGAGATTCGCGCTGGGCGGAGCGTGCCCAAGTTTGCCGGAGTCGTCGTGTGCGAGGAGTTTGCGGAGGAGGTTGAGGCCGCATATCTGGACGCAGAGGCGCAGGCCAAAGAGAGAGAAGAGCGCAAGGTGGATACCCGCCCCTTCCCACGTCGACGCCCAGAGCCACAGACTCTTCATGACCCCCTCCCCCCTCCCCCCCTCAGCTGCGCTCGACACTCGGTTTATGCTGCGCTATAATGTGCATCGCTACCCCGTACGTTCTCCGGGGGCCATAGGCCGAAGCCACCCCAGCACTTGACCTCGTGTGCCAACTGCAGTCGTAGGTCCGGCATAGCCCTTGAACCATTGCCTCATTCGAACTCCGAAGGGCTAGTGTATCAACCAGGGAAACCCGGGACACGCCGGGTCGATAGCGACTATCGCTCTCAGTGGCTCAGTGCGAGAATCATAAATTGAACCCGGGACCTCTCAAATCCACCACATCAAGTGACCACCGCTCGACCGAGCTCGGATAAGAAATGTACCAAGGGACGCTACTGGTACCCCGTACGAGTAGAACGAGCCGACGATGCGCTGCGGACGAGGTCTGAAAAGTACATAGACCGCGCTGATGAGCTACCTAGGTATGCGACGATTATATACGGGTAGAACAAATATAGTATATATAGTACATCGTCGAAATGTTTCTTGTACACCACTCCACAAATGTTGGACAGGTCAGGGCACTGCGGGCGAAGACACCGCGTGGCGTGTCCTACCTGGTTACCCGAAAACACAACAGACTGGTGCGACTTATACTAGAACTATCTATTTGTTGTATTGATAATATCGACGTTTGACGTAGCACAATACATAGGCGGTGGGTGTCATTTGGGTTTCCTAATTGCTCGTACTATTTGTGGCCTACGGACTGGTGCATCACGGCCCTTTTGTCTAGACGTTTACGCAATAAGGCGAATGTTCATCGTAAATATTCGTCTTCTTTTGGTGTGGTTCATTTCCGCCCTCTCCTCCGATCCGCCCCCCCCCCCCCCCCCCCCCCCTCCCTCCGCCGGCCCTTAACCCCCCCTCCCTTCCCCTGCCCCCTCTGTGTGCGACCCGCAGGAGCGCGACTTGTGTGACCGCACCTGGCGCGGCCTTCTCAATGCGGTGTGGATGCGCGTCAAGCTGGCAAAGCGCGCTGAGGAGGACAGCGCCATGCCGCGCCAGGCAGTGGGGGGCGGACCTGCGGGCCCAGCTGCCCCCGACACAGCCAGCGCCGGCACCACCCGCGCCATTACAGCCGATTCGCTGGAGCAGCCAATGTATGACGCCCTTGGGGACGCAGACTATGAAGAGATTTGAGGCGCTGCTTGTAACACGTGTAACACAAGTTACAACGCGCGTCATGGCAGCTCCCTTCGCGGCAGCGCTTGTCAGCCTGTATCTATGAGCGTGAATTGAGAATCTGCGATGTTTTGTCTACTTCATTCTGCCCTGGAACCCTGGCGTTGCGGAGCTGCCACAAGGGCTGCAGCTGAATGCTGGCGCAAAGGTCCTTTTAGCGCAAATTATGAGCAACCATCTTTCGGTTTGTCAGAGGAGGGAACCGCAAGTGTACGTAACTACTATGGCAAGGAGCCAAGGTGTAATACACACTGGAACGACGCGATTTATGTATGCCACGTGGCTATGTCCTGGTGTATACAAGCGGAAACAATATCTCGTCCAGCTCAAGCACGAATTCGCCCTCATGACATACCCTACAGAGACGGTATATGAAGTAAGACGGGATATCCTACTGTCGCCGCCGTATATATATTATTGCACGACCCCTTGATGGGCGAGAATAGCTTGATAGGCTTGTTGCGGTGGTCAATTTTGCCCGCGCCACGTACAACCAGTATACGAGACAATAATGATATGCGAATGATACACGGAGGAACAGCTGGCATCCCTGCTGGCAATCACACATGTACACGCGCGGTGACGATGTATAAGATTTTTAACATCCAACAGCGTAGCAGTGTGCGTATATATGATGGCACTGGTCTAAGTAATATATACGTTTCGGATGGCGGATGAGCCTCATCGACTGCTGCGGCGCGACGTGTTGCTGCGAATAAAACATGCAGTTCCGTCTAAGGATTATATTCCATTTATAATCATCTATTACAGTACGTACTATTCCGTCACTACTAAATTAACATTCCATTGTAATACACAGAACGTTATACGGCGATGATTGGAAAGCAGCGCCGCGCATATAGTGGAAATAAGGCGCTGCCACTGGGGTATAAATTAACGGGCCGCGCCCCACAGCACACAGGGCGAAGCTCCACTGTGCCGGCTCCGAAACCAGCATCAAACAACCACGCTGCGAAACCAGCACAAATGGTATCAATGGATAGGCAGCGGCAGTATATGTCGGAATAGTTCGTTCTATCAGAGTAGAGTATTACTCCGATTTCAGGCGGCCGAACTTGAAGTCATTGTAAATGTGGGAGACTATAAATACGCCTGATGCGCTTTCCACGAGGCCCAAATGTGGTGGGGAAAGTGTGTGAGAGGCAGCAGGGCTCAGCACATAAGAGGGATTCTCAGGGCTGAGTCATGAGATGTTGAGGAGAGTTGAAGAATTATTACAAGCTGTGCTGCGGGGGAGACATATCTGTAAGTTGGCTAGCAGCAGGTGAATGGGGAGCGTCGCCCGTCATGCTAGTATTATATTGTACCGGGGTCGTTGATAAAAGATTGCAGATTACTGACGCTAAAAGTTACTAGGTTTTGTAGGATTTGGTCATCCTCTCACATTCCTGAGCATAGCGGCAGCACCCGACTAATGCGGTCATAATCATCCGGATTGTGGTGCGGATGGTCTATCGGCGCTGTGTCTATGCTACTACTTATGAATACTTATTATTCCGGCCCGGAATTTCCGGGCAATAGATGGGATTCTTGCTTGTGTATGTATAAGACAATTAAGGTCTTCGTCTTACAACTACACACACAACAATATCATCTATCGCCCTGACTAACTATTGCTGTCTTGCTGATACATCCGCTCGCGGACATACACCGGGCATAGCCGCGTCGGAATGCTAAAATTGCTTTGGAAGTATATCCGGTATAAAACTTCGACGGTCGCATGATGTTCCTGTATAAACATATATGCGTACATAATCTAGATGGGGCGGTACATACACATATAGTGAGCTGCTAGCTCACAAATCAAGCGCCCCCCCCCCTCCCATCCAGGGACTTCGGGAGAGCGCGCGGAGGAGAGCTTCATGCGTATGTTGTGTTAATCCATCTCATATTATGATGTTACACGGTGTCATGCACTTTCACAACTGTTCACGTACTCTATACAACTCCACGCAACTGTATACACAACTTCACCCCCTTCCATGTCAGGGATATATCGCTATCCCATGCTTTGGGGGTGGGAAGGGGGAGGGGAAGGGGGGAAGGGGCTACTTTGTCTGAGGGTTGGGGACTTGGCCTTCAAAAGGACAAGGTGTGAAGGGCCTGGCCCAAGCGGGGCCGTGCGACGGCTAGCCTGCGGCGCTGGCCATGAAGTAGCCGCAACGCATCTCAAGCTCGATTTCCAATGAGATAACAACTCGGCTTGGGCGGCGGAGGGCAGCAAGTCCGCACGCGGTAAATCAATTCCAGTTTCCCATCGTAGAGAGCTCCTCGACGTGGAGAGTTGGCGCCGGCGGAGTGCGGTTGGTCCGGCTAGCCATGGCCGCCCATGCACTGGTTCTGCGCAAACCAGACAAACACGTCGTCGTGGCCCTTGCTCAGCGCGGCGGCGGCGGTGCGCGCGTCCCACGGGCAGCCGGCCTCGCGCGCCCAGCGCAGCAGCGCGATGTGCCCGCCGAGCGCCGCCTCGCAGCAGGTCCAGCAGTCCCAGGGGCAGCCCGCGGCGTGCAGCCACTGCAGCACCGGCAGGGCGCCGCCCCGCGCGGCGGCGGCGGCGCAGTCGGGCCCCCACGGGCAGCCGGCGCCGCGCGCCCAGCGGAGCACCTCCAGGTGGCCTCCCTCCGCGGCGGCCGCGCACGTGTGGGCGTCCCACTCGCAGCCCGCCTCGCGCAGCCACTGCAGCACCCGCAGGTGGCCGCCCTCCGCCGCGGCAGAGCACACCGACCTGCAGGCGGTCGGTCCGCAGCGCGTCAGTCCCCTCAAAGCCTACGCAATCAGGAACGAGTTGTGCCGACGTGGCCCCACTGGCAGTAAGAACGCTTAAGATTATAGGGTTTCAATCTAGGGTTAAGCTAACATTTGGCAGGGTTTAGAATTTAGGTAGATTTTATGGTCCATTACTCAGGGTTTTGCTTAACCCTAAATCTGCAAAGCACTTGTCACCGGGCGGACTTTCTCAACCTATCGAATCACTACAGGCATAAATAAGGACTCGTCCGTACAGAAATGCGCTGTGAAACGTTGGCACCGGACTACCGGTGAGCTCCCCAAAGGATTGCGCGTGTGTGCAGCACACAGGCACGGGTCTACAAAAGGTGCAAAGCACCATCATGCCACTACCATCAACCGAGCCTTCTCAAAACACGGCACCTCAACCGAAAGGGGGAACGGGGCCGCAAATGGCGCTTCGATACCTCAACGCCCTCCATGTCCGGAAAACTTCAAGGGTAGGCTACGAGTACAGTAACGCATCCCGGCGTCCACCATATCCGAATCTGACCGCAGATGATATCCAAAAACTCGCCAACTGTGTCTCCCTGGTTTGAATCTCAAACACGCAAAACATGGCGTTTTTGGAAACCCCCCCACCCCCTCCTCTGCCGCCCTTCCCTTCCCCTCTGCCTTCTTTCTTCCTGTCCTCGTGAGTTAGAGGACAAAGCTTAACGGAATGACGCACGAAGAATTCTTAATTGGAGAAATGGTTCATTGTCCGGGGACTCGCGAACCTGATTGAGTGGCACGAGTGTATATAATGTCATTCTTGCATTGTCTGTGAATGCGTTGCTTGGGGTTTTGGGGGGCACTACGATTGCCACCCCTGTGTCGCCCTTGGTAGGCAGCTCAACAGGGACGACGTGCCGAAAAGTACGAGGCCGGTTTGAACACAGCCCGCCAAACATTTGGTCGCCGTGTTGACGCCGGCGACAGCGGCTCATTCACCCAAATTTACTTTTCAGAAGTGTTCCATAAATCATGTGAAATGAACCATACATATTGGGTTCTACAATGACCTAGACCATGATTTCCCTCAAAACCCTATATATATATTCCGCATATATGTATATATATGTGTATATACTATATATATATGTATATACATGTGTGTGTGTGTGTATACGTGGCACACATCGGCGGATCAGTGGAGCCCTCCGTCGCAGGTGTGTACAGCGGCGGCGTGCGCCGGGAGTCACCTGTTGCGCGGGCAGCGCCGCGCCCAGAGCCACTGCACCAGCGGGAGGTGCCCCCCGCGCGCCGCCTGCTCCATGGTGAACGCGTTCCACGCCCAGCCCTGCACGGCCGCCCACTCCAGCACCGCTAGCTGCCCCGCGCGCGCCGCCTTGGACAGCGTGTACGCGCCGCCCGTGTCGCAGCCGCTGCGGGATGCCCACTTGAGGACCTCCAGCTGCGGGGCGGGCGCGGCGCCGGTCAGTCGGTGAAGAGCTAAGCCGCGTCTTTGGCCCACAGCTACGCAACCATCCTACCATATCAAATTGATGATAATGGGAGACATAACTAAGGTTCTGCGACGTTATGCTGTATCTGCGGGGCTGTCCAGCCTAAAGTGCAATTGGAATTAGTAAAGCCACTCTGTCTGTGGACATATCATGTGCGTGCGTGGCTTTTCCCGGCCTACAGTCCGAGCATCCGGATACTGTAAAAACACCATCACCATGCTGTGCGCGCGCGGGTACTCGAATGTCATATGGCATCACTCTGGTGTTACGGCACAGCTGTGGCGTATACCTCCAGGCGATCGAGGCATGTTTCCTGCTGGCGATTGACGGCGCGGCACGGCGGGGCACTGAGGGAGGGCGGCGCCTACCTGCCCCGCCTCCGCCGCGCGGACGCATGTCATGAGGTTCCAGGGGCAGCCCGCGCCGCGCGCCCAGCGAAGCACATCCAGGTGGCCGCCCCCCGCAGCCGCAGCGGCGCAGTCTTCGTCCCAGGGGCAGCCCCGCGCGCGCAGCCACTGCAGCAGGCCCAGGTGGCCCGCCCCCGCGGCCGCGGCGCATGAGCGCCCGTCCACGCGGCAGCCGCTCTCCGGCCCGCACATCCACTGCAGGAGCGCCACACTGCCCGAGGCCGCGGCCGCTGCGCACATGCGGTTGTCCCACGGGCAGCCCGCGCGCTTGGCCCAATCCAGCGCCGCGCGCTGCTGGCGCAGGTCGGCGCCCGCGCGGAGGAGCGCCGGCAGGGAGGTCGTGCGCGCCGCCGGGGCGTCGCCGCCCGCGAGCGCGTCCACGGCGCTCGCCAAGCGCCGGCTCACTTGCCGCAGCAGGCCCAGCAGGCCCGGGCCCGCGGCCTGCAGGACGAGGAGCAGCACCTCCTGGGGCAGCCCCTCCAGCGCGCTGGACTCCATCAGCCTGCGGCAGCGCATCAAGCGCACGCAGGTCAGAGCAGATCCGGGACTGCCAGCGCCGCGCATACGCAGGTGCCTGTAGCCCTGCTGCCCCGCCTTGAAAGACACACATACACATCCTCGGACAAAGAAAAACATGTCTGCAAAGATACTACTGTATACATAGTATTCAATATACTCTACAATATCTGTAGCAGGATATGCCAATAGATACCTATATGATAGTCAGGATGGATACACTACCGACACGGGCTATCAGATTAAGCGCAATCTCTAGAAGCTTCTTATTCCTTCTCGACTGTATTAACCGCATCGAATAGTCCTTTCGAGACTTGTTCGAAACGCGCGCCGTGGGAAATACAATTGGCGCATACGTCTGGAGCTCCGCAGACGTCCCGCGTCGCCTGCGTAAGCCAGCAATTGAATGTGCTGGGGCCGTCTCGTGGGGCGAGGCGCGGTTCTCCATCACAAGAAAAATGGCTTTTTCCCGCGTGATGCAGCATCATAGACAACATTATAATTAGGGTAGCAGGATGGTGCGCGCGAGCAGAAAAACTAGTATTTAGTCCTGTAGAAGCGGTAACTTGCTTGACAGCTACACCGGAGCTACCCGCCAACACTTGCCAATCCGTATCGGACGGATCGCTGCCTGAAAAGGCGGCCAGACGGGTGCTGCAAGGGCTTTTTCGCTGCCGGTTCTGTGGCGCTAGTCCCCGGCCGGGCGGGGCGACGAGAAAAGACAAGCAACGAAAGGAGTCTTCGCAGTTCGCACGCCCGTAGGGCTCGCACGAGCACCGGCGGGTTCCAAACAGTGCGGGGGCTACTACTCGCCTGCTGCGGCCAGCCACAACCACCAAGCCCTCCGTTGCCACGCCACTTCCGCCCTCAGCGTCCCAGCCAGGATCCTGCGACGTTTCCGGGAGAAAACTGTGGGCGGGTAGCGGCGGGAGCGAGTAGCGGGACGCAGTCGGGCCTCGTCAGCGGTGGAAACCGTACGGGTTATTACCGCCCCGCGAGGCGACGACTACGGACGCGATGAAACCTGCGTACGATGGACCGGTACCAGTACAGTACTATATACCCCATAGGGATATAGTACTGCTGTGTCCGGTACTGCTCGTGTGTAGTACAGAAGTGCTTTATTTATACGGGTACAGGTACTCGAACCTGTAGTCGACCGCTTTGCAGAAGTCCTCAGCCGCCTTGCCCGCGGCCGTGGCGCACATCAACGCGGACGAGTTGTCAGTGGCCGTGGCGGTGGACCTCCGGCTTTTCGCCGTCACGCCGCACCAGCGACGCAGCAGCGCTGCCAGGCGGTCAGTGACACCGGCTCGGGGCGAGGTAGTCGACAGGGATGCAGGCGCGTTCAGCACGCGCTCCTTCCCAGGGCTATCAGTCGGGCTTTTTCCCGTCTAGCGTGTCGGCGAGAAACCTCTGGCGCTGGTTGTGCTGACCGCTGAACAATAGGGGATCGTGCGCTTGATGTTCATTGGCAGCCCAACGTCATATCCTGCTGTGTTGTTGGTGTCGGAGCGCAGCAGTCGGCGGGTGCACCTGCTGTGCTTCTGTGGCGTGTGACGGAAAAAAAGGGGCACACGCTGATGATCGTGCCTGACTCACCGATCTCATCCTCGCGCTGCTCGCGCCCAGTACCTGCAGCGCTAGTAGTCGGATTTCTTGAACGTTGCGTCTAGCACAGCATCTAATCACCTGTAGCGCTCTAGTAGTCGGGACGTAGTCGCCTTGTGCAGCTAGCTCCATGTAACTAATAGTCGCTACTACCCGTAAGTGATCACATGTGCAGATGTGCTAGACGCAATTCAAGAAATCCATACAGCAATCCAGAAGGAAATCAGGCGGAAGTAAGTAGTCGTAGTCGGTAGTACAGGTACTGTACGCCAAGGGTGCATCGTCGCCCGACGCGTCACCATATATATCTATCGGAACGGCGCGGCGCCAGAAGCCAGTCATCATAGCGACTATATCGGCGCTATATCGCCCGTTGGCGACCATTCGCTCACTATTTAGCGACTATTTCGCCTCGCCACCCGGGTCATTGGCTGCAAGCGTCCTCGCCGCGGCTGATAGCCTACCCCGGAGCGGGGGTCCCTTTGGTTCCTGGCAGCTAAGCGACTTCGTGGTTCCCTTGGCTCCTCCTTGGTTCTTGGCTCCCTAGCCTCCTGCTCGACCTTTGTTTCAGGCTTATGTATCTCTTTTGCTGGCAACCTTTCATAGTTGCTGTTAGTTCTGTTTGTAGTGCGCTTTTCTGAAAGCCCAGATGTAATAAATATATTTCGCCTCGCCACTATTCGCCCAATTATTCACAGCCTTTTTCTGCCCCCGGGACAGGACTATAGCTGAGCCGAGTAATTTACAAAATATTACATTACTCTAATTTATAGAATTTTACCATCAATTACTACCCCCCATGTGTTATAATTACCCCTGTGTTAAGCACACGTGCTGCAATTGTCCATATATTGCGTAGGGGGCAACTGCCACACACGTAGGTGTGCATATCAATGCACGAGGGCAGCATTGAGAGCACAAAGCACACGATTATACAGCATTAGTGTTAATTCTATGGCTGCTCCTCCCCTTCTGGCGTGTGCCCGTCATGCTAACTCGAAGTGAGACGGAGTGCGTGGGCACCTCTTCCATCGAATCCCACACGTTAGGTTGTCTTGGAGCATGCGGTTGCCACCGGACTCGCCGGTCACATGCCGCCTCTTATTGCCCGAGGATGGCAAGCTGAACAGCTCATACTCCACGACGACCACTACAATGTGTTCAACGAGCTCAAAGGATAGGCTAGGGTGAGTCCAGGTCGTTCACTGCATACTCTATAGCTTGCTGCGCACGGTACGGGCCTCTAGCCAATCCTGCTCTAGGGGGTAGATCACGGGCTTATCGGAAAACCCTAAAACTCCCTGCCGTCCCCGTTTACCTCCCCTTTCACGGTGTGCCTGGTGGATACCGACATGGTGTCAGCTACCCAAGCCGAAGGCTGGCGACGTGAGGTAGGAGTGGTTGTGGACTGATAGGTATTTGCGCTCGGGGCAACAGCAGCATGCCGGCCTAGCGCGGCGGCGGCAGTGTTGGCGAGGGTTGTGCGTTGCGTACGGTACGGCGGTTAGTTGGAGCCGGGAAGCAAAGCGGAAAGTACTAGCTACCAAACTTTGCTCAGCTACAAAATCCCCCCCCCCTTTGTTTTGAGCGACATATGGCACCTTTGTCATATGGCGGGTGGGCGGGTGGGTGGGTGGATTATAGTACTTAATAGTACATGCCAAGAGATAAGCGCTTTAGTCATGCACCTATAGGCCCGATCCGCTGCACTATACGGGTACCCGTACGGCAATAAAACTCACCGCCGAAAAATCGACGCTTCGCTGGATGATTATCATATTACATTACTGTTATGACGTGTATATCACATACCACATTGAATTGTTATCGTTTTATGCTGACTTGTGCTTACATCGTACGTCGATATGTCGTACAAGACATGAGGTCGATATATTTTTATTTCAAACTTAAAATGAAAAACTGATGTGGGCACATTCATGTTTTCTAATTCATATTGTACCAGTACAAGTAGTTGTATATGATCAGTAGTCGCTATATATTGTCCAGTGAGGTGACGTTTCAAGCATGCAATCGAGTCTGGTTTTGCCAAGAATGAAGCGGAGGCTGTTTTACATGGAAAAGCTCAATTTTATGGCTGGGGTTCAGCGAAAGGGGGCGGGGGGGGGGGGGAGTCGGAGAAGGAGCATGCATGGCGGAAACGGAAACGGGAGGGCGCTGCCGAAGGCAGCGAGCTGGAAGATCGCAGGCGAGTTGCTGTTGGTAGTCCTAAGTAGCACCCCGGCCGGGAACCCAGGGCTCGCGGGCGATGGGGCAACCCGTACTAAAACCCCACGGTACCGGTAATTTAACCGGTCAAAGCCACCAACTAACAGACCGTACGGGTCGCACTTGAATAGTTAAATTGTTGGGAAACCCCATAAACAGGTTTAGATCATTTAAAACATGCAATCGAGTCTGGTTTTGCTAGTTTACACGCGGTTCGTTTACGTACGACTGCGCGCGTGGGGTGTCGGCAGGCGTGCCGACCAGACGACGAAGGCGGAAATGTCTCGAGTTGTAGAAGGGGTGTCGCGCCGAGAGGTGTAGGAATTTCGATTAAGGCGCAGGCGCAAAACTGACGCAGATGGGAGATGTGGACGGCGCGAACGTCGGCCCGACATAGGCCGGACGTTTCGCGATTTTTTCAAAGCGCCGTCCTTCAACGGCGCCATGCATGCAACAATTGCCGCACGCACGCTGTGGCTGCGCGTAACATGAACCGGAACTGTAAGCCAGCATGAACGGGCAGATTGGCGACGGGAGCCCAGCACAGCGCATCCAGGTGAAGTATACGGTACGTTGTACGCAACGCTACGGCAGTACCGACATTCCCGACACATTACCGCGGGGATGTCTATCGCCATCGATGATGTAACGCATGTGCGTGGCACGATGACTCACTACCGGGAAAAGGAACCTCGGTGCGGACTTGATCAGTCTCTGCGACCCTCGCCCGCACAAGTACGCGAAGCCGTTGCGAAGACAACGAGCTGGAAGATGGCAAGCGAACTGCTAGTGGCTGTCCTAAGTAGCACCCCGGCCGGGAGCGCATGCCTCGCGGGCGATGGGGCAGCCCGTACTAAAACCCGATGGTATATCAACCCGATGGTATATGAACCGGTTAACAAGCAACCGGTTAACCGATGGTATATACCGGTAAATTAACAGGTTAAAACCATCAACAGACCTTACGGGTCGCACGAGGACAATTAGACTGTTGGGAAACCCCAGAAACAGGTTTAGATCATGATCCCTCATTCCCATATTAATAATTACACACACTACATTATACGTGTTAGGTACACTCTCCACAAAAGTTTAGCCCTACACAAACCTGCATGTGGGTGCGTCGTTACGCACTACCATATAGCCAAAGTCCCATCAAACAACGTATATCTTTAA
The DNA here is from genome assembly GCA_006384855.1 of Tetraselmis striata. Classification (NCBI taxonomy): domain Eukaryota; kingdom Viridiplantae; phylum Chlorophyta; class Chlorodendrophyceae; order Chlorodendrales; family Chlorodendraceae; genus Tetraselmis; species Tetraselmis striata. Next base: position 245,299 of record VCJN01001126.1, on the reverse strand, counting down.
CTTATACTGAAGCTTATCTTCCAGGACCTTGGTTGCAGCGCACCCTCCGAATCGTCGCGCTGATGCCTCATTTTCTGTAGTGCTCTTTTTCCGCTCACAGTGAAAAAATGCCGCTTTTCAGCAGAAAAATTGCACATTGCTATCGCACGCGTATCGGCTTCACGGGGTTGCGCATGCCCCCAAGCTTTTACGCACGGATGAAATGATTATACATGCATTGTGGGAGTGTCACACCATTTGGGTGATGGTGGTATCGCAGCCGTGCACGCCACTACCCCCACAGTTTTGTCAGCAGTGCACGCCACTATCTTAAATTGACGTCCAATGCTAGCATAACACGCGACGCGCTATATGGCCTAAATTTCACCATATGAATAGCCTATATCAATGTTCTTTCGATGCACTACTGCCACGACGCAGCGCGGGAGGTGTGGGAGGAGAGATAGGTATTGAGCCGAAGCACGAAATACTACGAAATTGCAGATATTTCTACGCATTGCGAGAAAAAAAATGCGTGCTAAAAAAAGTAGGGAACCGCTATGATGAAGAGATCTTTGTTTACTTGAGACCTTAAGTTAGCTCGAGTCTGAGGCACTATGGGTTGCACCTAGGTGTCCGTTACGGGGCCTAACATGGGGCGCCAAACTTTGAAAACGTGTTTTGGGCTCGCAGACCCCTTAAACGTTAGCAAATGGCAATTCTGAGCGCTTAAAACCGGGGTGTACAAGCCTCCTGAAACACATGAAAGCACTTTCGCCGCGCATTTTCCAACGCGACCTCGTACGCCTCAATCCGACACCGTTTTACGAAGATATGTCTCTTGGCACATTTCCCGAAAATGCAATTGCATCAATTTTTTCCAACACTGACGGCGCTCATATTCATGTACCCTCTCGCGCAGAGACTCATTTTCACTCAGTAATCAACACGGGGTGGTCGCATGCCTCCACCATGTCGGCGAATTGGAAGAAAATCGCACCTATACTTGCCAAACCGTTGGTTAAAACGGTTTGGTCCGAACAATGCTAAAATGGGGCACTGTTGCACATGTTCTACCACTTTATCACACACATCTCCGCGTCAAAATAACCTACATTAACCAATTGAACACAATGCACCCAATGGCTATTGAGTGCCTGCGGTTGGTTGAATGGCATCCAACACTATTGCCCGTATATCCGCGCCCCTGAATTCCCGCGTATTGTGTGATTTGGGGGGGGGCGGGGGGGAGGGGGCAAGACTTTTGTGGGGATTAGTATGTTATGTTAACATAACACCAAATGCATATAATTCTCGATATGCGGTCAGTACTCGTACTCGTATTACGCGCGGGAACGCGCGTGATGCGATGACGCCTCGTCGCCAGCCTGTTTCGCGCTAGCGACTAATCCTTATTTGCCACGCGTCTTTTTATACCCCATGCTTTACATCCCCATTTTTGCCCCACACCTTGCTTCCCCGCCCGCGCCCTTCGCGGGCTGCTGGACGCGGCGGCGCTGCGCGCCGCCGCCGTCGCTCCGTCTCCGCGTCGTCGTTCGGTCGACGGCCCCAACATTCCATGTTCGACTGCATATCCTCGTCGCCAGTTGCACCACCCTGCTCCCGTCCCTATGCTCAGAGCACTAGCCGCACCTACCGAACTCCTTCGCCGCACGTGCCGCCCCACCCCGCCTCGCCCTCCTGCAGCGAGACGGCGCCCCTGAGAGCAGCAAGCAGCCGCTCGGCAGACCGGCATGGCGGCCGCGGCGGTAGCGGAGGCGGAGGCGGCGGCGGAGGCGGCCGAGCTGGAGACGCTGGCCGCGAGGTACGCCGACGACGACAGCGAGGAGGAGGACGTGGGCGCGGGGTCGCTCGCTGAGGTGCTCCCAGATAGCGGCGCTGCGGAGCAGGCGGCCACCGCACCGGCTGAGGGGGCTCAGCGCGCGTCGGGCGAGGCGGAGGAGTGCGCCGGATACGACGAGGACGACGACTGGTCCAGCGGGGACGAGCTGGCCTACGAGCTGGAGCTCGCCGACCTGGAAGACGGTGCGTAGCTTGGCGCCTCCTCGTCAACCCTTGCGTTGGCGTTCTGCCCTGGGAATGAGTGTCGTATCAAAGCAGTTAGCATGCCAGCATCCCCCCCCCCCCCCCCCCCCGTTTCTCTGTCAGCCCAACTAGCAGCCACACATATTGATATACATATATATGCGTATATGTATGTATCCACATATTGATAGACGTATAACAGTCTCTAACTTACAGGGCAACAGAGGGGGGGCGGCGTGGGAGGTGGGTTGCTGCCTTGGCTGCTTTCCGCACACCTGTCAAACAGCCTGATGTTCTCCCGGTGTGTATATGCACCCGTAGACATGGAGCAGCGCGGCACCAGCGTGGGCAGCGACTGGTCCGGCTACCGCCCCAACGCGCAGGGCGCCTCCCGCGGCGTATCGGCGGGCCGGGCGATGCAGCCCAAGTCACACGAGCTGGCGGTGAGCCTTGCCTTGCCGCATTGCCGGTAGCGCTGCGCTATACGCCGCTGACCTGTCCCCCATTGCCCACCCCCCTATGCCCGTCCCCCCTTCCTAACCCGCTTTGCGGCCTCCTGCCTGCAGAAACTGGAGAAAAGAGTCAACACGGGGCGTATCATGCTGGATGCGGTGGATCCGGGCGTGCGGTTGCCCGGGGCGGTGGCCACCTCCATCAAGACCACAGACCGCAAGCAGGCACGTGCGCGTTTGGGATTCCCTGACGTTCCTCACAGTACTGTCAGATACATACGTTAACGGCCGCACCGGGGGGGGGGGGGGGGGGGTGGATGGATTTGGGGGGGGGGGGGGGGGGGGGGGGGGGCTCACCCGCATCCTCCTGCCACCTGCGCGCTGCAGACTGCGAACCGGGGGCGTGTGGTGGACAAGGCGGACCGCGCCACAGTGGAGCAGGCGCTGGACCCGCGCACACGCATCATCCTCTTTAAGATGCTCAACCGCGGCATCTTCAACGAAATCAACGGCTGCGTCTCCACAGGTTAGCCCCCCCCCCCCCCCCCTCCCCCCGGCCCACCTCCTCCTATGGATGCAAGGCAGCACATGGCGGCGGGAGGCCTTCACCTTTCCTGGCGTGGCAACGAGGTGTGCGTGTTTCTTTTTTCTTGGGGGGGGGGGGGGGGGGAAGCATGCGCATAACCTCTGCTGCCCGGGGGGCCCTCACATCCTGCTCACTCCCCCCCTGCGCTTTGCCGATGCCAGGCAAGGAGGCCAACGTGTACCACGGCACCAATGCGGCAGGCAAGGACATGGCCATCAAGGTGAGCTCTCACCTCCCCCCCCCCCCCCCCCCCTTTTCTCCCCCCCTCCCCCCCCTCCCGTCCCATGACACCGCTCAGCAATCCACCGCTCGCCCGGACAGGGAAGCCTCCTCCCTCCGCCCCCTTCCTCATGCTTACGCCGCTGCGGCGCTGCCCTCTGCAGGTGTACAAGACGTCCATCCTCGTTTTCCGCGACCGCGACGCCTACGTCACGGGCGACCGGCGCTTCAGCCAGGGTTACGGGAAGGGCAACCCGCGGCAGATGGTCAAGGTGGGCGCCATCCCCGACCCCCCCCCCCCCCCTTCCATTCTACTTTGCTCCGTGTCGCTGCCGCTCCATCTCGCCTCCCCTCATGTGCCGCCGCTGTGGCAGGTGTGGGCGGAAAAGGAGATGCGCAATCTGTCGCGCCTGCGCAACGCCGGCATCCGCGCGCCGGAGCCCATCCTGCTGCGCTCGCATGTGCTGGTCATGGAGTTTGTGGGCTCACAGGGCGTGGCGGCGCCCCGTCTGAAGGCATGCCCCCCCTGCCCCCCCCCCCCCCCCCCCCCAACCTCCCGGCGCCCTGCGAATAGCAAACAACTGCGTTTAACTCAATTAGTCACAACAGATAACGAACACCTCACGGAAACTCTGAACTGATGCTGCAAAAAGTCTCATTACTGTTGCGACCCTCGAGCCCAATTAAGTGGTAGGGTACTGACATAGCCCTGCCGCCCCGGGCCGCAGGACGCGGGGCTCTCCGAGTCGCGGCTGCGCGGCGCGTACGAGGAGCTGGTGCGCGTTGTGCGGCAGCTGTACCAGCAGTGCCGCCTGGTGCACGCCGACCTGAGCGAGTACAACATCCTGTGGGAGGACGGCCGCCTCTGGATCATCGGTGCGCTCACACGCTGCCCCTCCCCCCTCCCGCCTGCGGACCCCTGAGAGAGGAAACCTACATGTATCTCAAACTGGTCAAGAGTACACCACAGAACCTGCGCGGATGCCCCAACTTGATGCTGAAGAATGTTTTACCTTTTTGATGTTCTGTTGATGGTAGATTAGCAATGCCGCTTTGGAAGCACCACTGATTAGATTGCTTAGATATACCAGCTATTCTAGATATGCGCTCATCGCGCATACGAGCTCCCCCTCTGCGTGCTCTGACCTCCGAGCTCAGAGCTCAGGCGCGCGCAGCGCGCTAATGCGGCTCATATGCGCGATGTGCGCATATCTAGAATAGCTGGTATATCTAAGCAATCTAATCAGTGGTGCTTCCAAAGCGGCATTCCTGATCTACCATCAACATGTTCACATCTAAATCAATGCTGCTCGGCAGATGTGAGCCAGGCGGTGGACCTGGACCACCCGCGCGCGCTGGACTTTCTGCGCGCCGACTGCTCGCACTGCAACGACTTTTTCCGGCGCAACGGCGTGGCGGTGCTCACCAACAAGGAGCTCTTCGACTTCGCGGTGGACCCCACCATCACGGAGGACAACGTGGACGCGGTGCTGGAGCGCATGAAGGAGCGCGCCGGCGACCGGCCCATCGAGCGCACCGCGGAGGAGCAGGTGCGCGGAGAAGCCACGTGCGCATATCTCAGGGTGTTCGGACGGGCTCTAGGTCATCCATAAATCCGTTAGGTTACTGTTCCTGTGAGAAAAGTAGGGCAGCGATAGGTAAACATATGAATTTCGCTCCGAAACGGTTTGCCAACTAACACCCCAAAGCCAGCTTTGAGAGGTTGGTTGCCCCGAAACCATTTTCACAGACCAGTCGCGATCTCACTGTCCTCATCGTGGTAGTATGCTCGCAGTGCTGTTGACACACCTGTTGACGCGCTCGACACTCCCAAATTGCGCGTTATGATGGTGCTATGACCAACAGGATGCGCCGAGCTAATACACTCTTCCACAAATTATGCTCCAAATATGGAATGACCCGCTGACGCATGGTTTTTGGGTTCTTGGCTCCGAAACCATTCACTAATGTAATTGCATGCTCATTGACAAAGCATTATATTAGGGCCAGTAGGGTCCCCGTGCAGACCCACAGATAGAAGCACTTCTTCCCCCCAGGGACACTCAGCCAGCGATTCTGACAGATGAGGCGCTGGCTGCACAGGTGTCGGACGCGGTGTTCCAGCAGGCCTTCATCCCGACGCGCATGGACGAGGTGATGCACTTCGAGCGCGACCACAAGGACGCGCAGGCCGGCGAGGACCTGGAGGACCGCGGCGTGTTCTACCAGACGCTCATGGGCCTCAAGCCCGACATGTCCGGCCCCAAGCAGCAGCCCACCATCCTCGACCAGTCCACCGGGGTGCCGCCTGCGCCTCCGTCGACGGGGGCGGGGGCGGCAGCGGCGGCGGCGGCGCTCCTGCAGCAGGACACGGCAAAGGGAGGTGAAGTCATGTCGCCAGGGGATGGGGCGGGTGAGAGGGGTGGGGAGGGTGGCGACTCGGAGGACGAGGAGGACAGCCTTGCTGGCTCGGAGGACGACGAGTATGTGCCCTCCGAAGACGACGGCCTCACGCCGGACGAGCGCAAGCAGCGCGACAAGGACGCTCGTAAGGTAGGGCGCCTCTGCCCTCGCAGACTAGCGAAGATGGTTTCAGCAGCGGTTTGCTCAGGTCCCTGTTTGAGCTCCTTTTGCATCACTGCTCACACGACTGGGCGGTGGTCGCTGTCATGTTGGCGTTCTACCTCGTGCAGCAAAGAGGGCCCACAGAGACTGGGAAAAGACTAACAAATAGCTAAAACTCAACAACCTCCTTCCCCGCCCCTCCCCTCCGCGCTGCTTCGGCCGGGATTGGTACGTGCAGGCGCACAAGAAGGAGGTGAAGGATGCCGCGCGCGAGAAGCGGAAGGTGAAGATGCCGAAGCACGTGAAGAAGAAGAAGGAGAAGGCGGGCAAGAAGAAGTGATCGGATGCAGCCTCGCTGTGCTGCGGGCGGCACGCCACCCAACCATCTGCGGCAGCAGTGCAGTGCCGACCTTGCCAGGAGGTAGCCAAGATGTGGATGCGTCATGGATATCCTTTCACCATCCTATCTTCTGTTTCTGCTGGGAGTGAACAGCGCCGTCAAGCCTGCACGTTTTTTTGTTTGGGTGTGCATGCGGGGTTGGGTCGTTTATATCTGCCTACTGGCGTTGGGGTGTGCTGCGTGGAACGTAGAGATCATGCGCAGAGGGCTGCCGGAGACGAATATATTCATCGTCCGGCTCCTGTGTGATGATACGGCTTTGCGGCTTAGCGCAAGCCTCGCAACGGTAGCACCACCTCGTAATCTCGGATAGGCAGTTGCGGTCCTGCTCAGCTCATTCAACGCCTGGCGCGGATGTGCTGCAGGGCGTGATGTGGGGGCTGGGCTGGGGGCAGCCGGGGGCGGAGGGCGCAGGGGAGAGTGGTCAAGGCGGCGGTCCGTCTGGGGGAGGGGGGGGGGCAGTGGTTCAGCCAGCTTCAGGTTTTAGGGCTTAGGCACCTTGAATACGGACACAGAACATGGTATCTCCAGGGTGTCTCGGACTGCCTCGTAGCGTAGACGGGGGCGGGGGGCAGCGCCGCACTCACATTACATTTCATATGGACGAGTATTTATGGGTACTGATAATGTACCCAACAAGTATTGGCCGTCATCTGCCCTATGATATAATTTTTATGTTGTTACATTAGTGCTTTAACATATGCGCACTACAAACAGAACTTACAGCAACTATGAAAGGTTGCCAGCAAAAGATAGCCATAAGCTTGAAACCAAGGTCGAGCAGGAGGTCGGGGAGCCAAGAACGAAGGAAGAGCCAAGGGAACCACGAAGTCGCCAAGCTGCCAGGAACCAAAGGGACCCCCCCCCCCCCCCCCCCCCGGGGTAGGCCATCAGCCGCGGCGAGGACGCTTGCAGCCAATGATCCGGGTCATAGTATGATATAATGGTTTGTTAAAACAAGAGCATTGGCCAGACGAGTATACCGGTACATTTACCCGCACTGACCCGGAAGTCCGCCTCCCTTCCGGCATTGACGATCGGCATTTCTACGTAATCGCTAGGGTATCAGGATAGCTGCCGTTCATCACAGCATGATTTACATGGGCTACTCTGCCTACTGGCTGCGCTGGGAATTTTAAATTTATACTTTGTTTAGTATCAGGGAGCGACTACTACTACCCTGGAATTTATTATTAATACTCTACTAGTGTATATCTGACTGTCAGTCACGAAGCAGGGGCGCAGGGCCGGTAGCCGGGTTGTCCGACGTCAAACAGTGCGCGCCAGTATAAGGTACCGTCACAGTACGGTGTGGGTGTCCCCGCGGGGGTTGTGGCCGGGTTGCACATTATGATACAATTACGCACCCGAGTATTTCCCACTGCCCGCCGATTGGCCCGGATTCATGCCATGCCTGAGCGGTTCCTTGAACACTGCCCTGCATGTGGCGGAGGTGAATCTGAGACTATCGAACATATGTTGGTGGAGTGCCCGCGGTGGGGGTATCACCGTCATAATTTTGGGTTGTTAGTTCCGGAGTTCAGGGATTTTATTAGTAGTCAGGTTAGTGCGTCAACACCTGAGGACTTAACTGCCTTTATTTTGGGCGGGGTCCCCCCCTCCCTTCACGGCGCCCTGGATTTTACTGGGAATGGGAAATTTTTCCAGCTATGGCGTCGGGCCCTCCCTCACATTGCCTTTTTTGTTGCACATGTATCGCACTCCCGAAATGCTTTGCTCCGCGGGTTGGGGCTTGCCCCAACTCGCATTACTCGAATGGGCCGACGCCCAAACGGGTAGGGCGGACCTTTCGTGGTCAGTGCCGGGTATTTTGATGGCAGTGTTTTAGACGGTGATCCAACAGTGTTGGAAATTCCGTCACTGGCCTTCAATTAGTCTTGCGAAATGCTTCGGCAATTTGCTTGATGACTATAACGGAGCGTCGCCTACCCAGGGCTTTCCGTAACTGGATTGCTGCCTAAACGGCCGTCGTAGAGACGCTGCAAGGGTTTCACTGGTGCCAGTCCTGTCCCGGGGGCGAGAAAAAAAAAAAGGTACCGTCCTGTAGTAGCCGCTGGCTCGCCGGGTAGTCCAGAGGTCGCGAGTCGCGAGACTACCATACGGCGTTAAGTAAGACCAACACTACGCGCTCACTGCGCAAGCAGTAAAAGACGAGTTCCCCACACGTGAAAAACGCACCCTGTCAGAATCGTGCCCCGGCAGCGCTCAGGCGTGACACCCTTGGCACTAGTCTCAGGCTTGCGGGGCTGATACCCGGGAGCCGTCCTGGTTGTCCAGACTCCCCCCCCCCCCCCCCCCCCCCCGTTTCTCCGGTCCGCCATGAGCGGCGCAGGCGAGGGTGTGACCTCCCCGCTGGGCGGCGCAGGGCGGCGCACCGAGGGCCCGCTGCCGGGCCTCCGCAGCGGCCGGTTGCGCGCCTCCCCCGTCGCCGCAGTGCTCGGAGACAAGGAGGAGACGGAGGCGCAGCCTGTGCTGGGGGCGGGGTCATCCTCCCAGATGGCCTCGGGGATCGAGGTGCGGTGCCCGCGAAGGCTCACGGGGAACTCGCGCGCGAAGGCTCTCGGGGAGCTTTTGGGAGTATTGGGGTTTTCTGGGGTTTCCGCAAATTGTGGCGATATCGGGGTGGGGACCCGTAAAATTGCGGTAAAAGTCAAGTCAACCCCTACCAGGGCCGCCGGAACCCTGATACAAATTGCAGTATTTTCAGTACAAATATTTATATGATTCTGACCAGCTCATTTCCGAACCTTATTTATGGAGTAGTAACAGCGTTTCGTCGCCTGGCAGTGGAGAAATCTACGAGTACATGTATGATAACGAGGTCAAGTGCTGGGGCGGCTTCGGCCGATGTCCCGGGGCGAACTTTACTTTTACTTTTACATGTATGATATACTGTTACCGGCGGTATCTCGTTAATTCGCGTTCCGATTCTCACCGCGGAAGCGCTGAGTTAATCCTGCGTAGACCCAACAATATTAACTGCCACAATCTGCCCCCAATAAAAACCTTTTTTCTTTTCGGGGGGGCAGTAGGGGAAGGGAGGGGGAGGGAGCTGCCGGCCTGCGCAGCCTCCGCTCAGCAGTCCAGTCGCCAGCCGCACTCCCAGCATGTATCCCCGGCCTCTGACGCTCAGCTGCTACGCGCTGGCCGGTGCAGGAGGAGTATCTATCGGCGGAAGGCCAACGAAATGCGGCGGGCGACTTGCCCCTCTCGTACGCAGCCCCCCCCCCCCCCCCCCCACACACACACACCTGGGCCACTTGTACGAACACCCAGGTCAGAGATTGCCGGCTAAGGGCTTCATTCTGGTTCCATGTCCCGGGGCGGAAACAAGAAAGCAGCCCCTCTGCCCCCCCCCCCCCGTCAGTCCCCCATCTTCGGGCCCTCACTTTCTGCTCACTGTCCCCCCTTCCCCCCCCCCGAAACACCCGGTGCGCAGCCACCAGCTGCTGGACATCTCGGACCACCTGTCCGACGCGGCGTCTGCGATCATGGACGACTCCTTCTGGAAGTGCTTCACCATGAACGACCCCGACTCGTGGAACTGGAACATCTACCTCTTCCCGCTGTGGTGCTGCGGCGTCGTGCTGCGCTACGCCGTGCTGTTCCCCATCCGGCGCGCGCCCCCCTGCCTCCCCTCGCCCCGGGCGCAGCCCTGTGGCAGGCTGGACAGGCAGTTGGGCCGGGGGAAGGGGGGGGGGGGGGGGGGGCTGAGCCGGAGCTGTGGCGGAGTGCTTCGGCGACAACGGAATGCCGAGATGCTCGGGCTGCAGTCTCATCCCGCGTGCCCGACCCCACGCAGGCTGCTGGTCCTTCTGCTGTGCCAGCTCATCTTCAGCATCCTCTTCGCCATCTTCTCGGTGGTCCTCAAGGTGAGCGGGAGGTCCCGGCGCTTGCGGAAGGGCTGCCGCGAAAGGCGCGCCCCATGATTTTGCCCCCCCCCCCAATACCCTTCCCTCCGCTCCTCCGCTCAGGATGGCCCGCGCAAGCAGGCGATGCTGAGCGGCCTGGTCAAGTTCCTGTGCCAGTCCTTCGTGTGCTCCTGGACGGGCGTCATCCGCTACCACGGCCCGCGCCCCTGCAAGCGGCCCAACATGGTGTGGGTGGCCAATCACACCTCCATGATCGACTACGCCATGCTGGCGGCGCACAGCCCCTTCTCTGTCATCATGCAGCTGCACCCCGGCTGGGTGCGGCCTACCCCCCCACCAACACCTTCCTTACTGCGCTCAGCCCCCCCCCCCCCCCCCCCCCCCGGGGGGGCTGCCCTACCTCCCTCTCTTAGCGTACCCACAGCTCACCGCTCACATCGTCCAACCCACCACGAAACCAAACCTGATCCGCTGCCCCCTTCCGTGGCTTGCGGCCAGGTGGGCATGCTGCAGAAGTACGCGCTCGATCCGCAGGGCTGTCTGTACTTCAACCGGACCGAGGTGCCCCCCCTCCCTCCCCCCTTCCCCTCCCCCCCCATATTTCTACCCACCCCGGAGCCCCTGCCTAGGCACCAAGAGTCTGGCGAGTGCATGGGTGAGGGCACCACCTGATCCCCCCCCCCCCCCCCCCCCCCCCCCTCTCCCTACCTTTGTTGTGCCTTGGTGCCGCTGCAGGCAGGCGACAGGAAGGTGGTGGCGGAGCGGATGAAAGTGGGCCCCCTCTCTGCACCCCTCTAATGAAACCCCCAAATAAGTGAGAGCAGCTGCAGCCCATCGGCAGTGTTGAGGGGGTGGGGGAGCGCCGTGAGGCGGCGGTGGCGCTCGGGGGATGTGCGCTTGCGGGGTTGAGGAGGGGGGGGGGTGGGGGGGGGGCACTGACGAGCTGCGGCTGGCTGGCTGGCTGGCTGGCTGGCATGGGCAGGCGCACGTGCGGGACCCGCACAAGCCGCCGCTGCTGATCTTTCCGGAGGGCACCTGCGTGAACAACGAGTACTGCGTCATGTTCAAGCGCGGCGCCTTTGACCTGGGCGCCACGGTAGCTCCACCCCCCTGCTTCCTCCCGCTCTCTTTCCTCTCCGCTTTTTCCCTCCGTCCATCGTCCAACCTCTAAACGAAATTCGATGCCAAGATTGGAAGAAAGAACCGCGACGACACTGGTATCTTTTTATCGTCAAACGCTTAGTAAACAATTCCACGAATCACCACGTACTACCCTTTATCTTGATATGTGCAAGATGCTCATGCCAAACATAAATGAGGGGGCATGTAGTATCCTATGCCAGCCTGGCATCGCCCAAGCATTGCTCATCCCCCCCCCCCCCCCCCCCCACCCTTCTCTCCCATCCGTGTGGACCTGCGCCTGGCAGGTGTGCCCGGTGGCCATCAAGTACAACAAGATCTTTGTGGACGCCTTCTGGAACTCCAAGGTAGGGACCCCCCCCCCCCCCCCCCCCCCTTTCTGTTCGCCGTGCTAGCCGCCTCCGCATAGCTGCGCGGGCGCGTGCCCACCGTGGTTGGCGCCGCTCAGAGGTCTGACAGGAGCGCTGCGGATGCCCCCGCCACCCCAACCCCCATAACACACACAGGCGCAGTCCATCACCTCGCACCTGGTGGGCCTCATGCTCAGCTGGGCGCTCGTCTGCGATGTGTACTTCCTGGAGCCGCAGGTGAGCGGCTGGTGGCGGTGGTGGTGGCCGGTGCTGCGGGGCGGAACCACGGTGGCGGCGGGGGCCAAGGGGCGGACACGGAAGAGAGTTAAGCAATGGACTCATTGTCATGGGCACTGAGTGACAATCCAATGATGTGAAGGGAATTCCGAGTCCGTGTAATCAGGGACCTGGTTAACCCCCCATGACAACGCCGCGCCATCTCCAGTGCCTGGGACGAACGCTGCCGCGAAAAAACGATGGGTTTGCTTGGCGCCGTTCTGAGCCCCCCCCCCCCCCCCCTTCTGTCACTTGGGCTGTGCGGCCACAGGACCAGCGCGAGGGAGAGACGTCGGCCGAGTTTGCGGCGCGCGTGCAGGCGATGATCGCCCGGAAGGCGGGGCTGCGGGTGGTCCCGTGGGATGGCTACCTCAAGTATTACAATCTTGCAGGTGAGCCCCCCCCCCCCCCCCCCCCCTCTTTGGACTATTTTGCTGCTAAGTACTGGCCCGGTCCTCGCATTGCAATTGAGGTGGCATCCGCCTCGGAAGCACACCGCTCGCCGCACGGCAGCGTGATATCGCAGCGAAGTGGTAGTGCCCCCGGCTGTGCGTCGTTCCCGTAGTGGCCGCACATGTAGACGTGGGGATTGCCGCACTTGTCGGGACATCGGCGTGGCGAGGGGACGCGGGGCGCCGGCCCGTGCGTGTTTTTTATCATGCGGGTACCCAAGCGGGCTTGTGGGACTGTACCCATCAGCACACTTTGGGTTCGCGCCTGATGATTTGTTTTGATTATAGTGAACCTCCTCCCCTTCCATGTACCCCGCCCTGGCTGGTGGCCCTCATGTCTCCCTCCGCGCCGCAGACGGCTCTGACATATCACTTCCGCCGCCACCGCGCAGACAAACGGCCGGAGATCGTGGAGAAGCGCCGCCGCGTGTACCGCGACGCGCTGAGCGGCTTCCTGCCCCCGGAGCCGGCGCCGGAGGCCATCGACGGCGCCGGGCCGGCGGATGGCGTCGCGGGCGGGCTGCAGAGGCGGGCCGGGAGGGGGGGCAGGGAGGAGTAGAGCTGGGGCACGACAGGGCTGCGCTGTCGCCAGGCTGCCGGACGGGCCGTGAGAGCACGCTGCCGGCGAAAGAAACCAACCCTCACCATGCCGCATCCGCGCTGCATGCTGTCCAGCAGGTGAACATCGACATCAGCTTGCGTATAGTAAGTTACTAAGTACAACCAATGGCGGGCCCTGAAAGTGCAACTCTGCGTGGGCGGCGGAGACCCGGAGAGCATGAAATCAGCACGTTGGCAATCAGTTTCGAAGTTTCAGCATGTGCGTGCCGGGGCCAGAGCTGGATGGGGCGGGGATGGCGGTTCGTGAGCTTCTGGGTCATCTGGATGACCTCGGCTCCCGCGGCCGTGGGCTGCCTTGCCATGTCTGGGAGCAGGGGCCGATGGAGATAGGTAGGCAGGCTTTTGGAGGCAGGTGTTGGGATGGGGCTGACGGCGAGATGATGAAGACGGGGGGGGGGGGGGGGGGGGGAGGGGGGAGCGGTCTCGTGGTAATATTACGCTCGCAGCGACTCAGTACTTCCAGCCCCCGCCTAACACCGGAGGAAGTACTACTGAAGCAGCAGCAGCTGGTACCCCTACTGTGCGACACCTAGGAGCGTCCGACGACCGTCTGACCGGGCCAATTGCCAGCATGCACTGCCAGACAGTGCGCAAAAGCACAGGGAATGTCATGGCAGTCTGCAGAGCAGAGCCACATGGCTATGCCGGAGCGGTATAGTGCGGGGCGGGCGCTATTAACCTGTAGTGGAAAGCGACAGCGATTGAGACTACCCCTGGTGGATTCCCTGCGAGCTGTCCTCAAGCCGCAACACGAGAAGATTCTCAGCGCCCGGCGGCAATGTGATGACCCGGGTGTCGCTAGTATCCGGCACATGGCTGCGTCCGTCTCCCTCCAGCAAGTCTTGCCGGCATGCACTGCCGGACAGTGCGAGTGCGCAGAAGCACAGGGAATGTCATGGCAGTCTACGGAGTAGCGTGGCATGGCGCATGGCTCTGCCGGAGCGGACATGGACTGAGCTGCTCATGGACGCCGGCCCGGACGGACGGGCGAAAGAGCTGCTGGACGGCACCGGCCGCCGGTGCACGATCACGCCACTGGGCGTCCCGCACCTGGAGAATGCGGAGCGACCGGTACACCTGGTTTGGGTGCACGGCTCGGCGCTGCGCGGCCTCACGCAGGCCGGGCTATGGACGCAGCTGGCTCTAGGCATGCTACCTTCCGACGATACGGGGCCAGACTGCCCAGATGACAACGACCATGGCTACGCTCTCAGCGCCGCCGCCAATGAGGGACCGGTGCGATGAGGCCGAGCGGGAGACTGATGGCGTGATTATCCGCCCGCCGGACGTGCTCATGCTATACCACTTCCAACTTCGGGGCTTGTGAAAGGTTTTCAAGTATTCCGACCGAGCGAGGCTGGAATTCCTGGATGCCCGAGCATGCCTACGGCTACAGGACTGCGCCCGCGACATGCTGCTCGACCTATACCTTTCTGCGACTACACGGACGTCACACGCCAAATCCCACTGAACCGTGATCCGCCGCGAAGAGCGCCGCTCGGGATAAGCGGAGGAGATCGAGGACCTCGACCTGGAGCTGGCTCGCGAGTATTAAGATTGTGGTAACTTGGTAGACAAGGCCATTTGCATTGGACCCCCTGACCGCTTATGCCCTCTCTCGACCGGATCCGTACGGAGGCCGACACAGCCGGCTGGTCCCTGACTGGTCTCATCACCCAGCCGACCCTCAATCCGTCGGCGAGGACCAAGTCACCGCGCTGCACTGCGGTAACTCGGAGAAATAGTTCGCGGATACTATGCGGCTCTCGATGCCGCTTACGTCGCCGTTTGCCCTGCTTCATCGGTGGATATGGCCGCAGTAGTCGTCCATTTACAGGGGTCCGACGACGCTCCGGGCCTGCTCGAAGTCCACCCCTCGTGCCCCGAGACCCGCAAGGAGGGAGAGGCAGGCAAGTACATCCCAGTTCGTCGCCTTTGACTGGCGGAGGGCCGCCAGGCCAGGAAGAAGCGTCCAGCCGACATCGCCGTCCAGACCAGCGAGAGGCCGACGCTGCAGCTCGTACTGTGGCTGGGCGGGTCGCATAGCCTTAGCTGCATCGGCGGCAGCGGCCTGGCCCACTAGACAGCCGACAAGTTAACGCCTTCCCCCGCGGCGCCATCCGCCGCATGGCGGCCCAGGAGTCAGACGGCGACGGCCGCGCGAGTGCGAGGCAACATAGGTAGACCGCCTGCCCCGACCCCGGCCGGAGAAGCGGTGCCAGCTCCGGCCTTGGATCCGAGCATCCCCGAGGGCCAGCCCCCGGCCCTGCGACAGGCGAGCACCCGCAGGGGCAGCCGCCGGCAGCCCCTGCGGCGGCACCCGGCGTTCTAGGAGCCGGTCGCTTGGATCCGTTGGCGTCAGCCGAGACGGAGTCGGAGCCGGTCTCGGCGGTAGGGGGCGGGCTGCCGAAGACCCCGAGGCCCATAGCCAGTGCCAGCTCCGCTGGCATGAAGCCCTAGCACTACGCACTAAGCCCTAGCCCTAGCTCTACGCACTGGCGTTTCATTCCGGCGGGGTCAGGCAGTCCAACCGCTTGAGGACATGTGGCACCGGCGCACCCCCTGAGGCGGTGGAGCAGGTGGCGCAGCTGCAGGTGGAAGCGGAGGACGCAGCTCACGCATGGGAGTGCAACTCTCCCCTCTCCAAGACCAGCAAGAACCTAGCCATCATGACGGAGCTTGGCGCCATACCGCCGCATGCGCTGCAACACCCGGCCAGGGAGCAGATGGAACATGAGGAGGTTGCGCTGGTGGGAACGCCGCAGCGGGCATGGAGCTGGCGCCGGGGACATGCCCGCTGGAGGCCGGGGCATGACAGTTGGAGAGACCGGCATGTGGACATGGAGGCGGATGGGGGCGGAGGAGCTGGGGGAGGTGCGCTAGTGGCCCTCCCCAGGAGCATATTCACGCAGAGTATAACGCGATGACGGCGAAGCTTACCAGGGTGGAGCAGGCGGCAGCCAAGGCTGCCCGCGGCAAGGGGCGCAAATAAGTCATTGCAAGATGCACTCACAGATGACAAGACTGGTGTACAAGTTACATGGATTCAGCATAGAAACTATGTCGATGCTCTGCTAGATGCCGTTCGCAACGAGATGAAGGAGCGGCGCGGGAGATGGGTTCCCTCTGCACTAAGCGAACTGAGGCAAACTGTGCCCCTCACACCCTACCCGAAACAAACTGGTGGATGGGGGCCCGGGGCGGGGCCATAGTGCTATAGGATGGGCTTAGCTAACGGGAAGTCACTATGCCGGCTGCTGGGAGGGAGGATTAGGGATCTAATTACCTTTATAGGCATGCACGGTACACCCTTTAATTAGCGGACCCTATGCGGCTTCGTGTCGCCGGGCCGTAAGATAGCTGGCATGCTTACCATAAAAAGACGAAGCGGGAACAAAGTCGAAAGAAATTTCAAATTTCAAGTATGGCATGTAGCGCGAGCCACGTACCCAAAAAGCGTTGCCAACTACCCATATCGGATCGAGACCCGCCCACGGTCTTCTGAAACGAGTACCTACGCGAACCGGTGTAAAGACCCACATGGCATTTTCGGCCTAGCGACACCCGAGATAGGTATTAGTTGGACGATTTCATAGCCTTACGCCTTTGTATGGCCGGCCGGGGTTGGTGGGTCGGGTGCATTGCAAGGCACGTGGTTGGTTGGGTTGATAAACCCCATCGCCAATTCGCCAGTGGTGTGGACCCGCGCCATGGTGTGGACAACCGCCGTGCATACGCTGTCCCATGCAACACCGTACCCCAGCCACCACCCCTGCAACATATCTAGGTAGGGTTTTAGGGTGTTCATTGACACCTATGGGCATTATCTTTAACAGTTCGACACCTCCATCATGCATATGGCATGCCCATACCCCCTAGGCAGAATTGCAACGGTGGTGTTCACTTACGCGAGGGGTCACTAACCAACTTTAACGGGAGTCGCTCCTCCTGAGGGGTCCCAAGTAGAGCCGTAGAGGTCCCACTTATAATTAGGGGTCCCACGTAGGACCACGATGGGGTCCCGCCTTAGAATGCTGCAACACTATGATGTCGCCACCTAGATAGTACACCTCGCCACAAAGTTCACATGCCCAAAGGGAAGCAATGGATGTACACTTTGCCAAAAAGTCCCACACTTTGCCAATACTTCAGCGAGGCTTGGTTGTACTAGGTTCCCCCTGCCCTGCCTAGGGCTGTGAATAGGGTCTGAAATCCTAGTCTATCAGGTGCCATATGTGGGTTGCAGCCTAGGGTATTCAACCCTATACATCATTGCCTATAGCACATGTAGGTCTCGTTCTGTCTTGGTCATCGTGCGCGCCCGCGGATATGGCAGACGACGCTACGGCATATGCACGATGTACACCGATGGATAGCTAAGGTATTTTCATGCCCTACTCACACACCACATGTCTATGTGGCACGTGTCATGAGTCCAGAGCGCATGCCGACGCTCGTCGTTACCGCTTTCACATTTCATAAAATCCAACCATTGGTGCGCGATGAATTTTCTGTCCGGGTGTTTTGCCCGTGCACAGAAAAAGTGGAAAATTATAGCCGGGCTAGGGCGCAGTATACAATCATCCGGTGCCGCAATCTTAACGTAGGCTTGCACCCGCACTGAAGCGACAAGTCAACGAGATATTTTCATTGTCAAGAGGAGAAGTGGGAGTGGGCTTCAACTCACTGTTATGCCCAAATGTAACGGGTTTTTAGGGTAGCTATGGCATAACATAGCGAAGTGTGCTATGCCTTTTGCGTGTGCATTATGACACAACTTTCGACTCATGCATAATCAATCGTAAGACCCCTGAAATTCTGATCTAAACTAGTTTATGGGGTTTCCCTCCTTGACCTAACCGCTTTTTAGCTACAAGTGCTGCTCAGTGGTACGGGAACTAGGCATCTGTTGTTGCGCCTTTTCAGGTGCAGCACGAGTAGACATAAAAGCAGCCAGAACAGCTGAGCCTGCCATCTTCCAGTTTTCGCTGCGTTCCACGCAGCGATGTAAAAACTGTCTCGTAACCAGTTGCGAGCAAGGTCACCCCAGGTTGTTCAAGACCACACCCGGCTCACCACCCGAGTGTGATATTCTCGTCCGTACGTCCGTGGGTTACCATGCCAGATGGAGAAGAACCCGTCGTCGAGCCGACGTTGGAGTCGCTGAACGCAGATATGAGGGCCCAGTCTTCATTACTGCGAGAGTTGGCTACAGCTGTGGCGCAATTGACGGCTCGTGATCGCGTTGTTGATGGGGAAGGGGCACATGGCTTCGGCTCCGGGCAGCGCTTCGCGGGCCAGCCGACAGGCAGCGGGGGAGCCGCTGAGCGCCCCGACTTGCTAGAGCTAGCCCAGAGCGGCCGTGTCGGAGCAAAATCCGTGAGTGCCGAGGATGACTACCTCGCGGTGCCAGAGCTACTGCAGAGAGCAGAGTCTGGTTACGAGGCCGTTCGACCGGTCAGCCGAGTGCCTGGACTCTTCCCCCTGAGCACCGACCTAACGAACGAGTACCTCAAGCAGGACGACCGGCGTTTGCCGGCCCAGGAGGAGTACTTGTGGATGTCGTGTTTCGGGGCCCACATGGCCGCACTTTTCGTGGCTCTCGACGAGCTGCTACCTTACGTCCCTGCCGCTAACCAGGACTTCACCCCCTACCTCGCGAGAGCTCGGAATCACGCCGAGGCCATCGACAATCAAGGCGTTTCGTTTTCGTTTGGCTTTCCTGCAGAGGCTCAATGAGATCAAGCGTGTGCACGGTGACCAAGGTGTTCTGGACGTGCTGCGAGCCCAGCATTTTTAGCCTGCTTCGGAGCACCTGGGTTCCGCGATTTTTGGGGACCTCATGAAGGACTACGAGCGTCGTGTCTTCGAGGCGACCGTTGTTAGCAGCGCAAAGGCAACCGCTACTGCCCGAGTAGCAGCTGCAGCAGCAGGTCGCGGGCGTGGGCGAGGACGTGGCGGCGGGCGTGGACGTGGCCGCGAAGGTGAGCACGAGTGACGGTGTAGGGCGCCTTTCGTCGGAGCTGCTGGAGCTTTGCGAGGCCACCTTTCGGTGACCGCCGCAAGACGCACCCTTGCAGCTCAACGGCGGGATGAGCGCCCTGTGTCAGGACCTGACGCCCCCACCTTACAGACTTCATTTAGACCTTCCTCGGTGCGGCGCTTCTTACAGCTACAGCCGAGTGCGGCTCAACCATCCGCACACCTGCACATGGCGGCTCAACTAACCGCCTCCCGTACCATTCCACCACTGCGTCCGTCGGTTGTTACACTACGTGTTACAACTGGTTCGCAACGACCAAGTTTCGCGCGGGTACGTTACGCGCGAGACAGGCGCTACGAGCGCGAAGGGCGCGCAGGGCGGCCCTCTTACCTGAACCTAGCCCCGCAAACCCGTACCGATGCTACTGCAAACCCGTCCAGCAACTACCGGCCAACCGCCGGGAACCTAACCGCTGCTGCCGAGTACTTTGCGAACAGTAGTCGTACTGGTGGAACTCTGTCGGTAAAACGACGCACGTACGTAATTGACGAGCCCGCAGCTGTCGCTCCGTGGGCTGCGTCACTGCGATCCCGGCTGCAGGACGCGTTCGGCTCGGACGAGCTGGGCCAGCGTACACTCGACCTGCTCTCCAGCTCCCTCAGCGCTCAGACACTCAAGAGCTACGCCGGCAGACTGTCTCAGTTCGCGGAGTTCTGCCACGAGCCCACGACTCTGAAAACACCAGTCCGCTGGAGGCGACTACCGCTACTGTCGTTCGGTATGTTGCCTGGATCGGGGAGCGAGGGCACATCGCAGCTAAGTCGTTGCAACCCTACTTGTCGGCAATCAACACGTTCTTCGAGCTGCACAATCTCGTCCCAATCGCCAAGGACAGTCTGCACTTAACTTCAGCAAGGCGTGGGCTGATGCTGCGTCAGCGCCGGCTGAACGCTGCCCCTTTGCGTGTCCCTCTGCCTGCGGATGTAGCCTATCGCTTCGTCACAAAGGCCGAGCTAATTGTGTCTGCTCCTTACCCAGAGTACCACCTCGACTTCCGAGCTCTTTTATTGGCCTCGGTTGTCAACTTCATGTTCTTTGCCAGGGGCCTTACTGGCGTCTCCTGTCGAGTGCGAGATGTGCATGTCGACACCTACAACATCACCTTGCAAGTGTACCGCGAGAAGGGTCGCGCTGGCCGACGGGGACCCGACGACCTGCGCGTACTTCTCCTTCCTGTGTCCGAGCACCCTCGAGTGGCACGTCTCTTGCACCACTTCATCGACAACGTCCAATCTGCCCCCCTGGTTACTGTTGGCATGGCTGCGTCAAACTTCTGGGCTGTCACTGCAGCCGAGCAGTCAAAACCTTGGACTTCGGCTACAATGTCAGGCTGGCTGTCTACAGCCGTCAGTCTAGTCAACGCTGCCCCCCCTGCTGGCACTTCCTGGACTTCACACAGTCTTCGCAAGGGCGCAGCCTCTGCAGCGAATGCCATCGGAGTGCCATTGTCCCACATTCGCTACCAAGGCGGTTGGGCCACTAACTCTGACGTCGTTCTGGACTACATCGACCCCAACGTTCTTCCTTCACCTGGCGCATGGTTCTTCTTTGGACACATCGCCCCCCTCCGCCACTTCCAAGTCCAACAGGACTCCGCAGCGGTGGCCTTCCCAGTGCCTCCTTCATGACTTGGCGCTACCTCTTCTCCGTCAATCCACCGCTCTCTCCGTTCGCTCAAGACTGGCAAAACCAGACTCAACTTCGAAATGATCTAAACTAGTTTATGGGGTTTCCCTCCTTGACCTAACCGCTTTTCAGCTACAAGTGCTGCTCAGTGGTACGGGAACTAGGCATCTGTTGTTGCGCCTTTTCAGGTGCAGCACGAGTAGACATAAAAGCAGCCAGAACAGCTGAGCCTGCCATCTTCCAGTTTTCGCTGCGTTGCACGCAGCCCTCCCTGACTCCGTTTTCCCTCCACGCTTCCGCTAAACCATCCTGCCAATTTCGGCTCTTGACTGTCTAAAACAGCCTGCGCGACCTTTTTGGCAAAACCAGACTCAACTTTGAAACTAGGGAGTACTGTGTGACTGTTGCCGCTGTTTTGCATTCGGATGTGTTCCCGGACGTTTATTCTAGGTATCCGGATACTGGTAGCCATCGGTCCCGCCCGGACTATTTGACGACCGCGCGCAGCATACTGCGAGTTCGAGTACCGGTACGCGAGCGGCGGTGGATTTGTTTTTAACGCGGTTGATTATTATATAGTCTTTATTAGGTTAGTAGTTAGAGACAGTCTGCTAGCTGGATGTACTCGATTTTTTTAAATTCACACGCGAGTACTCACGCGTGCTACAGGGTAGGGACTACTCGTAGTCGCTCGGGGGATCTTCCACGCGCTCGGAATATCTGTGTGTATCTGTTTGTATCCACTTTGAGTAGTGACGAGAAATCACCGGTGAAAATAGCAGAGGTGCAAAGTAGGATTCTCACGTTTCCGCGAGAAATGATGTGGGCTAGCAGCACCAGTACATAAACCTGTGTTTCCCACTTCTCGGCCCCGCATGCATGCCAGCTAGGCAGCCAGTCACAGGGCGTGCTGGCCGTGCGACGTTTGTGGCGGATCCCGCTCGATCTCGGTGCCTAGCTGTCGTGGCGTCTGTTTCTGCTCGCTTATAGCGCGCGCCAGCAGTGGCGAAGCCGCGCCGCTCGTCTCGTCCCGGAGCTCGTCCCGACGCGCTGATAGCGAGACACGCCCGCGACGGCCACGACAGCCGCAGCCCTGACCTACATCTAAGAAGCGACAGGACGGCCGTAGCCCGGACACACCAGTCAGCTGCAGGTTGCAAGAGTTGATCGCTCGCCCCCCGCCCGCGCCCAGGTGGTCCGAGCGGAGAAAGGCCCCGCGGGCTGGTGTCGGCAAGGTGTTGGTGGCCTTTTTAGGAGAGGGCTGCGAGACGAGGAAGCGACCTCTCCCGGCAAGGCATCCGCGTCAACGCGAGGCGACACCGGCTGAGGGTCCTTCGACCGGGAAACTTGAGTAAGGAGCCACGTAGTCACAGGTCCAGTCCCGTCCGCATTGTTTGGAACGCGAGGCGGCCGACAGCTGGCAGAGGCAGAGAGCCACGGGTCGCGAGCTTGTCTCGCACGGGCGGTGCTCCGCAGTGGGAGGGCGGATGGCGGAGACGGAGGGAAGCGCTGCCTCCGCTGAGCAGCTGGTGCACGCCCTCCTAGTTGGGAATCCTTCGTCGCAGGACCTGCTGGAGGCTTGCAAATACAGAGGTGCCCCCCTTCCGCCTCCCGCCCGCCGAAGGCTGCCCCGTTTGTCGGCTCGTCCACGGCACCGCTCCTGGGGGTGGTTCCAGAGCGACTTGCTGCCCCGTATACCATTACTACGAGTACGGGTACGAATAGAGTACGGGTACGAAGATGCCGCGCATCCCCGCAGTAGTATATAGCAGTGCGGCGCGCGATATATACGATGAGGTATTAGCGACAAGAAGTTCTCGTAAAGAAGACGTAGAAGTCGCTATTACTATCATTATATTACTACTCGTAACGATTATCAATGCTCGTACGGCACTTGTGTGAATTACGACGAAAGGCGGCATCGGCGGCGCGTTTTAAATATTATAACGACAGATCATCCCGCGCTGCAAAAAAGCAGCCAGTACTGAGCAGGACGGGTACCGCTGCCTGTAGGAGATCATAGTGAATATTAGACGGATGACGATTAGTATTAACACTAGTCGCTATAAGCCGCCGCCACCGCGCCGCCGCTCACAAGCCGGTAGTGTTAAAGCTCGGCGCGCCCCCGGCGTCCTTTTTATACTTGTACTTGTACTTAAACCTTATACTCATACTGGTACCACCTGTAAGCAGCTTTTTAATTAATATATATATTCCGCGGTTCATTCACATGGTCTGTAGCGACTCGCGGAATTTGCTGTTTTTTTCTAGCAGTCGTAAAGTAAAGTTCAGTTCGCCCCGGGACATCGGTCGAAGCCGCCCCGGCACTTGACCTCGTGCGCCAACTGCAGTCGTAGGTCTGGCATAGCCCATAGACCATTGCCTTATTCGAACCCCGAAGGGCTATTGCATCAACCGGGTAAACCCGGGACACGCCGGGCCGATATTGCCGAAATACATCTAGCAGTCGTGTCGGCAGTCGCGCGCATATATGTCGAAATTAAATTGTCACCCCGATCCCCACATCAGCTCACACCGGCCGTGTCTAGTTTTCTGACGCCTTTTTAATTCCTGGCGATGTCGACTGCGGTCTGGCGGACTGGCGGTAAAAGCATTGATTTATGAAGTGTTTCGCCTAGTAAAAAAAATGCTACGACCGCCATTAATATTCAATAATGATAGTATAAATAAGATCCATTTTGCTCTTCTTTAGCCCCTGCCCGTGCTGCTACGTTAGAGTACTCGTAGGGGATACAGTACGGTTGTCGCTATGAGTTCTTATCTATGCCTATTAAAAATCGCCAAGGATTAGTACACACGTTTCCGTAGCGGCTATCATGCATGGAGATAGTGGAGTTCCAGAAAATAGCCATTAGAAAATATGT
The DNA here is from genome assembly GCA_006384855.1 of Tetraselmis striata. Classification (NCBI taxonomy): domain Eukaryota; kingdom Viridiplantae; phylum Chlorophyta; class Chlorodendrophyceae; order Chlorodendrales; family Chlorodendraceae; genus Tetraselmis; species Tetraselmis striata. Next base: position 221,766 of record VCJN01001126.1, on the reverse strand, counting down.
AACTATCTGGACAAGGTGGAGGTGTTGATATAGATAATTCTCGCGAACCGATGACTCTTGAAAGTTGCGCTTCCAGGGACCCTCCGAGGTCTCTACATAGTAGGTAGGGAGTGCGACTCGACCACTCGACGTCCGCTTCCTGGCGCAATAGGCAATAACCCTACCGGTAGCTGCTCCGAGACTGACATCGATATAGGCAGCCACGCAGCCTAGGCACCCCTTGAGTCGACCGTTCAAATCCTAGCTGTGGTTGAGTGAGGTGCGGTGGTTGCTACCTGCACGAACTAGCTCAGCTTCAAGCCTGTCGTCCGCCGCGCCTCATTATCGCGACTGCATAAGAGATCCCTTTTTCCAGTGTAGTACGCACCGTATGCGGCTTTGCATATGATGTGCCCACAACCACCGTAGACCTTATTTATCGCGAGACCCTGAACTGTCGCCGTGACCCGGCGGCCCACTTCCAGCCTTAAATTTCCCGGACCGTATCACCGTAGCGACCTGGCCGATAACCTTTCGTTTCTTCGTTTCACGCGCCATTGTAGTACGACGCCTGTGCCCCCCCCCCCCCCCCCCCCCACCTCGAGACGGGGTTGTTTCTGGCATCTTTCCGCAACTAAAGTCTACACCCTGTCGACTCAACAGTGTCGCATGCGTCCAACGCGCGTGGCGCGGCCAAGCAGCTCGCCGGCAATGACACGAGTACCAAGTCGGAGACGGCCGACGTCATTCTGTTCGACCCGACCCAGCCCGAGGTCCGCCCTGCGACGACCTGCCTCATCTCGCCGTGCACTGTCGATGACATCTCCGAATGCTGCAATCATCGAAAGCAAACACACTGAATTGCTTTCTTTGTTTGCAGTGCTCGTCCTCATATGCGGAATTGGCCGCCCTGGCGGAGGCAGCCTCCAAAACACGGACGCCCATCATCGGTGAGTGCACGGCCCACAGCCGTCGACGGCGTCGTCTCGACCGGGGCTGCGACCTAGGGGTTAAAGCCGTACCATTGTCATGAAAAGCTAGGATAAGTTTTTGAAAAGGGGAGAGGTCAATGGTGTGCTGTAATACCTACCATTTCCCTAAAACGATAAGCAGTTTTGACTTATATACGTATGGTGTGGCTCATTTATGGCTGCCCAGACCGCCTTCTAACCGCTTAACTCGTTCTTTCAGCTCCTGCTGTATTTTGTAAAGCTGTGCAAATTCCTTATGTAATGCTTAGGCTGAAATCCCCTGTAGATAGGCGCAAGTGTTTGATTTCAGGAAACGTTTGAACGTACCCTGGACAGCAAACACCATATCAGTCTCATGTAAATTCAAGGTGCATATTATCCGCATACAAGCATATCTGGTGTGCGTACGCACTGCACGCCTTTAGCTATGTTTTGCTTTCCATTGGAGCAACGAACTCACCGCCTGCCTGGTCTCCCGGCGCAGCGGCAATGCCGGGCGCGGCCACGTCAGCGGACGTTGCAAGCTGCCTCTCGGCGGGCGCGACCGACTGCCTGATCAAGCCGCTGCGGCGAAATGAGCTCACCATGCTATGGCAGCACGCCTGGCGCAGCAAGGCCGCCCTCGAGGCCGTCAGCCGCGGCAGCAGCGGCACCAAGTACGGCGGGGCTGCGGAGGAGGAGCGCAGCTGCGAGCGCAACGGGGCCGAGCACGGGCACTCCCCTGCCCAGTCGGGCCACTCCTCTGGCGCGCCGGCGCCCCCCAGCCGCGCCAGCGGGCGGCGGTGCCTTGCCGCAGGCGCTGCTCGAGCTCGCACGCCGGGGTGACGCCCTGCAGTCGAGCAAGCTCGGCAGTCCCAGCGCCCTCCCCCACTCCAACAGCTGCTCTGCCTTCTCGGCATTCGGCCAGGGGCTGCTGCCCCAGCAACCCGCGGCGTCGCAGCCGCCCATCTCCCTGCCGGTAGCCTCCCTGCAGCTACCGGGAGTCAGCCAGGCGTACCCGGCCGCCATGCCGCCGCCCCCGGGGATGCACTTTGGCCCCATGCTGCTGCCGCCCGGCTGGGCGTTTGCCCCCATGCCGCATCATATGGCCGGCCCGCCCGCGCCGGACCTCAGCCTGCTGTACATGCTGCTGCAGCAGCAGGCGCAGCTCAGCGGGCTCGCGGCCGCCGCGGGGGTGGCTAGCGCCGCCGCCCCGCCGCTCGCAGCGCCCATGGGGGCCCGGCCGCCCGAGCCGCGGCCCGCACCGGCGAGCCACCCGCCCCCGCCTGTGCCCGCGGAGGCCACCCCGGCGCTGCCCAGTAGCCATGCGCGGCGGGCCAGCGCCATCCTCAAGTTCCGGGAGAAGCGCAAGATGCGCAACTTTGACAAGAAGGTGCGCCCCCCCCAGGGATGGCGCGCCCGCCGTCACCTGCCCGCCCTTCCTCGGCCATCCTACCCGCCATGCCCCGCTTGCCTGTCATGACATGGCACGGAGTGATTAGGTGCCTCCCCTCCCCTTAGTAATAAGTAGTAAGCTTCCCCTTGAGTAAAACTGATGGCATGAGGCGGCATCCGGCAGTATTGATACTCACACCCCCCTGCGCCTACGCTTCGATGCCGCCACTACTCGCATTACCACAGCGGTGGATACCGTGACGCTGTGGATATGGATGAGCCGCTGACGTGACATCGCTTCCGCTCCGAGAGACTGCCGCCCCCCCCCCCCATGACACCGCCGCATTGCCCTCATCAGTATCGCGGATGCTGAAGCTCTGGCATGGGTGCTGGCGTGTCTCTCCATCCCAGCTCATGCACGTGTGCCATACGGTCACGTTTCTGGCCCAAATTCAAATGAATACCTCGCGGATTCATTCCGAGGCTTAGAATCCCGCGACGGCGCCATGAGCCGGTAGTAGCGGCGTTGTGTTTAAAGTGCGTCGACAATCACCAATAGAATCTCTCACCGGTGGCGGTGCACCCATGTGTGAGAGTGAGCCCGATTTGCGGGTAAATTCCGGTTTAGGGCTACGGAGGGTCATTTCAGCGCAATCTACGCACGATGTACTCGTACTGATGCCCCCCCCCCCCCCCCCCCCCCTTCAACAGGTTCGCTACCAGAGCCGGAAGAAGCTGGCAGAGGAGCGCCCGCGCGTGCGTGGGCAGTTTGTAAAGCGCGGCGAGAACGATGATGTGGAGGGCGAACTCGAGGCCGAGGCGATGACGGTGGCATGAGCCAGCCGGCGTCCCCGGGAGGGGGAGGCCGCTCTTGGGGGCAGACGCCGAGCCAGAGGGAGAAGTGGCGCGGCGCGTAGGTAGTGTAGCAGCCGGGCGATTCCGCGATGTAATTGTAGTGCAGAGAACCACGGGTGCTGTGATAGGTAGGCAGTGGTAGGCGTAGCGTGATCTTTCCCCCCGCAGTCCAATTGTAACCATTCTAGGGCATTCAACCCTGATATGGCACCGCGCACCTGGTCTGGTCCTGCCAGCCTGCCGCGCTGCGCCGTTTTGCAGCATGTGATCACACCGCAGTGCAGCAGCAGCAGAAACCCATCGAAATTCACCGAATTCACGGGTATTGAAAGTACCGCATCGACAATTGTACAGCGCACGCGTTGCAAAGCGACAGCTTGTGGCAGGGTATGCGCCACTGGCGGACTCCCAACGATAACGATGTACTTCCGCCTGCTTTAATACAAAACGAGTGGCTCGATCGATTTTCGCCGGGCACTCACTGCAATTTTGCGCGTACGGTGCGCATAGCCGGGCGATATCCTTTCTTAATATCCTTCGATCTCGGATATGGAGCCTGGCGTCGGTTCCGACCATGGGTATGTTATTCTGGCCGTGTGAGCTGAGCGACGGGGCTGGCATGTGGGGCGGGGCACAATTGGAATTGGGTGATACGGCACCGGCTTGTATATAACCATATTCCTTCACTGACCGCATCGTTCCACCGCACCATACTTTCCGTGCTCGTTCCGGCTACGTGCCGGCCCGCCTCTCTTTTCTCTCTTCCGCGTGTTGGAGTATTGATCAACCCCTGGACTCCTGGTATATTGATCCTTACAGACACGATGCTATGTTACGACCGCGCGGATGCAATACCAGCTCAGAACAGCAGACCGACCGCTGTGCGCACGAGTTGCGACCCATCCTTGTTTATACTCGTGCTACGGTACTACAACCTGTAGCGACTATCAGCCGCATTGACTGCTCCGTCATAAATGCACAAGAGCAGCACGCTTAAAGATGGGCACGCTAAAGTGATATCAAAGCCATTGGGCGAGTGATTTGTCCCCTTGCCTGGCTGCGATTCGTGACATTTTGGGGGGTTAACGGCGTCTCGGGAAAAAAACCGATTTGTTTTGCAGAAACGATTCTTAATATGTTCCGTTGATTATTCGTTAAGTATTCCGATATGTTTCAAGATAAACATTTAGTTTCTCCCTGAGCGGGGGGGGGGAGGGGGGCGTTAAAAAACGACAATATATCGCTATAAGCTAATGCGAGATTGCGGTCTATTTAGCAGTAGCAGGCCGCCAATAACTCGCCCCCAGCGCTGCAGCCCGCTGCTCGGCTGGCCCGCCTACTGCTGGTTAGCACATCTCACTCCAGCAGCGATCATCATGCTGGATGGACTCCTGCCTCCGCCTGGCTACATAGAATCCGCTACATATCATCCGCTATGCGGCATGCAATGCAAGGCATCGACCACTACAACTGATGAGCTACTGGCAAAGTGCATAATAATTCCTTACATATATAGCCCACTGATTTATTCATTTTTTGTTGGAAATGAAGCAATAGTGAGGCCAAATGGCACTTGGTCTAGATAGTGCGCAGGCGTTACGCTGGATGATCTGCGCGGCGGACTGTGCGACCTAGCCCGGTGCGGAGGATGGACTTTTCCTGATCATTGGCAAGGCCTGGTACAACGACAATGATGACATGTGCGCCCTTCACCGGCAGATGAGGGCCACTGTACTCGTGCGCTACATTTTCCGGGGGAACCCATCCAGGCTAATAACAAAATCTAACGGAAGGTAAATGACATACCGTAGCAACAATGCTTTCGGTTTGCAGTGTGTTGCCCCCCCCCCCCCCCCCCCCCACCTTGCGAAGAGAGAAAGAACTCTATTCACCTTGGATTGGATCCGAATACAACACAAACACCGCACAGGATGACTGACCCATTGCTGTAAATCGATTCATTATTTCTCGACCCGCAAACCCGATACAATGGCCACGGTGCACTGCTTCCGGTTTGTTCGGAACTATTCGCCGCTGCTCCATTTGCAGTGCTGACCATATATTGTTGGTGCTCATCGCCCGGATGGCTGCTGACGCGCAAGTGGGCTCGCCGTGTGGTATCCCATGCTGATTTTCGACCCCCTTCCGGATAAAAGAAGGACAACTGTGTGTATCTGGGACTCCAGGATAAGAGAATACACCAAGAGTACAGCACGGAATGCCCGACCGGTTCGGTGGTGCACGACAGTTCACTGTTTTGGGGACCCGCGCGCCCAATCAAACGCTGCGGCGTGTAGGCCCCGCTGCGCTGTAGCGCATGCGCAGGTGTTTGAAATCACAGTGGCGCGGGACTGCGGCCGCCGGCGTCAGTACAGCTCCGCGCTGAGCTCGAGGAAGTGCGCGAGCCGCAGGTGCGAGGCGCCGCTGCCGGTGAGCTCCATGGCGCGCTTGAGCAGGAGGGACACCAGGCTGCCGCCCTTCGTCTCCACGTCCAGCTCGCCCGCGGGGTGGCCCAGCTCCTCCGACACCTGAGCACCACAAGCAGCCGTCAGCCAGGCAGCCGCGCAGACACACACACACACACACACACACACACACACACACACACACACACACCTACACACACATGCATGCGCGCGCGTTTTTAAACGTGTGCTCAGTTATCTATAAGAACCCGTACAATAAGCCTCAAACCGGGGTCACGTGCTACCTTCTACAGGAACATTCGCTATGGAGTTCTACCGCAAAAAGGATCCGCGGTGGGTTCGTTATTGTTTTACTCGCAGATTTCGACGGTGCGAGTACGGGACGTAGTTTACCAGCGTCATTCGTAACGAATATATGACACTATTGTTCTACGTGGTATGTCATTGGGCTAAATGCAGTAGCGCGTACAAGTAGGTGTCGAGTACTCGTAACGGTATGGGTCCGGGTGCTTGCACAGGACCAAGTTGTTGCGAATCCTTATTGCGGAAAAACTCCATATTTACGTACTCTTAATTGAAAATAGTAATTTACATCCAGTTCAATAACATTAAAGCAATGAACCAAAAAAAAAGTTTCAAATACATTTCTTTGCATACATTCAATTGCAAATCCACATACTGCAAGGTTCCCATCTTATATTCAACCCCTGGCGTTTTCGGACTAGGTGTTCCTCATTTGCGGTGTTTCTATCACCCGCGATGGCACCCGTGAACAGGGGGTGCTATATACGCCCGCGCGGCGATTAGATCGCGCACATCTGCTGTCAGAGGTGGTTCCGTCGGCAGAGCCGTGTCCTTCAATGCGCTGTTCCTGGCGGCTCTTCAAAATCCGTGATACGTTTGTCAAACTTCGGCGTTCCCGCGAGCCTTTCGTTGTGCTACTTAAAAGCGGACTGCTCGTGGTCCCAAGAATGCCTAAACACGTGCGAGCCCGAGGCCGCACATGTGAGTGTGTGTGTGTGTGTGTGTGTCTGTGTGTCGGTCTGTGTTGGCACTACGGGGAGACACAGTTTGCTACGCCGGTCCAATCCTGAGCATCCTGGCGCTCAAGGCTGCCTCCCTCTTCATCAGTATCAATGGCGAAATGCCATGCGGGCACCGCTACGGGCAGCTGCCTGGGAAGACGCGTGATGCGGTGGGATGGGGCAGGAAGGGGGACGAAGGTTGGGGGGGGGGGGGGGGGGGGGAGAGGTTATTCACCTGCAGCAGGTCCGGCGCCGTGACGGTCTCCCGCCCTTTGGAGATGTGGTGGAACACAGCCGTCCACTCCTCTGTGCTCAGCTGCATCTTCTCGCTCCCCCCGGCCGACCTGCAGGCGCACCCACGTACGGCCACACAAAAAGAGGTACGCACATGGTCAGTCAGTCAGTCAGTCGGCCAATCGGTAGCACGCTGTGAGTACAGCAGCGCGCCAGCGGCCGGCTGGCGGCGGTCCTCCGCGGCAGGCGCTTAGCGGGCGGCGCACCTGGGTGGCTTCCGGACCGAAACGTCGACACACCCCGGGGCAGCAGCGGTCGCCCGGCGCCGCGTGGGGGCGGTCACGCCGAGGGACAGCGGCGATGGCCGTGCGGAGGTTCTCCTCCTCTGCATGCGCGGCGGGCATGACGGTTGCAAAGGGGGCGTTTAGAGTGTTTAGGGTTCAAGGTCCATGTTTAGGGTTTTCAGCAGCCAACAACGCAGGTTGCCACTGGATCACACATTCAACAGAACAAAGTGAAACCTCAAAAACCTAAAACCCTAGCTTAGGCGGCGCTTCCAGCGCATGTCAGCTGCACAAAGAAGATGGCCCCGGGGGGGGGGGGGGGGGGGGGGGGGCTGAGAAAATCTGATGATGACTCCTGTGAATAATAATATAATCGCCGATCACCATAGCCAATACACTCTACCATTTAATTGTAACTCTCATAAATACTTGACAGTTTTGTGGTGCTGCATCAAGCATTATGTGGCGCAATCCGAACCATTGCAGCTTGTTTCGTCTTACGGGTGCCACCTCACCTATACTAAAATCCCTTGCTTATCACAAGCCTCAAATTGGGCTTTCGTGCCAGCCTGTAAGAACATTCGCGGTAGTGTCTTCTACATTTGACCTCTGGTAGGCAAAGCGGGTTCAGATTCGATGTGATCTTGTTCCCGCGTCATGAGGCAGCCAGTCGGAGTTACACATGTCCTGTCAAGACGTATAATCACGCACGATGGCCCCTGTCCGGTTGTCCTAGGTATGGAATCTCAGGGCTACCGCCCCCCCCCCCCCCCCCCCCCCCCCGCAAAACACCCGGAGTCCTTGGCGGACTCATCAAAACAACGGCAATTCAACTGTACGAGTACTTCTGCTTAAAGAAGCCAGCGAGCCGCAAAACTGACTCCAGCGGTCCTCACCCGTTGTTCGAGGAACTCCTCAATGATGCACGCCGTCGCCCATAACAACACGGTGACGCGGCTAATACCGTTTTGGGGGCCCGCCTTCGGTCCGAGATGGCCCGGGTGGGGGAGCGCGTAGCACGGGAGACCGGTGCACACACGCTGTCGCGAGCGCGACGAGCATTATGATCCCATCACCGCCTCGGCAGCTGCCGCCCAGGATCTAAATTCGCAAACGGCATCCAACACACTCATATGTCCTCTACACACTTACACCGTTCCTTTCGTACATTGGTCAAGGCGTCGAGACAAAAACAATGGCGACCAGGAGACTGTGGCTCGGATCGGGGCGCCCCACGGTCGCGCATTAGATCGTCAGGGGTTGAGTTGGGCCGTGGTCACAGTTGCTCTAAGCCTGAGGACCTACGATGGCACGTGGATGGCGTCTGTGCAGGAGAGCACGTGCCCATGTGATAAAGATACGGACGTACAGGGTTCTGGCCCAGGTACGGGGGTACTTGGCTTTCCTCACTCACACTTGAATAACCACACTCACTACAACTATAATGTTCTCATCCCCGGGTAGCGTCGGGGACAGCGCTTACGCATGGGGTCCCACACAGGGTCTCCACCATATACATACATACATACATACACCAGACTGACCTTGCTCCAGCGGCGTCCGCGCGCTGGCCCCGCCCGGCGGCGGGCCCCTGCTGGGGGTGGCGGTGCCGGCGCGCTGGGCTCCCTTGGCGGGGCGGCTGCCGTGCCCCCGCCGCAGCGCCGAGGAACTTGCGCGCCGCCCATGGACGCCTCCCGCAATGCGCGCGCCACCGCCATGTCCACCTCCCGCTCGCGGTCGGCATCCCCAGCGCGCCGCCGCCCCCGCGCGCCGCCCCCCGCCCTCCTCCTGCCGCCCTCCGCACCGCCAGAGCGCCGGTTGCCTCGCTCCCGTCCCGCCCCGATGTCCGCCTCCTCCCCCGCCTCCTCCTCGTCCTCCCACGCCTCCTCATCCTCCTCATCCTCCAGCTCCTCCAGGGGGTCGTAGTCCTCAGCGTCCTGAGGGGGGCGCGCACAGCACCGTGCCCTCAGATGGCTGCTGCACCTCAGCTGATGGCGAGGAAACCGATCCGCTCCGCGGGACAGGAGCGGTAAGAGTGACACCATTGCTGCCCCTCCACCGCAGTCATATTAGACCAGACATCCGGGAACGGCCCGCGAGGTGAGGTGACGGCTCTGATAAAGCCATCAAGCAACACAGCGAGAGCAGGCATTTGAAACGACTAAAATCGGAGGCGGTGACCAAACTTCCCTTGCACGTAGGCGGTCCCTATGAGCTATTCTGCATACTTCTTTATTCTTTGGAATAATGGCACTGCTGCTTCTGCCATAGAAGTGCACAAAGGGAAGCGTCGCAGCAGGGAGAGGATGGGCGAGGAAACTCAGCGCGAGCGGAGTCGAGCGCCCACGGCGGAGGCGCCTATGCCCTCAACCCCCCCCCCCCCCCCCCCTCTGCCCGGGCGAGGAGACAAGCTTTTTCCTGATGTAATTTATGTGAGCAAGAGAGTAAGCAATCGCCTTCCCGGTGTTCAGCTCGTATCTATGGGGATTGCTGGCAAGTATGATTTATCACACAGCTTGCTGGGAGCCTGTGTATGGCCGCCGAGCCGTCCCCACCCCGCCCTTTCGCTCTTGTACGTGCTGCGGAGGAGGTACGCCGCAGGTGAGCCGCGCAGGGAAGGCTTATCCCCAGGAGATAGGCCTGGGGATGAGTCCTAGATATACACGCTCTAGATACCTGAAGATCAGTATGGCCGCTTCACGTGTTATTGATACATGATAAGCCTCACCCGTCTAAGTCAGAGGGAGGGGGGAGGGGAGGGGGGGGGGAGCGTATGCAGATCATCGCGGCTCCGCTGCTCACCTCGCTCCTGGCCCGCCCCCCGCGCAGCCGCTTCCTGCCGCCAGCCGCCCTGCCCGCCCCCTCCCCCTCCCCCTCCTCGCCGCTGTCCTCTGCTGCCGCGGCCTCACGCAGCTTCTCGCGCGCAGTCAGCGCGCCCGCCCTGCCGTCCCCGGTGGAGAAAGTGGGGTGAGGGTTGGGGGGGGGGGGGGGGGGGGGGTAACTTAAGGATCCGCATCCGCCGATATCAATCAAAGATCAAGATCAGATGCATCAACAGACACAAAGAAGCATCAACAGACACATCTTTCGCCGCCAGTTTGCTGTTACCCCAGGGGATGAGCCGGCCTTGATGAGAAGATAAGGCTTGGCGGTGTGGCCTATCTGCTGCTCATCCACTCAGTGGCTGCTGCGGGAGCAAGCTGGGCGGATACGCCCCTGATACGCCCCTGATGAAATTACAACGGCCCGGTTGTCCTCATACCCACGCGCAGCGGATGAAGCCTTTCCTGATCCCGATCCTTTTCTAGAGGACTATCTGAGGAGGGGGTGGGGGGGGCGCTAAGCGCCGCCACGGGCTGCACCTGGTGGACCGGCGGCGGGGTGCGCTGTCGTCCGGCAGCTGCGCAACGGCTCGGGCAGCGCGTGCCGAGCGCCGCGCCGCCGCATCCGCTGCCTTGCGCCCCGCGTCGCCCTGCATCCCCTCCGCAGCCGCATCCACATGCAAGCTCGCTGCGCGCCGAGGAGGGCAGCGCAGCGGCTCTGAGAGGGCAGTCGTTGCCTGGGCTGAGCCTTACCCCCCCCCCCCCCCCCCCCCCGCGCAACGCCGACCCCCCACCCCACCCCATGGAGGAGGATTCTTTATCCTTAGCTTAGCGTAGCTTGCCTTAATTAAATCCTCCTTAGGTCATCAAGATATCCCATTGCATGACCCAACGCTTCATTTATCCAACAGCTTATCTGGAAGGATGCGCAGATTCCTATGTGGCAGCTTATCCTTGTGCATACCCAAGGGTGGAGGCAATAAGAGAGGCTACTTCGAGCACTCTCGGTGCTCCAGGTGTCACCACGAGTGCGGTCATGTTCCACGCTCCTCTGACATCCCCTCCCGCTGTTGCTCTAGCAGTTGCGGATCGCGCACATAAGGCACGCGCACAACACACACACACACACACACACACACACACATACACGCACGCATACACACGCACAGCCACGTGTACTCGATCAGCATATCCTAAGGCCTGTATCAATAAGGTTTATCAGCACAAGCCTGACAAACAAGTCCTGGGGGGATATACGCCCCGGACAAGCGCAAAATGAATTCAACATGAGCACGTATATGATTACCGCTTAATGGTGTGAATAACATGAGGCCATTAGCAAATGCATCGCAGATCGCTTAGTGGTACTGACTGCCCTACTGAAGGATCGGATAGGCCGGAGCAGCCTTATCCATGCACGAGTACGCGCAGCACGCTGGTCGGAACCTTGCTGCCCGGCTCAGCGGGTTTTGCCGGACTGGGGTCTGGCGCGGACTGGGTAAGCGTGCAGCCGGACACAGGCAGGCGGCGCTTTGATGGCGGTCTACTGTGACTCTGCCGGCCAGTCGGCGGGCAGGACCGGCACAACCGATCGCACCAGCACCACCAGCAGCAGCAGCAGCAGAAAGGGAAGGGAAGAGAGGGGACTGCGGGAGGTTGGCTGGGCGTTGCTGCAAGCTGGGTGCACAGGCGAGGAACCGAGGGTCCCCTTTAAGCGGCGGGGCGCACCCAGCATGGCCTGGTTGCGCTGGATCCGCGCCTGCCGCTCCCGCTCGTACTCGTTGTCGCCAACCATGGCGACAGAGGGCTCGTAGTCCGAGAAACGCTCAACGAGGAGAAAAACAAGTCAGGCCCCCGGGCCCGGGCCGGCACGCGTACCGGCTTTTGCTGATTCGCCCGCGTATTCAAGTTTCGCTGCGATCTGCTGACGGCCGCGCGTGCACCCGCCTTACAACACTGTCGCACGAGCCGGCTCGAGAAGAAAGCCGCCATGGGCACTGTGTCCATCCGTGTCGTCTCTACATCGCAAGAGTTTATTCGGCGATCGCGCTGGTGGACAGTCGCCGGAGACCGCGGACATTATTCGCCCCGGCCGGCGCGGCGCGTAGCGACTATAAATAAGGATTGGCGACTAATCCCGCTATCACGGGTAACCCCTGGTAACTCCTGGCTACCCCGCTACTAGAGATATGCTGCTGATAAATGCTGCCGTTTAAAACACTGCCATGAAAATACCCGGCACTAACCACGTCGAAAGGCCCGCCCTACAAGTTTGGGCGTCGGCCCATTCGAGTAATGCGAGTTGGGGCAAGCCCCAACCCGCGGAGCAAAGCATTTCGGGTGCGATACATGTGCAACAAAGAATGCAATGTGGGGGAGGGCCCGACGCCATAGCTAGAAAATTTTCCCATTCGCAGTAAAATCCAGGGCGCCGTGAAGAGAGGGGGGGACCCCGCCCAAAATAAAGGCAGTTAAGTCCTCGGGTGTTGACGCAATAACCTAACTAGTAAAAAATCCATGAACTCCGGAACTAACAACCCAAAATTATGACGATGATGCCCCCACTGCGGGGACTCCACCAGCATATGTTCGATAGTCTCAGATTCACCGCCACATGCAGGGCAGTGTTCCAGGAATGACCGCCCATGCATGGCATGAATCCGGGCCAATCGGCGGGTAGTGGGAAATACTCGGGTGCGTAATTGTATCATAATGTGCAGCCCGGCCACAACCCCCGCGGGGACACCCACACCGTACTGTGGCAACGGGTTTGACGCATAAGACGCATGGACATATACACCCCATGTTTTATTGCGTGCTAACGATGCCGACGATTCGTAACGCGCCCACACCAATGCATGTACTAGTTTAGCGGCATCGCGAGCGGCTAGTGACCTCCACTCAAGTGGAAGGTGCGCCCCCTCAGCTACGACCCTCAGCCATACCTACGACTGCAGGTGGCGCAAGAGGTCGAGTGCTGGGGCGGCTTCGGCCGATGTTCCGGGGCGAACTTTACTTTTCCACCCTGTAGTACATTTTCTGTTTTGTATATGCCGCGGGACAGCGATAGACTATTAAAGGATATAAAAGATCATATTTAGCTCGGTGGATTTCGAATTTCTGTCGCTACAGGGTACGCTGGTACCATTAACCCTTAACCACGTACTCGTTAATTAAAGATTTGATACCACCCTGTATGGGGATACCATTTAAAATACCGACTGCAGTTCGCGCATGAGGTCAAGTACTTATTTACTTGACCTCTACCACCCTGTAATTTCTGATTTGTAAATGCCGCTATTTTACCCGCCGTATATTTTAATGTACACACACAGTACTTAACATAGGGTCAGCATGTTATGTATGAATGTATCTTAAATCTCAATATCTATTAATTCGCCGCTATTATTATTGAAATGGTCCGCATATCAAAATGAAATGCCTAAACATTTGTTAATTTATTATTTATTGTTTCGCATCCAGACCCTCACCTGGCCGCCTGGGCGACGGGGATGGGGGCCTACTCGTATTAATTTCGCTGGCGCCCAGATGATGACTCGACATGATGCCGTCAGCAGCAGCGGAAAACGAGCACGCGTTGCCGTGGTGGTCAGCCAACGGCCGAACGCGGAGAGGTCGCGGCCAAAGGGGACGGTCTGGTCGGGTGCTGGCGGCGGACTTTCAAGTGGCGAAGACAAGACCGTTACTTTCGCCCCCCACCCCGCACCCCCGGCCCATTCTGCCCCCGACCTCTGCCGGCACTTACAAATGCCGTTTGGGAGAAGGTCCTGGATCCAGTAGATTAGCGCGGCACTCGGCAGCATAGTCTCGGCGGCAACCGCTGGGACGAAGCAGAGGCGACGTGCGGTCAGCGCGGGGCGTCGGGCCTCTGTGTGTAAGCTAGTTTTGGGGGCAGCGCAGGCGGAAACGGCGGACTCCCCCCTCCCCCCCAGGTAACCCCAGGCTGCGGTCTGACCTTCTCAGCGACGCCGTAGTCCATCATCGGGGGGTCTGGATTCCGCTTTGGAGCCTGCAGCGGGACCCGTTGATCGCACCACTGGGCGGCGCTCTCCACCTCGAACGTCGCTCTAGCCGACGACGTGATAAACCGGCGCGTCTCGTTGACGGCGGTGGACGCGCTGCTCCGTACTATCGGGCAGTACTGTGGCACGTGGCTGAGCAACACGAAGTTTATTGAAAACGCGACTGGGAACAGTTGCGGCCTGCCCTGTTTGCGGCGCAACTCGACCGCACCACCGTCGCACCACCCCTGTCGGCAATTATGACCGGCCTCGGCGCTGCGAGAGGTGGGGAGCTCCTGTGCGCAGTACACAGTCTCCGGCGCGCGGCCATACTACAGGACCGCCACGCCGGGAGGGGCACAGGCTGGCACGACGTCGTCGCCGAGGAGCGGTAGCAGAGAGGCGCGTCGTGCGGCTTCGCCGTTTGTCCGGCTCAGCTTGTTCCTCGCGGCCGTATCTTTGCTGGCAGGTGAGTCGCTGCTCGCCCCCCCCCCCATCCCCCCCTCCCCCCGCGCCGCCTCCTGCATTCTCAATGCTCTGCCGCTGCAGCGTGGTTGCGTTGATGGGGCTGACTGCGCGTTGCCGGTCGACCTCAGGGGTTGCGAACGGCGCCATCGACGGACTGCCGCCGCACAGCTCTAGCAGCCCGCCCCTCGCGACGACGTCGGCAAGCACGGCTGGCGAGGCGGGGCCGCTGCCTTCGCTGGATGAGACCTTGGACGCGGAGGACACAGCCCCGGGGCGGCTGGGCCGAGCCGGAAATGAAGCGGAGTACGTGAGGGCGGAGTCCATGGACGTGCAGTACCTGGGGGTTCCCCTCGGCACCGCGCCCGGGTCCGGTACGTCGGGTTCGCGGCCGGCCTCCGAGATGCGTGTCGAGGCGGCAGGCAGCCAAAATACGCCACCGGCTTCAATTGATCAAGCCGCCCCGGATGTGGAGGAGGCGCCGGAGCTGACCGTCAACGCCGTCCAGCTGCCGGACGTGCTGGGCAGCAAGCAGGAGCCAGTCATGGATGGGATGCAGTGCAACCCGTCGTTCCAGCCGGTGCTGTCTGAGATGCGGGAGAACATGAACATCCGCTTCTCGGAGGACACCACGCTGAACTACCTCAAGCTCATACTCCCCCTCCGGCTCACCTCTGCGGAGCTGTGCCGCGTGATGCTCATCCGTGGCTCGGACTCGGAGCTCATCGAGATATGCTACTCCGAGGTGCCCAGGGTGGATGGCGAGTCGGCCAACGCGGTGCTTGAGATTGAAAGCCGGGGTATGATGCCGTCGCAGGCCATCTGCAGCAACTTGACCGACGTGCCCTGCGGCGAGGCGGCCCTCGGCTGCGGTCTATGCCATCTGGACTCGACAGCCGCGTTCTTGTCCAGTCTGGGGTACATCCCCGCCGGCCGGCTATGCAAGGAGACGGTTCAGGTGGACATCAACCACAACTTCGCGTGCATCTACAAGGCGATTCTGACGGCGCAGCGCGACCTCAGCCAAGCCTACATCGACATGGCCGAGCCAAGCTCCTCCGTGACCATCGCTGCGCAGGACACTGTGGACTTGTATGAGGACAACCCTGTGTTCGAGTGGATGGAGCGATCGGCACTCACCTGCTAGGCCCGGGAGCTCATGGCCGGCAGGGCTGAACATCCGGGTCTCCAATTTTCGGAGCGCTGCGTTGCATCTTCCCATGTCCAAAATAGAACGGCCGCTCCTCTGTTGGGGGATGAGGGTTCCGGGGGCCTTGCACGGGGGTCATGTGCGACTGAATGGCCGTGTTTTGCCCATATTTTCGGGTGACCTGCGCCGCAAAGCGATTTCCGCTGTGCTTCATGATTTTTATTGTTTCCGATTGTAGACAAGCCGCTGTAAAAGATATATAGCATTCCCTCCTGCGCATGATGCGGGGCGAGCACCTTGTGCATGTGCGCAACGGCAGTCTGTTGCTTTCCCAGCATGATTTGGCTGGCGCAAGAGCAACGGATGTGTGGACAAGTATATCAAGCGTACTAGCACATGCCTTGGTACCCGTGGTTGGCTTCTGCCGTGAGGAACCGTGGGCTGAGCATCAGGCACTCTGTGAGAATCACCAGCATCACTGAGCCTCTGCTTAAAGCGCCATCTCACTTTGTTCCATAGTGATGGCAGAGGGGGGAGCTCCTAGACAACTACTTCTGGCCGCCTACAGTATGGGTGTCTGAATTGCGCTGCCGGTCATCATTATTTGTAGCCAACATATTTGTGCTGCTCGCCACTCCTCGGAAATAAGGAGAGGAACAGCCGTGCAGACAAGAAAAGATTATCACGGTACTCCATGGGCTACATATATATCCGCTTGCTGGCGCTGCGATGCGAATAGGAGAACATCCTCCATAACAGGCGTTTAGCCATTCACTCAGGACATGTACTCATTACCAGGCGGACAATCTTGAAAGCATGCCCTGCCTTACATGCCACCGCGCCCCTGCTGTGCGGTGCTACAAGACCGCGTCCCGCTGGTTGGCGGCATAGTGTATTCAGCAGCCTGCCGGGCAAGCAGAACGCGGGACTCGGGCTCTTTCCTAACCTGCGTGCCGCAGGCGAAAGCTGATGGTGGCATGTCTGAGCGTCCGCGCACTGAGATATTGAGACTGTCCTATTGTTATCCTGTACCCCAGGGTGATTGCTTGTGCCCTGTGGGTGCAGATTGCTGGTACTATTCCCCCCGCCCTCTTTGCCTCCGCGGATGTCGCCACACTTTTAAGGGAAGTTTGTCGGCAGCCACTCTCCTAGAGGATGTATATGTGTGCCCGTCGTTCTTGCTCAGCACTTGCTTGCCAGCAGGACACAGCCCTCAGGCTTGCGGGCCATGCAGCCGGGAGCTTGGCTTTAGGCGCTCCGCTCTCATGCAGGAACGCACACCTCCCATGCACATGAGACCCACGATGCTGTCCTCCCACCTCACCACGGACAACTGCCGCTCAGGCTGTGTGTTCCGTTATGGCCAGAGGGCAGGTACTCGGCTGCAGAGCTGCAGATGATTTGTGTCAGCAGTGGAAGAAGTGGTGGCACCTCAGACGAACACACAGTCAACGACTGCCAGCGTTGCATGCACTGGCATTTCCTGGCATAACATGAAGTCAGCGAACAAGACGGCATAACTTCATCATTAGGAAGCTCGTGCCGGATACAAGAGGCAGTACAACCGCCCAAATGCATGGTGCCTGCAAATGGTCATGCTGACCCTGGAGCAGCTGGGGTACCACGAAATGAGGTAAGACTCTAGAGGCGCACACTGCTGATGAGGCACACACCCCTTAAGGACGGCACAGCAATGGCTCCCTGCTTGCCCAAGTCGTGCTCGTTATTGAGGGACGCGTGATGGCATGGCATGAGTAGGACGGTGGACATTCCCAAGTGGTTGCGGCCGCATCTTGGCGATGTCTGCTGACCTTCTCTTCGCTTTTGTTTGTTTAAAATGTTCTATACCTGTTGGAGTATGTGCTCTGACAGGTCCTTCTGGCAATCTACTGATACCAATATCAGTAGATGGCGTGCTGCGCGCGCGTCCGGACTTCACATCCGACCCGAGCAAGACAAGGCAATAGTACTGTAGATATCGTAGATTACAGAACTAGTATCAGCACGATGCTAGTGCGCGCGCCCCGCCCATCCTAATAGGCTCGGCCCGCGCAGCTGCTCTGCTCACTTCATTAGTCCCAGCAGCTCGAGCCCGGCTCGCTGCACCCACTGTAAGTAGCTCCGAGCACTTCCACCTTCCATCACTCATCGGTTGAGCCGTTCAGGTTATGGGCCCTCACACATTCTAAAAGTGTGCAAGTATATCTCGTCCCGGGCGAGATCCTCGAGCCTCCGAGGCCGAGTCGAGTCTCCGAGATTCGAACACAAAACTCCACTGTGCTTAGTTATTAGTTATTCAAAATTTTAGACAGACGTAGACAGAATTCGAACACCAGAGTCCTCATCTATACCACGTTCTCTTTGGCTAGCTTGTATCCCTGGTGACTTCTGCAGCCGCAGGATATCAGCGTCAGCCGGAGCGGGGTGTGGTGTGAGTGACGCGCAACGCACATACAGGCACCGGAGCTGCGGAGCGGGAGGTCAGACTGACTTCCACAGTTTGCTACTTGGTCTGTGACAGCTGGTTTGGCCGACAGAACGCGTTTCTCACTGGGGCAGCTGGGACAACATCGACATGGCAGACGACTCACCCACTCGACCAGGCAACACTCCTATTCCCCCGGGACTTGGCATTGCTGTCGACACTGGCAAGTCTCTTCCTGGATCTTCCGATCAACCGAGACTAGACCTAGTGGCCAGGCTAGAGCATCAGATATCTAACCTGGAGCAACGACAAGACTTCCAGCACGGAGAGATGCAGAGCGAGATGCACGCTGTCACGGATCAACTGTCTCAAAGTCAGGCCGACTTTATGGCGGAGCAACGGGACCTGATGGCTGATGTCAGACGGATGTTTGCGTCCATGTCTCGACATACCCCGACAGCTGGACAGTCTCCGACAGCTGCGCCACCACCGCCACAGTCGCGAACCTCAGTCGATAGAGCTACCGGACGGACAGGCTACCTCGGCGTGTCCGCGCCTTATCGTGCACCCGCGAGACGCCAGACCATCAGCGCTGCGGACCTTGCGGATGGCCGCATCTGGGCCCGACGGGGACCACAACGAGGCATCGACCAGCTGGGTAGGGCACTGAAGTTCACACCACCGATGCTCCAGAGGAGCTCAGACTTCACAACGTGGAAACATCTTTTCCTATCCTTCATCAACACTTCTGTGCCGGAGGTGATGGAACAGATGATTCTACTTGACCCGAACGATCCCAACATCGACCCACAGCTTCAATCATACCTCTATCACACGCTGGTGCAGATCGCCCAGCACCACCCGAGTGCCACCTCGGAACTCAAGAACCTCTCTCAGTCCACTGCGGTCAACCGGGGTGCGATAGCATGGGACAATATGTGCCATCGTCTCGACAGACAGGACGTGCACCACACCATGTCACTGCTCGACGAAGTGAATCGCACACTCGACAAGAACTCGACGGAGTCACTTGTCGACTTCCTCGACCGCAAATGGGAGGCTATCCAGGCATACGACGCAGCTATGGAGGTCACCGAGCAGCTCCGCGACTCCTTACTGATACCGACAGTGCTCAATGCACTTCCCGCAAAATACGATACTATCAAGACAGTCGTCGCAGGGAATGTCGACTTACATCGGTGTACCGCGGCAGAGCTGTTCGCCGAACTCCGTGTCCATGCCAAACTGTGTTCCACACCAGCTCCTTCAGCTCCCGCACCTTCGGTGGGTACTGCGGCATTTCTCACAGCTCAGAACCCGCCTAGGACTGCTCGCAGGATTCACAAGTCGCCATGGTTCGGCAAGTGTGCATCTTGTGGCGAGAAGCACCTAACTAGCCAATGCACTGCGAGTGACTCGGTTATTCTGACTTTTCAGCGCGCCAAAATCAAGGCCCTGAAAATCAAGTACCCCGGAGACTCTCAGACTAAGGCGTCGACTGGTGCTGCTCTCGCGGCGTTCGAGGACGACAACACTGCAGCTGTGACCGACAAGCCGAGCGACGACACCGACACCGGCGACGAGCTGACCCTCGAGGAGGAGGAGATGCTTCTCAGTGGGGTGACCACCCTTACCACTGCTCCCCCAACCCTCGTGGCATTTTTCTCAAAACTGAGTAACGCCCCAAGTGTCAGCCAGGCATGGATCGCAGACTCTCCTTGCGCTCCCCAGAATGTCACGGCACATAAATCCGACTTCGAAACATTTCGAATCGAGTCGAACAAGGGCGAACTTGGTGGCGTAGGCACCGTCATTGAGGGCAGCGGCACTGTGGCTATTAGGGCAACACTCACCTCTGGTGGCTACTGCACTTTGCGAATGCCAGCTGTTTATTGTCCATCCCTGCTCAACACGAATTCCATGGGTGTAGGCAGACTACTCAGCGTGTCATGGCTACAGAAACATCTACCTGGTACCATCCACTTTCCGGGTGGAACTGATTATGGCACTGTGACCATGGACGCAGGAGTGGTGCGCCTGAGAGGCTACAACGCCCTTTACCTACTGGACCTCGCGCCAGCGGATGGAGCTGCTCCTACCCCTGCTGGACAACAAGATAGCATTGCCATGCTTAGTGCTACAGTCAAGGACTCTGCAGTCCTGTGGCACAAGAGATTAGGCCATCCCGGCATGGGCACAGTCCAGGCACAACATCACAATGGTGTACCTGCTGTACCTGCCTTTCCTACGGATGTAAGGAATCTCCCCTGTCATTCCTGCCTACTCAATAAAGCAACAGCCGCTATTGCCAACCGAGAGCCTACAGCCCTCCCTGATGCATGCTGCAGCCAACTCTCTGTTGACACACTGGGTCCTATCCACATCACATCACCAGGTGGCTATCGCTGGACTATCAGCATCATTTGCCGCCTATCGAGGTTTCAGTGGCACAGACATCTGAGAACCAAAGAGGCAGCAGAAGTGCTGACAGCCATGCGTTCAATGCTAAAT
The DNA here is from genome assembly GCA_006384855.1 of Tetraselmis striata. Lineage (NCBI taxonomy): Eukaryota > Viridiplantae > Chlorophyta > Chlorodendrophyceae > Chlorodendrales > Chlorodendraceae > Tetraselmis > Tetraselmis striata. Next base: position 201,223 of record VCJN01001126.1, on the reverse strand, counting down.
GAGGTCAGACACTATTACCTCAAGTACTGGGCAGAGTCCAGTGGTCCGTTTGCTCCCGAGGTCCGCTTTGATCGCGACTCCATCTTCGAGACAGATGCGAGGGACGCTCTAGTAGGTGGCATCGGGGGACGTACTGAGTGGACCGCTCCGTACTACCATCATCAGCATGGCAAGATTGAGAGGCCATGGCGCACCATCAGGGACAGTGCCACTAGCATGATGGCAGACATGTCAGTGCCTAGCCGGCTGTGGGCAACCGCAATCAGCACAGCGTTCTGGCTGAAGAACCGGCGTGCTGTCACAGCGGCTGGTAATTCGGATGGCAGACAGACACCGCTCTCTGTACTGACCAAAGGCAATGTTGATTCACATATTGACAAAGCCAGAGTCTATGGCTGCAAGGTGTTTGTCAAGGTCCCTGATGGCACTCGCAAAAAGCTAGACTCCAAGGCCTGGACTGGCATCTTTGTGGGCTACCCTGGCAGCGCACCTGGGTGGATGGTCTTGAATCCCACCACAGGCAGGGTCACTGTCAGCGTCCATGTCCGTTTCCTCGAGAATGAGAGCGGCTTCGCTCCGGATCCACACACTGACAGCTCCATCATACTTGAGGCTGAGGAAGAACAGCCCACGGTGGAGATGGATCTAGATGAGCAACAAGAGCACCCAGCGCAGACAGCCATCAGTGATCAGCACAGCAGACCCATCCGGGAGAGACGACCCCCAGCTCGGTATCAGGCCATGATGGCATGCGGCAGCATCTGTTTGGACCGTGACCCATCTGACCCCCAACCAGATTATGCCAGCTATCCTCCAGACCCCAGCGGCGAGAGCAACATGCAGCAGACAGTTGCACTCTTGAGTGCTGCGGGCATACCTACACCTCGCAACTTCAAAGAGGCGATGAGCCCAGAATTCCGCGACCTCTGGAAACCAGCCATCCACAAGGAGTATGAGGGTCTGATGGCCAACCGTACATGGGAACTAGTTGACTGCCCACCTGGTGCGACAATCCTACCCAATCAGTGGGTCTTTGTGGCCAAGGCAGCACCTGATGGCACCCTGGACAAGGCGAAAGCCAGAGCTGTTGTATGTGGCAACTACCAGAAAGATGGAGACACGTGCAAGGAAACATACGCACCTGTCATCCGCATTTCCAGTCTGCGGGTCTTCTTCACCATCGTGGCCGCCATGCAGCTCCACCTCCGGCAGCTTGATGCTGTGGCGGCGTACCTCAACGCTTCCATTCCGGCAGATGAGTATCTGTACATGCGACAGCTTCAGGGGTTTGATGATGGTTCTGGCAGAGTCTGCAGACTTCTCAAATGTCTGTATGGCCTCCGCCAGTCTGGCAGATACTGGTGCAAGCTGTTGGCCATGTGGCTAATCAGTGTCGGCTGGATCCAATGCAAGGCAGACCCATGCATCTTCATCCTACGGCAGGGAGAAATCTACGCTGCCATGGGAGTCTATGTGGACGACATGGAACTGGCTGGCAATGACGACACTTGGTTGGACAGCTTTGAAACTGACTTGCGTAATCGGTTCGTGGTCAAGAGACAACACGACCCTTGGGTTATTGGGATGTCCGTGTCCTACGATCGACCCAACCGACGCATCACCCTCACACAGACAGCCTACATCAAGGAGATCCTGGAGAGATTCGGCATGCTTGACTGCAAGAAGTCCGACGTACCTATGGTGGCCGACTTCTGCAAACAGCCACTTACCAGTGTCTCCGAATCACCCTTGCTGGACGCTGATGGTCGATCACAGTACGTGCGACTGATGGGCTGCCTCCTGTACGTCAGCACTTGCACTCGACCAGACATCACGACGGCCCTCAGTATCCTGGGCAGTGTTCAGAAGGAGCCACGTGTGATGCACATGACAGCGCTTAAGAAGGTGTTACGATACCTGAAAGGCACTATGCATCGTGGCATCACTCTGGGTGCCGACTCGACTGACAACCTGCGACTGGTCGGCTATGCAGATGCCGACTTCGCCGCCGACCTAATCCAGCGCCGATCCCGTGGTGGGTACCTGTTCCGTCTCGGAGATCACGGGGCATGCAGCTACAAGTCGGCTCTTATGCCCACGGCGACGCAGGAAACCGGTGGCGGCATTGCACAGTCGACTGTCGATGCCGAGACAGTGTCATTGGCACAGGCGATCAAAGATGGCATTCACCTCAAAATGCTCGTCTCTGAGATCCTTGGTAGTCCGGTGCAACCACTCATCATGATGGAGGACAACCAAGGGGCGATCAGCTACGCCACAAACGCTGTCATCAGTGATAGGACGAAACACATTGATGTCAAGTGGCACTTTGTCAAAGACCATGTGGAGGCAGGCACAGTCAGGGTCAACTACATCGCCACCGACCTCAACACGGCGGACATGATGACCAAACCCCTGCCTCGACCTGCACTGGAGAAGCACGCCCGCTTTGCTATGGGCTGGTGAGCACACTCCGGAAGTGACGACGCCACACGGGTCCCGTTTTGGAACCCCCGGTGTACCGTCGAGGGGGGCTGTTGGAGTATGTGCTCTGACAGGTCCTTCTGGCAATCTACTGATACCAATATCAGTAGATGGCGTGCTGCGCGCGCGTCCGGACTTCACATCCGACCCGAGCAAGACAAGACAATAGTACTGTAGATATCGTAGATTACAGAACTAGTATCAGCACGATGCTAGTGCGCGCGCCCCGCCCATCCTAATAGGCTCGGCCCGCGCAGCTGCTCTGCTCACTTCATTAGTCCCAGCAGCTCGAGCCCGGCTCGCTGCACCCACTGTAAGTAGCTCCGAGCACTTCCACCTTCCATCACTCATCGGTTGAGCCGTTCAATACCAGCGCTGGTCAGTCGGTCAGCTGCAGCGCACCGAGGTCGATTTATGTCACGCGCGATTCACCCCTCCTGACCGCTGTGCGTAGGGCATGTCCCAGCTCAGGGAAGCATTCTGGCGAGAGGAGGCACCTCCGGCTAGATCCAGTAGCTCCCCGGGCCCGGGCTGTCGTTTAGCTTGCCAGTGATGGCAGGGCGCTGCAGAAGTTGGCAATGCAATGGGGGTCAGTAAACTTCGGTATACAAAAGAAAGGGCTGTGGGGCAGACTGTGCAGGGGTCCGCGCTCGGCAGGTGCTAATGCACACCTTTGAGGTTCCGAAGCCTGAGGCGGGCGCGGTCTTCTTTGTGCTGATGGTTTGGCGGCCGGTGCCAATGTAAGTTTCGGCGGTGGTTGGGCCGGGAGAGTTCCCGGATCCAGATACCTTCCCGTGCTCATGGGAGATGAACACCTTGGCAGCGCCATCGCGCGTGGCGGTGCCAAAGCTTGTCATGACCGAGTTCTTCTTGCGGGACTGTGCCTGCTTGCCGACAGAGTCGGGCGCCTTGTACGTGCCCGCTCCAGGCGTATCCTCGAAATTGTCCTTGGCAAAGCGAGAGGCAGTGCCGATCTTGGTACTGGGCAGGTTCTTCTTGTTAGACAGGTTCTGCTTGCCGATGGAGCCTCGCAAGTTGTAGAAGTTGGGCGGCGGTGACTCCTTGCCATACATCGCGACCTCCTGCTCCTTGGTCTCCACAGCCTGCTTTTCTGTGCCAGCACGTGTACCAGTACCGAAGACAGCCGATTCGCTGTTCTTTTTCCTGCTATCGTGCTGGCTTGCCACGGAGTCAGGCGCCTTGTACGCGCCGGGGCCTGGCTCCGCCGACTTGGACTTTGGGCCGGAAATGCTTGGGCGCGTAGATGAGCCAAACCTGCGGCGACACAGGGCCGGGCGCATAGATGTCACTCGCAAGCAGAATGAGAAACGTTGTGCCATTCAAGGGGGCGGGGAGAAGGGGGGGGGGGGGAGAAGGGGGGGGGGGGGGGGGGGGGGGGGGGGGGGCGGGCTGCTTCAGACGTGTGGTTAGCAAAGGCGCAAAGCTCACGCACCCATAGCTAGGCGGAGTGATCTTCCTCGAGTCCGACTGCTTGCCAACCGAGTCAGGCATATTGTAGACAGGGCCCTGGGACTCATTTCCGGGAGTTGCTTTGGACTGCTCCCGGGAAGCATACAACTGCAGTGGCACACAACACGTCAGCGGCGGGTGGCGATCCACGTGCTCACCCGTGCATGCAGTGTGCTATCATACGCCACCAGCGGGCGAAGGGGCGCAGCAATCCAGCTGCTGGAAGGACGAAGATAGAGTGTGCACTTGATGTAAGCAACGACGATATTTCCGGTGCAGAAGATTCGGGTGAGGCCGGCGGACGGGCGGGTGAAGCGCATGTTGATGGCTATGCCGAGGAGCGGGCATCCGGATGAAATCGCACCAGGGCCCGCAGCGGGTTACGACCGAAAGCGGCTCGGGCGGTGTTGAGGAGCGGCACCCACTCGCAAAGGCGAGAGAGCAGGCGTCCTCGTACTTTACTCTCTAGTGGGGGCGAAGCGCACGATGTTGTGTATGTCGCGACCAGGTCACGCGAGAGCTGGCAACCACACACCCGGCATGTAGGACCTGCGATATGGCGGTACCCGTACGTACGCTCGCATGCCGCCTTCAGGCACAAGTACCTCCCGTTGGCAGCACGCCGGGTGGCGGACACCCAGTGAAGCAGGCAGCCTACCTTGGACTGCGCGTCGCGTGTGCCGCCACCGAACCCGAAGGCGGGGCTTGTTGTCTTGTCCGACTGTATCTGCTTCCCAAAGTAAGTTCGCATTCCCGGTGACCGCTCGTGCGGACGGAACATCTCCTCCGTCAAGTCGGTGGCTTTCGACCGCGCGGTAGGCATCTCGCCGACCTGGGGCTGCTCAGCCTACCCTTCGATACGACGGCCTCGCCCGGTCGCTATGCACCCTGCGAGGAGGAGCAGGATGCTTTGCAGAGGACTGCTTTTCAGGAGCTCCCTCAGCTATGTGGCGTCCCGTTGGGCGGCCGCTGTGTACAGTGCAGCACGTGTAACCGTCCGCGCGCCAGTTGCTGTCCGAGTGAGCGCGCCGGCGCCTACCCGTACCGCCGCCAATCGACCCTTTCACCGTATTACCAAGACGTTGTCCGCACTGAACCGGCTTGCGCACGGTCGTTTACTGCACCTCCGATAGTTGGAAGGCGGTCAGGTGTGAGCCAGCAGTGATAGGGCGGCGAGTGGAGAGGCCAATGATGCTGCACTGGGTTTTTCGTTGGTTGGTGCTCGTCGAACGTGACATTCTCCGGCGGTGACCGGCTGCTGCCCGCATGTCTCGCCATCAGCAGAGTAGTCGCTACCAGTACCTGCAGACATGAAGAAGGAGGCGTTGCTCTTTCTAGCGGGGGCTTCGAGCAGCTTTATTGAAGTTGCCCGTATTGTTGTACTACGCGTAGTCTCTTGTTGCTTGCGCTTTTGTAATCCAAACCAGTACAGGGATATCTCATACCTGCATAGGCCGGCGGAGCTCGTCCTGCTGCTACTTGCAGGACCCTTATCCTCCATATGGATATCGCCTTCTGCTGCTAGCTCATGTATGTGTAGTTAAAGCCCTGATGTAAAAATATATATAGTCGCTATATATATACTGCATATGCAATAGTATTGTCGCGCTATATAGATACCAGCATAGGACAAGAAGTACCCGTACTGGAATGTAAGGATTGTACATTCTTCCACATAAGTTTGGGGTCCTTTTTTGGCTGAATATGAAATGAAAAATACTATGGTACCTAAACGTAGGGCTTTAGGGCTGGAACCCGGGAATGTTTTAGGTTGTTATAAAACCTTTTGCTTGATAAGGTCTGAATTATAACCTAGTACCCTAAGAATAGGGTATTGCGATCTGGCGCGGCGCCCAAAGGGCATGACATGTTATTGGCACATATATGATGGCCCACATGCATAGAGCATTGTACGGTGCAATGGCCGTAGGTGTGTGAGGAAACATAGTAGCTCGCGGGTTGGGTGGGTTTGGGTGGGCATAGTCACGTAAGGCAGAGTGGGCACACGTGCGTGTGACGATGCTAGGACCAGTGCAGTTTTGCCCACTGCAAGCGACACCCCCTTGACTTCAAACGCTTATAGCGGCTCAGGGAGTGCTCCAAAAATTCTGAAAACATGCGCAAAAAAATCCTTGCGTCAAACGCAGGAGGTGATTTGATTTTTGAGCACCTAAAATAATTTGCACGTTTTGACCACTTTCTAGCGATAAACATAAAATACATCAATCACGGCATCATTTCGCAACACTCAGCCTCAACATGGGGGCGTAGCTTTGCGCTATGTGTGTCCCCTTACTCCATAGTTACGCATTTGTGTGACAGTGTTATGAATGTAGATGCACACGGGCGGCGCAAACTTGCCACATGCTCCCTCTCTAGCCATGTCCTCGATGGCCAACAGCATTGTGCTATTTTTCAACAGATTATTTTTGCTGGTATTCGAGCATTTAATAGCGCGCTGCTATGTGGCATTCTACTTTTGATTCGGCGCGCAATTGCCATGCGTGCACGTGACCCCCATTGATGCGCTCTCGCCTAAGCCAACGAGGGCTCAATAAGCCTTTCATGCGTGAGTAGGCAACAATAACAGCACCATTTTTGGCCGAAAATCACGCCATGTAGTGGTGAAACTGTAATTTAGGGCTCGTGCAATATCCTTAGTGACCTAATCTTGGTGCCCCACACATGTTGTAGGTAAACCTTACACTAAAGATGGCAGCATGTCAGTACGGCGTGGATTTGCGCGTTGGATGTATGCGTACAAAGGGATGGCGCAACTTGTTATTTTCCAGTGCAAGTTTTACACGCATTGATTTGCCGTTTCTCGAGGGGCGCAGAACGACGCATGCCATGTCGCACGGTTAGGCCTAGAGCGCGCCCCATTTTTTTCCCAAGTCGACCTCGCCCTTAGTCACTTGCATGCAATTGCCCACGCCGTATTTTCTACATGACATGCGCATGTCGAACAAAACTGCAAAACCCAAACTTATGTGGAGGGGTGTCATTGATGCGATATCAGCGCAACTACTGCTATACGAGCTGGAGCAAAATATACGGTATATAAACCTCCCGACGACCGCCTTGATCTGCAGCTAAAAAATATAGCCTTTTGCACCTATCCGTAGCGCGCCCATAATAATGTTTCTTGTGGTCGCTATATATGCCCTGTAAGGCAAATAAAGTTGAGTAGTACTACCGCAACGTACGGTAGAGAAGTCACCGTACACGAGTCCGGGGACTCGTAATGATTAGTAATCGTGACGTACCAGGTACCGGAGAGACATATGGAATTTTCTCCGTGGTTGATAATATCAGAGTTGCGCCGAGAGTACCCCGTGGAGGTAAACTTAAAGTTCGCCCCGGGACATCGGCCGAAGCCGCACCAGCACTTGACCTCTTCCGCCAACTGCAGTCGTAGGTCTGGCATATATAGCCCGTAGACCATTGCCTTATTCCAACCCCGAAGGGCTACTGCATCAACCGGGGAAGCCCAGGACACTCCGGGACGATATTGCCGAGATACATCGGCCAGGAATCGAACCCGGTACCTCTCGCGTAAGAGACGACCGCTCAACCGAGCGGACAAAGGATACCATGGAGGTATCCATTTCAGGCTGAACTGAATTCAGCTGAATTCAGCTGAACAGATTTCAAACAGAATTCAACCCCTGGATTCCGCCAGAAGTATATTCAGTTTAGGTATGCAGGTCTTCACGCCGAATTCAAGCATGAATTCCCCCCCCCCCCCCCCCCCCCCCCCCCGCCCAGCGGCAAGGAGAAGTGGCAAAATGTGATTTTACGGTTGACGAACATATTGTTAGCGACTACATGTGTGTGATTAAAACCCCTGATCCTCCCGCCTTATTTCAGTGAGACCTTATTATATATGTGAGTTTGAGGTTATTCACGAGCAGGTCCTTGCGCGTTGCTGAACGTCCGGGGATTCGACCTCGGGATCATCCTCATCGTCGTCGTGGAGTTCTATTGGAATATTGGGACCGCCGGTATGGGACACGGACTGAATAGGCGCAGTGGGGAATTGGGAAGAGTCACCAGCGCTACGGCGGTGAGCATGGCGGCGGGCGGCGGCGCGGCGCCTTCCGATGACACCAGTACGCCATCCTCCGCCCGGCCGGCGTTCCCTGCTACTGGCTCCGCGGCTGGCACCGTAGCATCATCGTCCATAGTCGTTATTTGTATGTTGAGAGAAGAGTGTGTGCTTTGGTAAGGCGAAAGTGATGTGACCGTGTGTGATGTGCGTTGCGGTTATATATCCTTCTAGCATCGTGGCGTCCGGCAGCCGCCAACGTAGTATAGAGCCGCATGGCCTATTGCGATGTTCCCATTGCATGTATGTTCGACCAGATGGTGCTCACTGCTAGGCACACGTGGTCGGCGGGAAGAAGGGCGGGGGCGTAAGGATGACAAGACAGCCAAGGACCGCATGACGGTCGGTCTGTTCCGCAATGCCACTAGCACCGACTAGTAGAAACCCGTCTTCGTTGGCAGACCAAGAAGCCCCGTTGCTTCGGGAAGCATTATTGGACCCTCGGAAGATTGATGGCTTGTAGTACAATAGCGAGACGACTAAGTGGATGGGCAGTGCCATTTGGGTAAATGTTTTGAGGAAATGAGTACATATTTGCATTCCCCTGCCTGAGAAATCCCCCTACGCACTTGCCTAATAATCCAATCCGAGTGTTATTATCATAGCATAAAATCTTACTTTTTGCGCTCGCACGTTATTATTGTGTGCGCATGTTAAATGCCTACTACTACACTTCATCCAATGGCGGCAATGAGCATGTAATGAGCAATGAGCAATGAGCATGCAATAATCATCATGTTTGTGACATGTGGCGAGACATTCCGCTACCGACCACTACTCACCCCCATATTACGGGAAAGACCGGCAACGAGGGTCTTAACTGAAGCCTTGTAGTTGTCCCAGCGGTAACCATAGTGGCTTAGGTTCGCGTTAAGACAAAGGGGACGAGGTCTCGTGGGTGAGAGTGAGTGCTAAAGGTGGTGGAAGGCTCTCAAAACCAAAGGGTACCTGGCTACCAAAGCAAAGGGTACTGCACCTAAGGGTGGCTAAGACTCGAAGTGTGGGCGACAAAACCCACTAGAGGTTTGGCCAATAAGGCCCTCGGACTAGTGAGGTGACGAGGTGGAGTGGAGTCTATCAGGTTCCTTTTTTGAGTTTGATGAAGGGCGAGACACGAAGTTTTTGCCCCTTCGAGCGCGCTTTGTATTCGTCTTTGAGCCACAAACGACGTGGTAAGTGGGCGAGCGTGAGGCACTAACACTAAGCTAAGTGTGTCGCTGAGTGGTTTTTCCGCCCGGCGCGGCGTCCGAGTGAGGGATGTGTCGTACCGGCGCTCTTTCACCATCCCGCTGGGGTGAGACAACGTCGTGTTCCCTTGGGCCCCACTTGGCGTGCTCCAGTTCAGCGGGTGCCGATTCGCATGCTTCGATTCAACGGTTCAACGGCGACATGGGATAGGAGAGAGGTAGAGCTTGAGCCCGGGAGTGAGGGGGCACCGGCGTCATAGTCAGACGTCGGTGGCGGTGTGAACCGGAGGTAGTTGCAGTGCCAACTGAGGGCCCCGGCGAGGGCGACGGCTGATGGGTGCGAGGCTGAGCGGTGCCAACCTTTGTGTGGTGGTAGTGGTGTGGATCCGAGGTTCTTCGGCACCGAGTGGTTCCGGCAGTGGGAGCCGTACATATATCCGCACGAGACCTCGTGGTGTACGTGGTGGAGTTTGGCCGCGGGCTACACATCCGAGGGCACTTTGTGTCCGATGACGGGCGAGAGGTGCACGACGTGTCGCACCACATCACCAGGAGACATCCGGTGTTGCGGTGGTTTGAGGCGGCAAGAGGCGCCAACGCGGTGAAGAGGTGGGGTGAGAGTGATCGGGCGACCGGAATCGCGTTGCCGTGTTCTCAACGCCAAGTCGTCAACGAGTCGACGAGGCGACACACCGGAGGGCGAGTGCCAACACCGGCGCTGCCTGCGTCGAGGTGGCGCGGCGACTCCGCCAGCACAAGTTTCATACCTCGAGGGCCCGGAGAGGGCGACAGCCAGGAAGCGCGATGGACGTCGCGGAGGGCGGCTTTGTCATGGGAGAGTTGTGGGCAGCCCTAGACGAGCAGGAGGAAAATCGGCAGATTGAGGCGGTCGTGGAGGAGCTAGTGGAGGGCCTCGGCGCTTACGACATGATGGTACAAGAGAAGAGCGAGTGCCACGACTCCGCGGAGCCGCGTTTTGACAGCAACAACGATTCGGAGGGCACCAAAGACGATGAGGGCGAGTGATGCTTTTCCTTGCTGGCGACGCGGTCTCCAAAGCGAGACACTATGTACGGATGGACATGTGCACTTAGCAAACGACGCCATGAGTGACGACGAGGCGGAGCCACGGAGATGAGGCAAGAGCCTCAGCGGGAAGCTCGGGGTAGGCGGCCATGAGAAAGCCACCGCGGAGTGCACCTTCGAGACGTGGAAAAACTCCACGGACTATGCGATAAAGGAGAAGATGCAGCAAGCTTCCGATCGCAGCGGAGAGTTCAACGAGATTCGCGAGGCTCACGTGCTTCGCAATCACATCCATCTGAAGTACCTCTAGTCATTGGAGACATTGCGAGACCGGCGAGGCGTCAAGATAGAGGACTCGAGGACGGTGCAAGACTGCAGGGCGAGGAGGGGCTGGCGTACTATCGTCGATTGTTGCACGACATGTGGGAGGAACTCGCCAACATCACCAAATACATAGAGTTGAACTCGGCGCGGTAAGTGGACTACCATCGCTTGCCGGGTGAGACGTTGCGTGACTTCTGCTACCTATAAGTGCAAAAGCACACCCAAGGTCACGGAGGAGACGACGCGTATCGTGTAGATGTCTCGCGTCAACGTCGAGTTTATCGTGCGGGCGTGGGTCAAAACCCGATTCAAGAAGCAAAATGAGGACGCCGAGCAACAGTTGGCCGACTAGTGTTGGGCAGCCAGGTCGGCAGAACAACTTGGGAGATGGCTGAGTGGCTTGACAAGCATAAACGCAGGAACACGCACACGGAGGTGGCGGAGGCAGTGGCCGTGGCGGCGTGGCGCTGGCCGCGTAGGCGACGGCCTTGGCCATGGATGCGGCCGTGGCGAGGCAGCAAGTACAATATCGGCACGGAGACGGCGGAGGTGACCGTGGGGGCGGGTGCGGGGAGAGGAGCGTCTACGCCCGCGGTGGTGGTGGCTGTGAGGGCGGCGCCAGCGTCAACGAGGCGGGCTGCTAAGGTTGTGGGTCGAAGGATCACTACAAGAGAGACTACCCTCAATGAAACAAAACGTGCTCTGAGTGCGGCAAGAAGGGCCACCTCGCCATGCGCTGCTGGAAGGCCAACTCTGATCTCTGCCCGGATACGGCCATGGCAGCAACCAACCGCCGTAAGGACATCTCTCGCAGCGCTCGAGCGAGGAGACCAAAAAGCCGGACCGCAAGTCGTGCATGATGTGCGGCAAGGACGCGGGCCACACAACCGAGGAGTGCGGGAAGCTACGCAAGTTCGTGGCGAACCTGCGGGTGACTGGCGGCGACGAGCCCAAGACCCCGCAGGTCAACGGCGACGATCAAGCTATCGGGGGGAGGTTAGCAAGGTGTTGGGGTTGGCAGCAACCAACCAACCGCGTTCACAACACGGGAGCACGGGGGCTCGGCGATGGGGCGTCAACACGGTGCGCATGCTGGAGGACGGGGAGCGAGGCGAGACAGCGGAGACTGCCTCTTGGCTTCACCACACAATCGATGGAGATGGCGCAACAGATGCACATCAGCACAGAGCTACCGGCGAAGCTCACTAGCGCGGTGCAAAGCATCACGGTGCTAGTGTCGCTGGCCAACGGCGGCGGACAGCGGCAACGTGTGCCTCTATTGCAAATCGCCAAGCGGTTGGTCAAGCAAGAGCCGGTGGATAACGGCTGAGAGAAGCAAGATAGCGTGCGTGCTTTGGAGGGCAAGTGGGCCACCATCGGCATGATGGAAGCCTACTAGCTCGAGCGCAACGGTGGTGGCCTTATAGAGGGTGTCATGGCGACGGCATGGGACGGAGGCGCGCTAGGTACCGTGCCAACCGGCAGCCGCGCCCAATCAGTCGGGACCCCACAGGAGGAGAGCGCCTTCGAGGAGACGCCGTGGACATTGAAGGGGGTCGCTGATCATGACGGAAACGGCAGATCTGCCGCGAAGGAGAAGGTTCATTGCCATCTACCGGCTTTGCCAACTGGCGAGGCGGCGCGAGGAGGAGGAAGACCGCGAGCGCGCTAAGGCGCAGCGGGAAGCCGAGGCGCGCGGTGGCGGCGGAGACGTCGGAGTGTCACCGCAACGGCAAGTGGGCGGCAGCCACCGACTATCGGCGCAGTAGTGCTACGGAGGCGGACATCAAGTAGCAAGCACTGCGGCTGCCTAAAGGATCTGAGAGCCGGCGGTGCTTGGAGTAGCATGCAAACGTCGCCAACTTGGGCATTTTGCCGTTCAGTCCGAGGGAGCTGAGGCAAAGGAGCAGCCGGAGACTACGGCACGGCGGTTTGACACCCTCACGTGCGAGCTGCACACCAACAACACCATGTTGCAGTGCGAGACCATCTCGGACGGCGGCAGCAGCCCCATCCATACATAAATACGTCAGCGATGGAGCCGAGCGTGGCGGACGCCGTTGTGAAGGGCAATGGCGGGTGGGTGGGCGTCGATATGGGGGTGGTGCTCTCCAACGGCAATGTGAATTGCGGGATGGCGCGGTTTTCACCCTTTTGGATCCCGTCATCTCGGTCATACGGCTCACAACGGCTCATCACCCACAACGTATGTACCAGAACAAAGGTGAGGCCCCAGACTTGCTGCTCGGCGGACCTACCAGCACCGCCCTCGGGTTGCGACCGGACCCGGCCACTACCAGAATATGCACTTACCGCGCATCCGACCGGCCAGCCGGCAGAGTGCCGCTGCTCAGCTAGGCGGCATGGGAGCGGCGGGTTCGCGATAACCAGCATGTGGTGCGTGTGGAGAGAGCTATTGTCTCCTACCATCAGCACCTCACATGTCATGCGCTCTCTCCCACTACCGCCAGCATTCCCAAATCCGATCCCCAAACAGTATGATGGGACCCTCAAACACCAAACGCGCTAGTTGCTTGTGTGCCAACAACACAACAAAAGCACCCAATGCCGGCATGCTGTCAACCACGCATGGAGGCATCATTCCAACCACTACGCCCCACAACTACCGGGCGGGGGGGGGGGGGGGGGGGACAAGAGAAACTGGGCCAATCCTAAAGTCAGAACTTCACCGAGAGGTAATTGCGCACGTGGGACTCGGTCCTTTACAATGTCACACAAGCTGTAATTGTACTAGTACTGCCACTGTGAAGTGCAATTGTACCAGATGTTGCCGGCCGGTTAGGTGAGCTCCTTGGGACAAGAGGCCTACCCCCTTGGCCCCTCGCGCCCTCCTCAACCAGTTGTTGTAGGACGGTGCCGAGGGTGGGCGGCGGCAGTCGTGCTATATAGCATTCAACCAACTCTCATATTTGGTCGAAACACGGTATGACGGTTAGGACACCGCGGCGCGACCGCGCCGGAGCATGCACCGGTACGGTATTGGAGCGACGATATATCTGACCGATTGGTGCTTACCCGCGTGTGGGTGGGATCTCAAGTTGGCGGCGAATGGCAGCAAGGTGGGAGGGTATGTGGGACCTGCATGTGTGAACTGGTGCTATCAAGGCTGACCCGAAGCTTGGTGATTGTCGTGTGATGAAGGGCAGCGTCAGTACTCAAGCGTGCGGAACGCGCCAATCCCAAATGAACGGACATGCGGACAAGCTGACATCAGGCTGAGAAGCGGACAAGCGTGAATATCCCATGCCGCTTTTCCCAAAAGCCGTTTGCGAACATATTTCCCGCATGATGCCACGAGGCGCAAGCAAGAGGCGGGCAGCGTCGGCTACTCTAGGCCACGAGGACGGCATATAGGCTCGGAACGACAAAAACATGGCGAATGCCAGCAGCGGCGGTGCCGCCCACGCCATGCCGGGCGCCAACGGCACCGCCACCAGCACCAGCGGTCCCAGCATCACCGGCCATCTACAGTGCCGCGCACCGTGGACTTTGACGGCTAGCACAGCTATATGGCACTACGATCATCGCTCTCTCGCGACATCCATCGATCTCGCCGATACCTGTATCCTCGAGTCCCCCTTAATGCGAAATTGCGTCCGTCGTAATATCGGCAAATGGCAAGCCGTTGATGCTAATCGCCGTGTTCTCAGTTGGATCTCTAGAGGTGTACGCTTTCCGTTGTTGGACGGACTCGCCCCCCCCCCCCCCCCTTCTTTTCATCAGGGGGTGTCACTGGAGGATGCTACTCCGGCCCTACTGAAATTCATGGACGCAGAAATGGCTCGCTTCCTGGGCGTTGGGGATCGGGAGCGAGGCTAGCTACCGCGCAAAATGGGTGTCCCGGATGTTCTTGGTTTCTAAGCATGGAACAAAGATTGACCTCTGCCCCCTACCGCGATTGCGAGACGCGCTATCGTTCATTCGAGGCATTTCCGCATTTGCGCAATTTGGCGCGCCATGTGATCACATGTGGCAGATGGACATGCAGAATGGGTTTCACGCGGTTGAAAATGCCCCTGAGGATAGGGATTGTTTTACTGTCGTTTACCGCGGCACTATGTACCGACTAGCTCACCTTCCCATGGGCTGGTCTTTGTCCCCGTACTGTCAGCTCACCAACGTACATTGTTCTGCCAGTTCACCAACGTACATTGCGCGTCGTAATTCGACTAAAGCAGGTGGCACACCACTCCCAACTCCTATGGCGCCGATTTGGCATGCGCATGTTGCCCTACATGGCCGATTTCCTGTTTCTAGCTCGCACTCGGGCTGATGTCATATGGCAACGCGACTACATTGGACGCCAAATGTCGGGATTGGGCAAGTTGAGCAACCCCAGCAAGGCCGTCTGGGACGAGCCCACCCAGAAGCTCGTGCACCCATAAACTGACACGTCGGGGTCGCCTACTCTTCGTGCGCCCGCTGAAAACTCGCCATCATTATTGCTCGCACGGCAAAACGCCTGAGCCAGCTAGCAAAACGCGACCATCGGTGGCTGCTTTCGCGAGTTGGCCACCCTCGCGGGCAAGTGTCATTTTACTACTTGGCCATCGTCCCTACCCGATTCTACCCCCGTGAGTTGAATAATGTGCTCAAGACTTGCGACTCTTGGTTTTGCCGTGTCAAGCTCGCCCACGAGCTCGAACGTGACCTTCAGTGGTGGGTGGGCGTGCCCACCCATTACAATCGCCGCCCCATTGACCGCCTTGTCGACACCGGTTACTTGCACGTCGACATTTCGTCGTACGGTGGTTGGGGTGCCGTTCTGAACGACGAACACCATGGGGCTCGGGGTCGTTCCGGTACGACGATGACCGTTATAATGTGCACATTACCCTAGAAGAGCTCAAGCCGTCCGTTTGGCTATTGAGTAATTCCTACTCCCAAGGACTCAATAGTTTGCAAGAGGATATAAGCAAGCGGTAGTCCGCGTCATCACCAACCTCACCTATCGCTCCCCGCGCCTCATGGTCAAGCTACGCAAATAATGCTGTATCTCACGGACACTCGCGGTATATTACCCTTTCTGTACGCTACATCCGTTCTGCGGCGATTATTTGGACTGGCCGCCTCAGTCGCGAGATTGATTGCGACGACTCGCAGTTCAACCCGCGTCGATTCGTTCGCCTCGCTCATTGCTAAGTGGGGCGCCCGCACCGTCGACCGCTTATTCGCGACGTCGGAACACGTCATGCTGCCCCGCTACGACGCCCGCTGACGTGACCCGCCGTGCGAGGCCATCGACGCCCTGCACCTCTCCACCGCCAACTCACGTATATATGAGACGATCCCCGCGATGTAATTGTGCCGACACCTGGACTTTGCAATATATCGCTATGCATGGCGCTGGCGACGCTGCATGGCGCGCGTTGCGAACGAAACTAGTGTGTGTAACCCGCCCCCTTGGAACCTCATGGGCAATCTTGTCTCTAAACTGGAGTCCATCGGTGCCCACCCATCATCAGTGTTCCCTGCTGACCTGACAAAGCTTGGTACCCGCTTCTCCCGGAGATGTGCTCCGACATGCGCTCCTGGAAGCCGCGACACAACCTCTTCATTGCTGGCCATACTGGCGACCGGCTTCCCGTTGGCGCACCCCGCTGGCATGTCGCCGCCTTCAACATTCCCGCCCGTGATCTCCGCCCGTGGCCTGCTGCGCCCGGCATCTCTAATTGGCAAACCATACAATCTTTGTGAAATGTTCTAAACCAGTTTATATATGTGGTTTCTCTCACTATCATACTGTCTTGGCACGGCGCCCGAGGCGCGCGTCTGGGCGCGCATGTTTCCGGGGCCGGTCAGGGCCACCACCTGCCTCCACGGCGGCCGACCGGTTCACTCTCCTTTGCTGTGGCACGCTCCATCGAGCAAACCACAGCCCCCCCCCCCCCCCCCCCCCCCCCCCCACCCCTTTCTGGGCTTATTTCCTGCAAATGCCTGATTATCACAATGTGTCACGAGACCTGGAATCCTTCGGCAAAGAAGACATTCCTTGCTGTGAAATCCCGCGTTTTCCTCCATCACCAGTTTCAGTAATGATCATCTTAACTCCTAAATCCTTACTGTCCTGCCCAATAGCTTAGCTAGATTAGGGACCGTTATCCCAAGCGACTACCCTGTATCTCCCTCAGGGAGATATCGGTCGGCGGTAGTGATTTTATCCGTTTTCTGCACGCGCATTTGCCTGGCGCTCTGCTGCTCATCATCGTCTCGCACGTCATTCGCTTTGTATCGTCCAGATCGGTGACTCGCCCCTCCCACTCAGGCGGCTCTCGCCACCCAGAACGCCACATATACGTGACTGGGGAGCTGGTTAAAGCACCAGCTGTTAAATCAGCAGCAGCAGCAGCAGCGACCGACTGGGAATACGGCGAAATGAGCGCTGAGCGCCCCACAGAGTTCACCCTGGACGACAAGTGGGACAAGTAGGACCTAATATCCCCCGCAGTCCCGCGCTACCAGTCAGTCGCTACCTGCACTTGAATCAGCAGCGTGCACGTGGCGACCCACCTTCCCAGCTGCAGAAATCTGAGTGGGCGCGATTGCGCTGTGTTGTTGCCAACGCGCTGGCTGCTAGGGTCGTCGACACCTTCCTGCGGCGCGCGGTCTACGGAACCCTAGCGGGCGGCGCGGCTGGGCTCGTCCTCTTCCGTTAGTCCCCAGTGCCCCCCCCCCCCCCCCCCCCCCCCCCCCCTCCCACTCCCATCTACCGAGTTAATGGTGCCGGTGGTGGGAGTCCACACCGTGCCTCCCGTGCGCCTCCGTATCACACGCAGGAATGCGTTAACGGCGGACGGGTCATTCATCCACACACCCAAACCCTAATATGTCGCTGGGCCATTTTCGTGCTGTCCTCCACCCCCCCCCCCCCCCCCCCCCCCCCCCCGCGCGCGCGCGCACCAGCAGCCTGACGGCGGAAAGGCTTGATGCGCCCGCAGGGGGAGGCGGCGCCCGCATGGCGAGCCTGACATTCGGCATGGGCATCGGCGTTGGGTCGGCTTATGAGGAGTGCTCCAAGGAGGTGCGCTGATGCGCGGTCTGCGATGCAAAAACCCCTGATAAGCCAAAATAACCTAAGCAAGCGTGACACCAAAATACGCTAGGGAAGACACCTCACCTCAGGCAGCCACACGGCACTGCACGCCCCACAACAGATATTGCTGGTACAGCACCAAGCACACAAGCAGGACTGACGGCTCCTTTCCTGTTCCGGCTGGCCGGCGGCTGCCTGTAGCTGGAGCAGATTGTGCCCGCTCCCCGCAAGTAAGGCACGCAATCTGTGCGGACCCGGAAGCACTGGAGGAAGAACGGGGGAGCGGGGTGTGTGTTTGTTTGGGGGGGGGCGGGGTCACTAGTCGCATGAGGAGGCTACAGGCGTGATGGCGCCGGCAGGTGCTGCGCGGTGAAGGGCATGGCGAGCTGCCCCCCCCCCCCCCCCCCTCCCCCCCCTCGGTGGGAGGCTGGCACGTACCCACACAGAGGAGCGCACAGCCAGCCAGGAGGGTACCGGCGGCATGAAGGCCGGGTGTCGCTGCCAGTAGTGTAAGGCAGGGAAAACACACACCTCAGCTGTCATGACCGTGTCCACGCGCGTGCTCCACATGCATATCACAATGCTCGCCCTGGTGGCGCGAGCACGCGCCGCAACGCTCGCTACCGGTAAGGCCTCCGCTGGCAAGCAGAGGAAGTGAGGGTGCAAAAGGCTTTGTGCCAGGGTTGCGCGTCCCTGCTTGCCTGCCCCGGCATGAACCACCCCGCGCTTGATAGGAAGTGGAACCCACTCCGACGCCAGCAGCATGCCCCCCATGCTGGCTCCGCGAAGGGTGGCGCGCGGTATGTAGCCAGGACCCACGTCGGGATGTCGCCCCCCTGAGGAAGTGATGGATTAATGTGGTGTGAGTGTGTCTTAATGTGAGAGGTGCAGTTGAGTTATGCCAGCCCAGCAGTTTGAGCAGCGACGACTCGACGAATACAAACATGTCGAAATTCACCGGTATGTAGGCGGCATTCAATGTGTGTGTGTGTGTCTAAGTGCTCGCTCGTGTTCCGATTGCATCTCATTTTCACTCAGTGAGTCCGGCCATGTTTGCCGTGAACCACCGGTTGAACCACCGCGATATCAACACGTCTTTCGCTACATACATGACATGCATTCCTGCCTCTGGCCTCTTCGAGGCAACTCAGCGACATCCCTCCAGCAGCATCCCTCAAGCATTCAAGTGCGTCTTGACTGCTTTTCGCAGCACCTGGCAGTCCGTTGCGCATGGGAGCCAACACAGCTTGGATCTGTGTATTTTGTACACTCGATTTGTACATTTGTCTGCCGGTCGTCCTGTACCCTTGCGTGTGGCTGTCACACGTGCGCATGTACGGCCGAGGCTTCATCCCCGCAGCCGCCATCTGCTTGAAAATACGATTTCCAGAATGTGGTTGCATTCGCACCAGAGGTGCCGGCACTCTTGTAACATATTTCATCGCCGTCGAAAACCACAACGAACAGACACACACAAGCAATGCTCTTGAATGCCGTGCCTTTTTTTTGACGCTTGAGGAAATGTCGTCGAAAGGAACTTTCGACATTTGTCTATGTAACGCCTCGGCGTGCAATGCCGTCCAGGCTTGCAATGCCAGCGGGTGTCATGACAGATCATGCCGGTGCTCAGGCCAGTCGGCAGCACAGAGATGGCTCAGGAGACGGCTGCAGTTGCTGGCCCGCGTGTCGAAGGCGCACAACTGCGGTGGAGGCAGCTGAATTACTCTTTATTTGAGTTGGCAACTGGCTTACTACATGTGCGCCTGGGATGGAGGTTTGGCGCCACATCACCTCTCGGGCTGTGCGGGGAGCAGAGTGCGTCCATTTCCGAATCGAAGGTCTGCTGCGCCTCGCGCGCACTGCAACCGCTGGGGGGCCAGGCCCGCCATCGCGGCATTGGAAGTCTTGATCCGCCACCTGATGCACAGCAAACTTGCAGCTGGATTCCGACCGGCTGTCACACGCCGGTGAGGCCTCACTGAGAGCATCGACAGGCCCGGCGAAATCCCCATCCGGGCGGAATGAGCCTGCGCACCGTCGGATTTGAGTAGCACAACCTGATACACCAGCCGCCTCTCCCACCCTGACCCCATTGCACACACATGCCTGGAGACCGATCGGTAGATCGCCAACCCAGCCCATGGTCATGGACCTCGAACTCGTGTGCCGGCATGGGCTGGGTGTATCTGGTGCTGGACTGCCCGGAGCTGGACTTGTTCACAGCCAGGTGCTGGTAGCCTACTGTCTGCATTCTGCAGTTGCGACTGAGTAGGCGTTGATGCCCGAGTCGTAGGTAGGTGTTGCCTGGTATATTGTTGCCGCTACCAGTGCGGCAGTCCGGGTGCCAGAGCGGTGATAGGAACACTGCGAGTAACAAACTGCTCTAGCTGTCAGACCGCAAATCCAATAGAGGAAACCATGTAGGAAGTCACTATCTTACAGATTTCATGTAAGTCCAAGTCGGAGCGTATGATAAGTAGAGTTTTTGTTGGTGCGCTGGCAGCCGTACATGGCTTCTTTTTGGCACTTATTGGCACACCGGCGCCATGACTGTAGCGGACTAAGTTACGCACACACACACACACACGCCGCTCGCTTATAGTCTTCTACGGAGTGTGGATGCTTTCAATAGGATATGAAGTCTCTATGGACATGAGAGATTCCAGCCACCAGTCGTGATGCCGCCCTTGAGTCTGTGTTATATATGACCGTTTTAATCCGGCATACCGAGAATCGTGTCATTGCTGCAGGCAGCAAGCAGCCACCACGGAGCTTTGCTATACATGTACCCTGGTCAGAGAAGGTTGGTTTCGTGTAAGCTCCCGCCCCACTTGCGATTTCAGGTGCAGTGAGGACCAGTGATGGCTGCAACAGGGCCAGAACGAAGGCACGTTGTTGCAGCATTGGTTGCTCTGGAGGTTGAAATCTGGCATAACCGACATGAGGCAGGCAATCAATGGTTGCGGCGCAAGAAAAAATAGGGCAATTTATCATAGTTAAATTATGGTGACTATTGCAACACTATGGCGAATATTGGCTATGAAGCATCGCTGGGAAAATGGAACTACCCTGCGCGGTACTGTTGCTGGCACCGGAGCGCCGTCTAGCGCCTGGTGCAGTCAGGGCACAGGGGTGAGCAGACACGGTTGACGGTGTCATCGAAAATCTGCTTCACCCTGTCGGCGCTGCACTTACGGGAGCCCACAGCACGCAGGTCGCGGCACTCGGTCGATGTGCCTTGCGCGGGCTGATCCGCCAGCTGCGACGCAGCGATCTTGCAGCTGGATGCCGTCAGGCTGTCACAGGCCTTTGAGACCGCCACCTCGGCATTGGAGAATGGCGCAAAGTCGGCGCACTCCGCGATCACGGCAGCGCAGCCAGAGAGGCTTGCCGCCTCGCCGACGCTGGCGCCGTCGCACACGCACGCCTCCAGACCAAAGGGCAGGTTGCCAACGCAGCCGGGGGAGGAGCCCTGGTCGTAGCTGTCCTCCTCGGGCTGCTGGTAAGCGGGCTGCTCGTAGCCAGTGTTGGGCTGCTGGTAGTCAGTGCTGGGCTGCTGGTAGTCCGTGCTGGGCTGCTGGTAGGCGGGCTGCTGGTAGTCAGTGCTGGGCTGCTGGTACGCGGGCTGCTGGTAGTCAGTGCCGGGCTGCTGGTAGTCGGGCTGCTGATAGTCAGTGCTGGGCTGCTGGTACGCGGGCTGCTGGTAGTCGGTGCTGGGCTGCTGGTAGTCAGTGCCGGGCTGCTGGTAGTCGGGCTGCTGGTAGTCAGTGCCGGGCTGCTGGTAGTCGGGCTGCTGGTAGTCAGTGCTGGGCTGCTGGTACGCGGGCTGCTGGTAGTCAGTGGCGGGCTGCTGGTAGGCGGGCTGCTGGTAGTCGGTGCTGGGCTGCTCGTAGCCAGGCTGGTCGGCGTTGTAACTCGCGCCCGAGCCGTAGGTAGGGTCGTAGTTAGGATCGAGGTTCTTGGTGCACTCGGGGCAGAGGGGCTCGCACATGCGCGTCAGCTCGCGGGCGAGGATGGTCTCCGCCTGCTGTGTCGTACACTGCCCCTGACCGAACAGCAGCTGCTGGCAGTCGGCGGTCGTCCGAGCGAGCTGGTCACCGGCAATCTTGCAGGACGAGGCCGTCAGTCCGTCACACGCCTTTTGGATGGCGGTCAGCACGGGGTCAGCAGCGAAAGCAGCGAACGGATTGCCTCGGCACTCGGCGACAAGCGTCGCGCAAGCGGCCAGGCCGGCTGCCTCGCCGACGGATGCCCCCTCACACACGCAGCTCTCGAGGCCAAACGGCAGGCTTCCCTGGCAGCCTTGCTGCTGGGGCGGCTCGGCGTAAGGGGTGGTTGCCGGAGGCGAATAGCGCAGGTCCGGCTGGCCGTTGGAGTAGGACGGGTCTGTGTACTGCTGATGCCCGCCGTTGTAGGAGGGGCCGGACGGGCCGTTGTTGTAGGACGGGCCGGACGGGCCGTTGCTGTAGGAGGGGCCGTCATTGTAGGCGGGTCGGGATGGGCCGTTGCTGTAGGAGGGGCCGTTGCTGTAGGACGGGCCGGACGGGGCGTTGTTGTAGGATGGGCCGGACGGGCCGTTGCTGTAGGAGGGGCCGTCATTGTAGGCGGGTCGGGATGGGCCGTTGCTGTACGAAGGGCCGGACGGACCGTTGTTGTAGGAAGGGCCGGACGGGCCGTTGCTGTAGGAAGGGCCGGACGGGCCGTTGCTGTAGGAAGGGCCGGACGGACCGTTGTTGTAGGAAGGGCCGGACGGGCCGTTGTTGTAGGACGGACCGACGGCGGGCGGGGCGCTGGATCCGCCGGAGCCGGAGCAGTACGTGACTCCCAGAAACCCGAAGCTCGTGCATCTGGCGTCGGCCGCAGGCAGGGCGCATAGCAGCATGGCGGCCACGCACAGAGCGACGCTCACGCGACACATCTTGGCAGACGGCTCGGTCGAGAGTTAGAACGAGAGGGATGGAGAGAGGGGGGGGGGGGGGGGGGGGGGGGGGGTAGGTTGGTGAGGAACAGTGTGGGCGACTGTGTGAACTCTGCAGGACGCATGACGTCCCGCTTGCATTTTGTAGTGCGACCGGACAGGACGCCGGCGCGGCGGATGTAGCGACGCGTAGCGACTGTTCGATCTCCGATCGAACAGCGCCCAGCACCGCCAGGGGCCAGTGCGTCGTGAATCTGCTGAATATTAGCGAATATCGCTATCGTAAACGGGCTGCTGCTTTAAGACGCCGCCACGTTGCGTCATACTATGGAGAGAGATACAGTGCTCGTACCCGATACCCCCGATCTCGTACTACCGTGTGGGTAGGTCGCTACCAGCAGTATCGGTAAAGTACATACAGGGCATAGGCGGTGGCGCGGCGTTTATCGACATCAGACGCGCCGCGCGCTCGGCATAGTACTGAAGCTACAAAGTTCGTACTGTACGTCTGTACTACGATGGCGCTGAGTCGCGAGCGTAATAGTGCTGGAACCAGTAAGTGTAGTAGTCCACCGCCTGTCAGTACATTAACCGTCTCATATCGACGGGACACCCAACGACTACAGTACCCATGATGAGGCGCGAACAGGCGAATGAACGGCACGTGCCGGGCGATATGCCGCTACCGAGCCCCGAAACGGTGCTGACGTACCTGTACCTGTACTGGTGTGAATTACAAATAAAAGGCCAGTAATAATTCCATCACCGCGACGGAGTCGCTACTGCTACTACATGCTTCAAAATAACAAGGACAATGGCACGAATCCGTGAGAAGGCTGCACTTGTTGACTATTTCCGTAACTGGATCACTGCCCAAACGGCCGTCGTAGAAACGCTGCAAGGGTTTCACTGGTGGCAGTCCTGTCCCGGGGGCGAGAGGGAAAAAGGCTGCACGTTACCTGGCATCGAATCGCTCCTGCTTGCAATATGCGGGCTCGACATGCTGGTTGCCCTCTCTAACTAGTAGCCCATGCCCCTCGTCGCATGGATGCGGAGGCGCGTGCTAGCGAAAAACGCAAATGGCTGTATAAATGGTGTTGGCGAATCGCTTGTATAAGAGATGCCCCGCCGCGTCACATGAAAAGTACTGCAGGCGTCAAAAGTAGTGAATAGATAGGTCTCAATCCGTGCATGCGCAGGCTGCATGCCACATGTCGCCAAACGGATTACAGTACAGTACTGCCCTGTGGGCCTGCTGTGGGCATATTCCTCATCTTCCCTCGAGCTAGCCGGCCCGAGCCCGCCCTAGTCGGAGTAGGCGCACTACAGTAAATCCGATGGCGTATGGTGGACATACATACCCATTTTACATAATGTAGCGCATCGGTGAAATGCTATAAGGATTAATAATCGTTACTTTACATCTTGCCAGATGTAACTGCGATACATCGCATGTACGCGGTGTACATCCAGGGTTATCTAGGGTATTTACATGCCCTACTCTGAGAACATGCGAGGTGATGTTACGGCTGGCTTTACCATAAAGCAGAAGCCGATCATCATAATAAAAGCGGCCCGCCACCGCCCCCACACCGTATGTATTGATACTCATATTAAGTCATAGCGTGATAGTGTAGGGTGTTGCATAAATAATAATCGTTATATAGTTCGAAAAATAACGCTAGAAGGGTGGCAACACACGGCTAGGGCAGACCCCGCCATTTCAAGTTTTTGCCACCTCTGCGCTACGAGTGCCTGATATATGATGCTCAAACACGAATGATGTAGCGACGATGTACCGGTACGTCACAAACTACCGTACACGCTGTAATCCTTATGTATTAAAGTATATATAATGCATCGTATTGTGATATTTAGGGAAAATTGCAAAACATGGTGTAAATATGACCTTCCTAGCAGAACATAATGAAATCGCGGTTTTTGCAGGAGGGTGTAGTCAGGGTATAGTGGAAAAATGCAGAGCAGGGTGTATCAGAAACAGGGTGGAAAACGGGCGGGGTGGCAAATTGCGGAGCATGGTGGACACGGCGCCGCACGGGGGGCAGGGCGTGCTAGACGCGCTTCGCCTCGCCACGACAGCGCGCAGCATCCCACCAACTTTTGCCAGGGTTCACACCTCATCCCTACCGAGGAACCTGCTAGCGAGTACAGGTAGTGATTTTTGATCATCGAGTGCCGGCGCTGTGCAGCCAATGTTGCTGTCATGGATACACGAGTACCGCGACAATGGTGTGGGAAGCTGTCAGTCGGTTCGCTGATGTGATTGACATCATTCATATGTGGTGGCAGACTGATGGCAGCATACATGCAAGAGTATTTACTACACAGCTACTACAATGATGTCAGCATATCATTACCATGTTATACCGGTGGAGTCTTAGCGGAAAGCACATACCAGTATTAGCAGGGGAAATGTATGCACAATGCTTGCGCGCCAGCTGCAGCTTGCGCCCCGTGACGACCGCGAGAGTCATGCATGGACAGCGGCCTGATCCGGCGGGCTAGCCACGCTTTCCAGTGTGCGATCCTTCACAGTTATCATACACATGCCGCCTATGCAGTCGTCACCGGAAACATGCATCAAAACCTTCCCAGCCTGCCAGTGGTTGCTGTCTTCATGCTGCAGTGAAAGCCGCCGCTGCGGTCGACGCCATGCCAGCGCCTGCAGCAATCCTTGGTGGGCTTCAGCATGAGGGCTGTGGGGATGCGGTCTACATGGAGGACCCCATGTCTTGTAGCCATTCTGGGGGTGGTGCCATGGGGTCACTGGACATCCCAATCAGCGACCAAATGAGAATGACAGCCACCGTTGCGACCAGCGTCGTCTTGGAGTTCAGCAGCTGATTGTTGTTGTTTCCCCCGCGTAGATCCTGGGGTTCCCGCCCGCCCGCCCCCTTCCGGGGCCGCTCGGGATTACGGATGGATTCGTCATCAGTCAGGTTCTCCAGCGGTGTGCCGAGGGGGCGTGGGACGCGCACACGGATCCGCAGATCCTGGGAGACAAAGAACTCAGCCGCCGACTGCTCGGCCTCGAACGCCTGCTCCAGCCGCTGCTCCAGCTCCTTCACCTCCTCCAGCGACGCCCCGCCCTGCAGCTGCCTCAGCCGACCCTGCCTGCAAAATCACCGCATTGCGCGCGCGCCCCTCAGCCAATGCAGACGCACTGCCCAACCACCCACGCCTGCACCCTCAGCGGCATCAGCGCAGCCAAACTTCAGGCAGCACGTGGCAGGAGCCCCACTCACTTCAGCTCCACTTCGACGGCCTCCCGCCGCTCCCGGGCGCTCATCGCCCGCCGCACCGTCGTCTGCACCGCAACAAAGGCTGCGAATACAAAGGCAGCTGCTATGGCCGGCAGCGGGTCCAGCTGCGGCTCAAACGTCTGACACATGCCACCAGTTAGCATGACTGCCAAGGCATTGTCGGCTCATGGGCGAGCCTGCTCATATCCACACCGCGCAGCGGCGCGCAGCGAGAGAGGGTGGCCGGCCGGAGGTATTGCGTGGAGGCGCCCCTGGGAGGTATTCGGCTCAGGCAGGATTAAATGTTAAGGAATTCAGATGAATTCAACTGGAACATGGATGGTTTCAGGGCCTGGATTCGCCCTGGAGCCCATAACGTATGGCTACTCAGATGGAATCTGTGTTTGGAATTCAGCTCTACAGATGTCCTAAACAGCATCTGTCCATAATGCTGGTCAATGGGTAGCGCTACAGTATGTGAATCGCAAATAGTGATCATCATCATCATTGACGGGAAAAAATTGACGGCGCATGGGTTTGGCTACCGTGCGACACGCGGCAACGGCACCAGCTTAGAGGCCGCCCCGGACAGCATACCTGAACGGCATCGACGATATCCGGTGCGGCGTGTGACGTTGCCAGTGTATTTCTGCGCCCTGGAGAGACGGGCCTGCCTCGAAACTGGCGGTCCTGTGCTGCGCGATGGGGTGTCTTCTTCCCGAACCTGATGCGCGCACGGCAGCGCTCGTCCAGAGGGCGACACGACTTCACCGGGCCGGTGCGTTCTGTACGAGAGGGCGAAACGGACACAGCGGCAGAGTGGCAACGCATGGTGCAGTGCATGGTGACTCGTTACTTCCACCTGTTGGGATGGGAAATCTCCGAACACGAGGTCGGAGCGATGACGAGTCCGGCAGTTTTACGGCCACGATCGAGGTCCTTCATCTCTGCAGCGTCGTCTGGAAGGGTTCGGAGTTGCGGCGCCCGGAGGGCACAGCAAGTTATTGTGTGCGGTATTAAGGCGTCCCACAGGAGGAATATAAACGAAACAATCACCCCTCGGCGCTCGTCTCATGCCCGATATGATGGATGTATTATTTATAAATTCAGCATCGTGTCGCGACGCCGCCGGCACGCGGTCGACACGCGTGATGCTGGCTCGCGCACAGCAGGTTGGGCGGTTTGCGGCAGCTGCTGCTACCGGGTACTGAACGACGGCGGAGTGACGGTCTGACCCATAAAATATTTGCAATCATTGGCTTGACGACGGTAAATAACGGATTAGGACCGAGCGTCGTTGCTACCCAGTCAGTAGCAGGGCCTCCCGGACCCCTGATGCGCCCATAAACAAAATGTACGACAGTATACAGTACAGCGAAGGCCGTTTTTGAGATATGCTGCACGGATTGCACTCCGCAGCAGGGTTGAGTGTTATGATTTTTATTACATAAGGGCTTTCACAAAAGCGCACTACAAACAGAACTAACTTCAACTGTGAAAGGTTACCAACAAAAGAGAGACATAAGCCTGAAACCAAGGTCGAGCAGGAGGACAGGGAGCCAAGAACCAAGAAGGAGCCAAGGGAACCACGAAGTCACTTAGCTGCCAGGGACCAAAGGGACCCCCGCCCCGGGGTAGGCTATCAGCCGCGGCGAGGACGCTTGCAGCCAATGACCCGGGTCATAGCAACACATGCCGACGAGCGACGCGACGCAGGCGCAGGAGTACCATCACGTGCCGCACGCGCGGACGCGACCCCGCCAAGAACGTTGTCTGCATGTGCCATGTTGATGAGCAAGGAGAAACGGCGGCGCCACGCAGACAAGAGGTGGCCGATTTTTTGGCCAGTGTGTGTGTGGCTAGCTTTCGCGAGCTCCACCAAGAAAGCCTCGGCGTGCGGGGCCAGCGAGCCAAACTCGGAAACGGCGAAAGGAACAAAGCGAAGCATGCCGGCGGCGTTTCGGACACCCTCGTCATACTTCTGAATTTTGTGGCGCTCTGCAGCCCTCAAAGCAGTCGTTGGATCCGAGCTTGACACGCCGAGGATGGGGGCAATGGTGGTATCGATAGCAACCGTGTTTCCGCGGATACCGCCATACCCGAAAAGCCCAACATCGGCCGGCCGGCCGTCGCTGCCCTTCGGGAGAGAAACAAGCACCGACGGGTCCGTGAGGATCTGGACACCCACGCCCAGCGCGGACTTCACGTCGTGGCAAATGTCGGAAAGGCCATGTGCGGCCCACTCGTGTGCGGCGTGATTGGAGACACCCCCAGAGCAACGTGCCACGTGATCAGCGTATGCGACCGCCCAAGTTGAAGGAGTGAACTCCACGCCAGCGTCCTCAAAACGGGCCAGCATACCTTGTACCGAGAAGGAGCAAGAA
The DNA here is from genome assembly GCA_006384855.1 of Tetraselmis striata. Lineage (NCBI taxonomy): Eukaryota > Viridiplantae > Chlorophyta > Chlorodendrophyceae > Chlorodendrales > Chlorodendraceae > Tetraselmis > Tetraselmis striata. The sequence goes on along the minus strand of VCJN01001126.1, from coordinate 173,005 downwards.
GCACAAGGGCATGGCTCGCCAAGGGAGAGGACAGGAGCCGCCGGAAGGCCAAATGGGCGGCAAGCGGCAACACGGAACATGGAATCGTAGTACTCAGGGGAACGCTCACGGACTTCACCAAGGCGACCCTCGCTTGGAGGATCAGTCACCAGGAACGCTGTCGCAGCGCGTAAGAGGCGGCCTCGGAAGCGGTTGCTGTCAGGGCCACTTGTAGGCATACGCGCAACGAGCTTTGCGAAACGGACCGTGTGAATGCGGTGGCTCAGGGTTTCCTGTACTTTCCGCATGGAGTGCAAGGGGAAGTCCGAGTAATGCGGGATAGCTCGGAGGTCGGCTGCCGAGCGCATTGCAGACGCCGGCTCGGCCCCGGCGGCCGAGCAGCCGGCACGGGCAACGTGGGAGCGCTTGGAGGGGAGCAGCTTTAGGGCAGAGGCCAACGGCCCCGCTAGATCTTCGAGTACCGCGTCTCCACACTCCTCAACGACACGGGTATGGGCGGCGCGAAGCTCGACAGCCCACATCGGTGCCGACGCGTTGGCGCCGGCATCGAGCTCCAACGTTGGGGTGGCCATAGCCTGGTGGATCGAGGACGCCCCAACAAGGTAGAGGCTATGAGGGCTGGATACGCCGGACGGGTCGGAAAAGAACGCCCCGGCGTCGCTCAGGGTGGCGTGTTGAGCACGGAGGAAAGTCACAGCTTGGCCAACCACGAGGGCGGCAGCGCCGATGTGGGAGGCATCTGCTATAACCACATTATCGCCGATGCCGAGGCCCCCAAATTGGACCGGGAGGGACAGCTGCGTGCGCATGGAGGGCGTATCCAAGAGGTCGGGGCTAACACCCCATATGCCGGCAAGCGTTGAAAATGCGGCGGCGTCTGCATCTTCGAGGAAAGACGTAATAGTGTCGCCATACCCCTCGGATCTACCCAAGCCCCGAGGCGTGGAGCGGAGATGGTGGCCAAAACGACGGCCGCAAACTTGCAGCAAGCGAGTAGCAGTGTGGGAGTGGAAGTGGTCTGCCAAACCGACAAGGCGGGAGCCGAATTGGTGAAATCTTTCGACCGTTTTGTCCAGCAGTTCCCGGGCGAAAGTGGCCGAGCCCACAGGGGCCCCAAGCACCTTGATTCCGGACGAGGAGACTGCAACACCATGCAACAAATGCCCAAATGGAAGGGCGCCGAACGGAGACGAAGAGCCAAGCTGACAATACGCCTGTCGTTTGCGAATGGTGACGCTTAACCCAACGGCGGCAAAAGCGGAGGGGGCCACCCACGTAGCAAGCGCAAGTCCATCACTAGTGCCGACCAGGTTGACGTCGTCAGAGAAAGCCGCCAACACTGAGTGACTGGGGGCAGCCGCGCCGATGCGAGCGTACACTCGGGCAGCGACGGCGGCGAACAGGATGAGGCCGAGGACGCAACCCTGGCGGGCCCCTCGACGGCTTGGAATCCGGAGAGAGGGACCGGGTTGGGAGCCGTCGAAAACGTACAGATTGGACTCTTGACCATAAAGCATGATCGCCGAACGCAATAGAGGCTGCCAAACAGGGTCCTCGAGCAGTGTGCGGAACATTTCGGAGCGGTAGAAGGAATTGAACGCGTTTTCGGCGTCAAGCTGCACCAAGACGAGGGATGGATCCGAGTCTAGGAGAGATCGCACAAGGAATTGAACTAGTTCCACGCCACCCTTAACGCCAAAACCGAACTGGCCGCGGGCGGCAAGCCATTGGGCGATGGGCTCGCCATGAGCGCGCAAGAGGACGCGCATAGCGAACCGGACAAGCACGCTGCCGATGCCAATGGGTCGAACGGGCCCCTTCATGTCTCCGGCACTTAGTTCCAACGCATTGCGCTCCGCCGGCGTGAGCTTATCTAGGGGAACCAAGGTAGCGGAGGAAAGGAAATGGGCAACGCCAGCAGGGACCTCCGCATTCGCGATGGCCTCGGCTATGCCACGGAGGTGGGAGCGCGAGCAGAGGGCACGGAGAGCCTCAAAGCGGATGCCATCGAGGAATGGGGCAGAACCATTGGGGCTGCTGGACAACACCTCGCAAACGTCCACCGAAGCCTCAGGGAAAGTGAGGCGGTCCAACGAGAACGGGTCCGGGAGCGCGCAAGGAACAGGGTCCGGGGTCTGGGGATGCAAGCGAAGGAGCTCTTCGTGAAGCCGCGGGCCAGTGGGCGCGAGCGGGACTGAGTGAAGGGCGGCAGCTGCGCGGCTGTACTCGCCCACCGCGGCCAAAGCCGAGGCCCGAGCAGCTTGGCGTTTGCTTACCGGCGGTGGGTCCTCACAATTGGCCGACGCCGGAGCCGCGTAATCATGAGGAGTAGCCCGAACAGATGCATGCGTACGCGCGAGGGCGAACAACGCGTTGGTTGTTATATGGCAGGGTTGAGTGTTATATAGCAACTATTATACAGTGACTATACCGATATAATGAATACCGATATAGTGAACATACCGATATAGTGAACGGGGGGGGGGGGGACGGATTCTTAACACCGGGAAAAATCCCTATGTATACCCCTATAATAAACTTACCAATATAATAAACTTACCGCTATAGTGAACGGGGGGGGGGGGACACAATGCCCCAAACTATACCGATATAGTAAACTTCTCTACATAACGGCTGTGTTGCCGACGCCGAACCCGGCCGTTGGCGTGTTCCGATAGCCGGTACCGTTCCAGTACGGGCGCAGAGGCCTCTACAGCCACTCGGCGGCGGCGGCGGCGGCGGCACACTGCGGCACATTGCGCCCACCGCCACTCAACTGCCCCACCGCGTCTGTCGCCATCGCCACCTTAGAAAGCCATGTAAAGTAATCAAGAACTCTTGAAACACAAATCCAGAGTCACATGTTGCCTTGCATGGGCACAGACTGCTACAGTGAACGGGGTCACCGTTACAATAAACAGTAGTACCGATTTAGTAAACCGTTTACTATAGAGGTCGGGTGGGCCTGCTTATAATGAACACCGATATAGTGAACATACCGATATAGTGAACGGGGGGGGGGGGGACGCAATGTTTATTATATCGGTATAGTCACTGTATAAGGATTTTTCACAGTGCGCCACTTGAAGCCGTAATAAATGCTACTACTACACGGCATGTATGGCAACACTGAAGCATCAGATGGCGACGACGATACCCCGGGACCTGGGCCATTCCTCTCCCAGGCAGGGCCAGCAGCAGTCCTCGCCCGGGGCGACCGGAAAAATAAAATTAAAAGGCAGTCAGAGCTAGCGCGGCAAGGGTGCGCAAAGATTGCTGTTAGCCACCTTCCAGCACCGGACCGCCCCCCTCACACGAAAGCTCTATCATCGCAGCGGAAGACTAGCAGAGCAGCCCCCAGCAGTCCCCACTCCGAACTCGCGCATATCAGCTGCCTGAATGTTGGGGCCGGCGGAGCTGGCGGCGGCGGTGGCGGCCTTCCTGGCGGAGCGCGCCGGCTCGCTGCTGGTGCTGCTCGCCGCCACGCTCGCTTTCTATGTCGCGCTTCGTTCTGCGCTTCGGGGGCCGCCGCCGCCGCCAGCCGAGCCGCAGGGCGAGGGGCATCGCATGGTGCGCGCCCAGCCGCCGGGCCCCGGCCCACCCTTCGCACCCTTCACCGCTACCCCCATAAGAGCATCTGAATGCGTTGGGACATCCGCCGCACAACATCCGCCGCGCGCGAGCAGGTTCCTGCTTGAGCAAGTGCTCAGCAGGGGGAAGGGGGGGTGGAGTGAGTCAGGTGTGGGCACAAATCCTGGAGGCCATGAGGTGTGCTTTCGGAGGGGGAGGGGTCACCACCACCATTACCACCACCACCACCATGGGAAGACACGTCACCAGCCAGACCCAGGTGTAGCCACCGCTCTCTCTTGTTCTTTCTGACAGGACTCTATAAAGCAGATATGCCTGGATCGGGCAAGGTTTCGGGTAACTGGGGCCACGAGGTTTCGACTGAAGCCGGAACTTAATTCAGGGGAGTTCCGGCTGAATGTAAGGCCTGAACTCTGGCTTCAGTTTGCTTCAGCTAAACTCAGCCAGAAGTTGGGCTACATATACCCCACTCAAGGCAGGCCTGAGGCCGGACGTCTGCTTGGGGCAGCGAATGCGCGAAGGACAGGGGGCATGGACACGCTGGCTGCCCCACCCCCTCCTGGATTGGCCCAGGCCACCCCGGGGGCCTCGGCACCGTCCTGAGCGACTGGGCCCCCTGTGGCGCCCAGGTCGGCGAGATCTCACTGGAGGAGCTGCAGGGCTACACTGGCGCGGACGTGACAAAGCCCATCCTGCTGGCGGTGCGCGGTCGCGTGTTCGACGTGTCCAAGGGGAGGGACTTCTACGGGCCGGGTGCGCACCCATCCCACCTCCCCCGTTTCCCCGCCATCCCCCCTCTCACCCCACTTTCAACCTCATCCCGCCATCATTCCCGTGCAGCGGGACGCAGCCATTAAGCGCTCCGTCCGCTCCGCCTTCCCCCCCCCCCCCCCCCCCCTCCCTCCCCCACAGGCGGCGGGTACAACCTCTTTGCGGGCCATGAGTGTTCGTGCGCGCTGGCCAAGATGTCGCTGCAGGCGGAGGACCTGCACGGTGCCCCCCCCCCCCCCCCCCTCCACGGCATGACATGCCTTGGGAGTCTGAAAGGGGTGAGGTGGGGGGTTGAGGCTGAGGAGCGGCCTGTCTTGCACTGGCAGGTGACCTCAGTGAGGTGACACCCGAGCAGCTGGGCTACCTAAAGGAGTGGGAGGACAAGTTCAGCGACAAGTACACCGTGGTGCGCCCCGCCTGCCCGCCAAGCGCCCTAGACTGCGAATGGGCCTACCTGTATCATGGGCATGGTTAGAACGTGCCATGCGTGCGGGAAAATTTGCGGTCGGACGGCATCGTCCTGATGCTGCACTGATTTGACGTGTTTTATTATTATCATTCAAGTTGTTATGCAGCCGGGGGACTCCATGGTCATGCATCTTCTATTTGCCTACGAACACTTGTTTAACTACATCTACATTTATAAAAGATACAGACACACCTACATACACCTACACACACACACACACACACACGCGCGCGCGCGCGCGTCGTACACGGATCCCGATGCGGTAATAACAACATTGCGAAGGAGGACCTGCCCTGCCTGCCAGAGGGTAAATGTATACCAAACGATAGCGGAGCTATTGCGAATGGTCCTCTAGGTAGCATGCACGCCTACGCTTGAGCTCATAAGAAGGGTTCCAATAGACGCGTCGGGACACGCATGTACCGAGGGGCGCCACGACGGCTGAGACGCTACCCTGCCGTCCGTCCTGCCGCCAGGTGGGCAGCATCTGCGAGTCGCTGCGCCTGTCCCCCGAGGAGCTGGCCACCTACGACGGCTCCGACCCCGACAAGCCCATCCTGCTGTCCATCCGCGGCCGCGTGTACGACGTCTCCAAGGGGCGCGACTTCTACGGCCCCGGCGGCGCCTACCCCTTTGCGGGCTGCGAGGTGGCGCGCGCGCTGGCCAAGACGTCGCTGGACAAGCAGGTGTGCGCGCTGTCTTTTTTTTTGTTGGGGGGGGGGGGGGGGGGGGCGGTGCGCAAGGAGGGTTAAGGGCCTGAAACCCTATACATGAAGATCATACACCTAAAACCGTAAGCACATAAACCTGGTTTGGATGGGCATCCCGCTGGTGGCGGCGTCTCGAAGGGAGAGGGAGGAGGGGGGGGGGGGGGGGGAGGGGGGGCTCGCATGCCACTCCATATGGTGTGGTAAAACTACTCGCGGAGCCAGGGCCAGAACCCTGCTGTATGTCTAGATCGTGACCTAGGCGCGTGGGACCTTCGGCCACAGACGCCATACACGTGCCATTGCACTGGTAGGTCAGGCCTAGCCACTCTGACCATCGCCTCACTCAAATCCCAAAGGCTCATGAGCAGTGGTAGGCGCAGACAACGCGTTGAATTGCAGCTGCCCGAGGTTCAAACCACGATGCACGCGCCAGGCGCAAAGGCCCGGGGGGGTAGCTAGAGGGCAGCTAGGGGGGTAGCTAGAGGGCATCGCGCGACCCCAGAAGCGGGTGCCTTGCTTCAGTCCTGTCTAGGCGGAGTGACATTCACATTAGCTAGCTAGCAAGGGGATTGTCGGCGGGTGTTGCAGCTGCTGTTGGTCTGCACCCGAGTCTGGGCACAACAAGCGCCGGTGCCTGTGGGGCGGCGCAGCAGGTGTTGGGTGCAGTGTGACAAAGACGGTGCAGCGCTGGGCAGGGAATGGCTGAGCGGGCCACCCGGGGCATCGTTGCACGATATGCCATGCGGCGGTGTTTCAAGCCATTCCCGTTTTGAGTCCACGATCTGGGATACATTGCCCGACCGCACAAACGGCACGCGCACCGCCCGTGAGCACGGGGACGCGGACCAGCCGTTGACGTAAGCGAAGGAAGGCCCTCGGCACCGCGGTTTGCCCTGGGGCTGGGGCCTGGGGTGGAGCCTGCCATTGCCTGCCTGCATGTGGCGGATTGGCAGACCATGTTGAGTGTCACACCTTGACATCGCGATCAACCCGGTAAGATATGGTTGACATGCGCCTCATGGGGTTGGCGCATCGTCAACGGTTACTCGACCCTGACGAGGGAATGATTTTACTGTTGCTGCGGTTTGTCAATGTTGCACCGCGCGGTTGTCGGTGCAGTGTCTCGGAAAAAGTGTTATGCTGGAGCCCGTTGAGGCAAGTGAATGGCACGGGAGCGCTGTGGTGTAACTAGGGTTTATGTGATGGAAGTAGGGCTTGATCACCAAGGCTTTCGGTTGTGCCGCCCCCGGCTGGTCGCTGAGCGCCCCCCCCCCCCCCTGCAGGACTTCAACGCCAACCTGGAGGGGCTGAGCCACACGGAGACTCGCACCCTGGGCGAGTGGGAGCGCAAGTTCGATTCCAAGTACAAGGTGGTGGGCACCCTGGCCGCGTGACGGGAGGGGCCACCGGGGCATCACCAGACCCCAAGCCCCTAGAACCTCCTAGACAGTGCTCACCGTGCCGCCCGGGCGCCCATCATGGAGGGCAATTTTGGTACTCCTGCAACACGACCGGGAGCGTCACTGACCTCACGTGTTATTCTGCGCCGCGATGTTCTGCCTGGTGGCCGTATCAGAGCTGCCGTCTAGGCATGTCGTTCGGAAACTGGATCGCGGCCTAATCCGGCCTCCGGTAGAGGTGTTGCAATGGGTTTTTTTCTGCCACCCGTCCTCTCCCGGCCACCCGATATTGCACACGGCCTATCGCTGGCGAGACAATTATTATTAATCTGGGACGATAAGCTTTGTAAATGTAATTGGATTCTCGGGAAAATGGGGGCGGAATTCCTGTTGTACTGTGCAATGGGGCCGCGTTACACAGCAGAAACTATGGATTTACATCAGGGTTGCGTTTGCTCTCCTTCGGCTTTCCTTTGCAGTTTTCGCGCTTGTTGCTAGGCTACGAGGTCGGTCGCTGTTGTCGGCCTGGTGGTGTCAATGCCAGACATCCCGAGCGGCTTTTGTACCGCGCGTCCAAAAATCGCGCTGGGGCTGCCCCAAACTAGGGTGAAAAAGAGACACTTCAGGGAGCCCCGCAGTCCCGGGTGCTCTTTCTAGTGGCCCCACACGCGCTTGGGTTGGGGGAGGGGGGGGGGGGGGGGGGGGGCGGGATTACTGAGTCGTAACCCCGACCATCTCCGCAATGAATCAACCGGGAAGTGTGCCCCTCGCCGGGTCTTCCGGGCGTCGTCTTATTCTGGTGGTTGGCCCGTTGACGAGCCCATGCGCAGGGCCGCTGCGGGCCGGCCGCATTGAAGAGGTTCTTCAAGAGCTTGGGCGTTTTCAGGCTGCGCGGGTGGCGGGAGCCGCTGCCTTTGGGACAGCGCCCGCCGGTATTTTGTCTCGAGAGACACCAGCTGAGGGGCAAACCCGGGGGGGGGGGGGGGGGGTGGGGGGGGGGGGGTGTCAGCGGGTCTCTTTGACTACAAGGCACTTGTCGCTGGTGGGCGGTGTGATAGGCGTGCAGCAAAAGCGGAATGCCGAGAACGGGCGGGCATGGATCAGGCTCTCTTGAGCACCTGTAGATGTACCTACCATTGGGCCGGTACAATGGCGGGGAGGTAAAATTGTGGTGTTGCAGTTCATGGGGAGGAGAGTTGCCGGGGTATTACGTATATTATTGTAATTTTGCGCATATAGAAAAATACATACTTATAGGCATCTGTCTCTTTATGCATACCTATATCTATCTGTAGAATCGTTACATATATTCTATGCACTTTACTTTCTACATAAACTTACATAATATATACCCCAGTAGAGGAGGGGAAGTTCAACGCGCAACAGCCTACTACGCAGGCACCTGGAGACTGCCCACATCGAGCACTGTCTCAGCCACCACAAAAGAGGGGAGGGGAGACTGGTAGGCCCAGAAGCGCACCGGCTCCCGCGCGTGTGGGCGCCTCCTCATCCGGCGCCGGCGGGTGCTTGGCGTGGAAGGAGCCCTTGATGGTGCCCTGCGACAGGCTCTGCCCGCTCACCTCCCGCGGGCAGGCCAGCGTCGCGAGCGCGCCCAACAGCATGACGCCCACCATGATGAGCACGCTGGTCACCATCTGCCCGCGCGCGTACATCACGTCCACCACGTACGGCCCCAGCATGTACGCCATGCTGTTGAATGTCTCCGCCATCGACTCGCCTGCGGCGGCGCACGGCTCGCTCAGCCTTACACGCGACTGCAGGGCCCACTCGCCCGCGACCGCACCGGCGGCCGCACGCAGGCTATCTCTGCCGTGCGTCCTTCAGGGGGAGGGGCTGTGTAGCGCCACTCGGCATACTGCTGTAGGTTGCTGGGCGTAGTGCTCCGGGGCCAATGACAGCGCGACACGACGGTTACGTGGCCACCGTTTGTATCCGTACGTACTGGCACTGCCACCCGAATGCATGCTAAACCATGTGGGCAAAGGGCTTGTTGTAATTTGTAAAAAGGGCAGCACAAGTTGCCGATGGTGGGTGGGAGGTGCGCCTGGCGATGATGGGCGGAGGAGGGGGGGGGGGGGGGGGGGGGCAGACAGTTCTGTCTATGGTGAGGGGTTGAGATGGGAGGGGAGGCAGGACGCACCGGTGGCGCGGAACTTGGTGGGATACAGCTCCCCGATGTAGATGCCCACCACGGGGTAGGCGCCGTGGATGGCGGTCCGCGCGCCGGTGATGAGCAGGTTGGTTATGGAGACATCACGCATGGTGAAGAGCATGCCGGACGTGAAGGCGGCGCTGGCGAGCACCATCCAGAAGAGCGTCCACTTGCGGCCCAGGCAATCGACGATGAGGAAGGCCACGAGCACGCCCATCATGCCCGACGCGCTGGCCAGCATCATCGACTCGTACTCGTACATGGTGTAAAGGATGTTGCCGCTGGGGGTGCACATCTGCATCTGCCTGGCGGACTGCTCCGAGTAGATCTTCACCGTGTAGTCCACCAGCGTGATGGTGCCGAAGCTGACTGCAAACGTGAAGACCATGATCAGCACCGTGGTCTTCGCCATGCCGGGCTTGAGCAGGTTGCCCATGACGCCGTAGACCTCGTAGCAAGGGCCGCCGACCCAAGTGTGGAAGCAGCCGCCCCGCACCCCCTCGCCGCCCTTGCTGCTCTCCTCCTCCTCGTCCGAGTCGGCGTACTCAAAGCGCATCGCCGCGCGCGGGATGTCCACCCTGTTCATCCAGGCGATGGTGGACATCGCGTCCTTGGCGCGCTCTGTCTTGCCTGAGCATCGCAATGAAACGGTTCCGTGATTACGCCTCTATTTTTGATTGCGAATACTTGCGCAAATTCACTGCACTAATTAGACGTTAAAAAGGCATCCTGGGTACAAAATTGAACGATGCCCTGGCGATGCACATACATTTGCAGTAGTCGCGATAGACAGCCATGTATGATGGCATTCGTTTTGCTTATAGATGCAGTACACAGATCTGGCACTCTGGTCACCACATTTATATAAAGAGCTGTGTGTTACGCTAGCGTATGGCGAAGTGTGAGGCGGGAACGCGAGGAGGCGCATAGTTGGGAGGCCGGGGTCCCAGGGCTTAAGGCTGCTGCTCACCTTTCACAAGCAGGAAATGCGGCGACTCGAGCATGAACCATGACATGAACCACGCGATCAGCGCGGGGACGCCCGAGCCCAGCAGGAACGTCCGCCAGCCAAAGTCGGTCAGCGTCGCCCGGGCGAGGCCGGCCTCGAAGACCATTGACGTCATCCACACCAGCGTGAGGGCCACCACCTGCTTGCCGCGGTGCGCCTCGGGAAGCAACTCTAAGAAGTAGGTGAAGAGCACGGGGTCGCACGCGGCGCCGGCGCCGGTGAGGAAGCGCAGCCCCACCAGCGTGCGGTAGTCGGGCGCCACCGCGCACAGCAGCGCCGGCACGCTGGACAGGAAGAGCGTCAGCTGGATCACGGGCCGCCGGCCTGCGAGGAGCCACGTAGATGAGCCACAACGAGAGCCGCGTGGAAGCCAATCCTCTATCGACGTCGACGCCGCTGTCCGCGCGCAGCAGGGCGAGCAGGGCGCGTACCCACTACGTCCGAGAGGAAGCCCATTACGGGTGACGACAGCAGCGCGCCGAGAAATACCGCGAACTGTACCGTCGCCTCCTGCTCCGGCATCAGATTCCAGCTGCAAACTAGCGCCGGCCCAAGGAAGGACATCGTTACCTGTACAGGGAAGGGGCCACGGAAGGGGCACGGCCGGGGGAGCGGGGGCGGGCGGGGGGGGGGGGGGGGGGGGGGGGTGCGGTCGGAAGTTGAGCAAGACTTCACGCGAGCAAGGATGAGCCTTGTATTATAAATTATTTTACTTACGACTCTTCATTTCATGCCTTCACAGACAAGTTAGTGACCGGGGTGATGTTAGCGACATCTCTCATCCGTTTTACAGTCATTCAAGCACCACAGTAGCCTTTATACCAAGCATGCCTGGCTGCGCACCATCTCCTTTGTCGGGGGGAAGCCTGCCACCGCGACGAACAGAAAGGCGACCCAGTGAAAGGCGCCAAAGCCACATTTCTCTATAGACTCGTCCAGGCTGATACCCTGCGCTATCAACTCTTCGCGCCGCTGCTTCGCGTCGGCGTCCCCCTGCCGCGGCACCGCCGGCCCGCCCGGTGGGTCGGGAGAGCGCATGGCGGCCCGGCGGCCGAAGCCTGGGTAGTCGTGCATATGCGCCATAGCGCCCTCCTCCCGCCGAGCCCAATCCCTGACTCCTGTCCTACTCAGGTCCGAGCTGTGTTCCCGCCAGCACAGGTACGCAGCTCCTGGCACCTGTGAGAAATGGTCTCCGTGCCGTCACTGGGCCCGCCTGCGCTTCCCTGGCGGTAGGCGCTGCGAATGAAGGCCGTCAGAATTATCTACCACTTGGCGTTTCGCGTCCTGCGGCTGACTGCTAGCGGAGCCCGCTGCTGGGTTCGACAAGCGCGAGAGAAGACGAGAGGCACACTCCAGCAGGGTACACTTAAGATTTCTGTGCAGCTGCTATCGCATTCTATGCCGCCTCTCGTGAACAGGCATGCCGTCACGAGCGCGCGTGTGGCTTGATGGTCGCGAGTACACTCCGGCCGTCGTCTTGTCCTCGACGATCTCGTCTTGGCAGCGACAGCAGACGGAGACGATACGGGGGCGGACGACGCTGTGATGCCGTACTCGATCCGTCATCGGCTCATCATCATCGTTGGCGCAGAATAGTAGCGACGATATGTCGATGCGTTTATGTTACTTTGGCGCGTAGGATGAGTAGCCAAGGAGTAGCCTACGTACCAATACATTGTGCTCGATTATCCGTACGAGTACAGAAACCCATTCGCCGAGTTGGTAGTTGAGTGGCCGGGTTAATAGGGCTCTGGGGTTTTTCCGGAATCCACGCGAACAGGAAACGGTATTATTTATTTCGCTATAACAGTACGCGATAAAAGTAAGCGCCTGCTGTATAAATAACTAGCGCTAGACCACGAACGCACACGAGAGTATTTAAAGTGCCGCCGTCCATTAATGATTATTTAATTAAATATATAAAAGGATTTTAATTTTTTTTCTAAAAAAGCATCAATCCCGGGGGCGAAAAAAAACAAAGCATCAGCGCACTGCTGCCGGAGCGAGTAAGGATATAGAAAGGGCGGGTGTTGGACCGACGAATAAGTGATTTTTAATCAATACCGGTACCTGGGTACCTGTATCTGTACCTATACAGGTACTAAAGGTAAGTAACCCTTTGAAATAAGGATTATTATAACCCTAATCCTTAAAAAACCATAACCACAAGGATTATAGGGGTGAAGCGAAGACTCCTAGCATGAGCATGAAAATGTTCCAACAGGCATGAAAGACGAACAGCAGACCTGCACATCATAACACGCATTGGTCCCCCCTTCCCTCTGTTTGGTCCGGATCCAGCTCACTGGTGTAAATGCCAACGGTGTGCAGGTATAACCCAAACTTGTGACATCGCCCCGCCGCGCTTCTTGCATGTCACATCAGCAAGTGGGCCCAAGTTTTATTCATCACTCATCGCCGGGGCACCAGTATCAACACAAGGCCGGTGACACTACCCAGACACAACCATTTGTTTGTTTTTAAAAATATAATGCCGTAACACCCCATTAATATCAACACTCAGGGGCAGATTATACTACCCACTCCAGGCACCACCATTTTGTTTTTTTGAAAATAATGCCCTAACACCCCAGCGAGTAAGGATAGAGTTGGGCGCGTGTTGGACCGACGAAAGTGATTTTCAATCAATACCGGTATCTGGGTACCTATACCTGTACAGGTACTACAGGCAAGTAACCCTTTGAAATATGGATTATAACCTAAGGTATGAGCATGAAAATGTTCCAAAAGGCATGAAAGACGAACAGCAGACGTGCACATCATACACGCGTTGGAACCCCCCCCCTCCCACACACACACACACACACACACACACCTCTGTTCGGTCCGGATCCAGCTCACTGGTGTACATGCCAGCGGTGTACATGTACAACCCAAACTTGTGACATCGCCCCGCCGCTCTTCTTTCATGTCACAGCGAGTGGGCCCAGGTTCCATTCACCACTCATCGCCGGGGCACCAGTATCAACACCCAAAGGCAGGTGACACCATCCAGACACCACCATTTGATTATTTTAAAATAATGCCCTAACGCCCCATTGGCGCAGTCCAAAGCACTCCCGCTGTGCAGTGTCACTGAGCCGCCAGTGTCACTGAGATGTAAACTGGCGACATGGAGGCTGTAGCCGTTACTATCAATATGAATCGCCGCCACCTCGCAAGGCCGCCATTCAGCGAATCATACCTCCCTTTAAAGATGCCTAAACACCAAATGGGTGTCTGAGTTTGGTTCCATGACCACACAGATAGGCACAACAGCTGCAGCTATGCCGCTTTGCAGCATAGGTATGGGTGGCCAGCCTTTGGGCTTGCGAGCTTAGGTGACCATGGATCGCACACTACTCCTCCTCCTCCTCCTCCTCCTCCTCATTATTCTCAGGAACAAGGGGTCGGTCGCAGCTGCTCTAATCGTAGGCAAAGACCGGCGCATAGTAGGCCAGCCAGACGAAGACCGACAGCCCGGCGGACAGCGTGATGACAGAGGCGCAGTAGTGGATGAGCAGCATGCGCGCCATCGCCTGCGCGTCGTGCCCCTGGCGCATGGCGATGAGGATGAGGTTGAGCGCGCCGGGGGTGCTGGCCTCCACCAGCATCGTCACCAGCAGCAGCGGATCGCCCGCAAACGCGCCAATGGAGTGCAGTGGCACCGCAAAGCCGACCGCCGCCGCCGGCACCAGCAGCAGCCGGATGGTGGCGCTGGCCACCGGCGCGGCGGCGCGCGCGAGGCGGCTGCCGACGACCGGCGGCGCGGGCCCCGCGGAGCGCGACGCGGCGAGGCTCGCCTGCAGCTGCGCGCCCATGATCATCATCGCCACGGGCGTCGCCGCCTGCCCCACGGTGACCAGCCCCTCGAACAGCCAGTTCAGCGCCGCGTTGGGCGTCACCAGCACCGCCTTCAGCGGCGGCACCACGCCCACCGCCAGCCCCGCAAAGCACGACAGCAGCGGGTTGGTCACCACCGGGTGGCGCCACACCGCTGCGCCCGCTCGCCCCGCCGCGCCACACCATCCCCTGACAGCCGCCCAAGCGCGCTGCTTGTTCTCAGTTGGTGCTCCCGCAGCTCCCTGGTACTCCTCCTCCTCCCCCTCCTCCTCCTCCGCCTCCTCCGCCTCCTCCTCATCCGCTGCCGCCTTTGCTACACTTTCTTCTTCCGACCTTCCCGCGTCTACCGCCCCCGCCACCGGCCCTCGAGGCTCGCAGGCGCCCTCTTCCCTCTCGTCCGAGCTGCCGTCGCTCTCGCCATCGCTCCCCAGCACCTCCAGCCGCACCGCCCCCGCCTCCTCCCCAGCCTCCGCGCCGCCCTGCAGCCCCGCGCTCCCTCCCGCCTCCGCGCCGGGCTCGGGCCCCCGGGCGCAGCGTGCCTTGTCCGTCCCACCCTTTGCCGCCACACCGCGCTGTCCGCCATTTCGCTTTGGTCGGCGCCGGCTGAGATGGACACTGAGACGGCTGGACAGGGCGCGGGCCCAGGAGCGGGGGGCCATCGCGTCACGCAGGCCGGCGGTACGGCCTGCAGGCCTGCATGCGATGAACGGCACATCCCACAGGGAGAGAGGGGGAGGAGATGGTCTCAGCACCGCCTCCTGAACGGCAGCTGGGGAGGAGGGCGCAGGCGACGGGTGCTGGAATACAGAAAAGCAAGAGGGGTAAGGGCAGGACGACAAAATGGACCATAGGCGAGGGGGGTGGGGTGTTGGGGGAGGGGGGCTCACATGCCGAGCGCCTGCGTGGTGGCAGACAGCACGCGGTACAGCCTGGACGGCGGCGCCAGCCTGCTGCTGGGGGCGGCAGGGGGGGCCGCATGCGCCGCCGCCTCCTCCTCCTCCTCCTCCTGCTCCTCTTCCTCCTCCTCCTCTCCCTCCTCCTCCTCAGCGGGTGGGTGCCGCATCCACGCGGTCGCGACCACCCACAGCACGATGGACAGCACGATGACATACACTGCGCGAGCCGCCAGCCAGCCGTCGCATCAAACGATTCCAGGCCCAAAAGCATGCGCTGGGGAGGTACGGGTGCGTTGGGGGGGGGGGGGGGGGGGGGGGGTTACCGGAAACGTAGGCGATGCTGCGGTCTGCGGCGTCTGGGTCGTCCGCAAACACGGGGTGCAGGCGGCAGAAGGCTGGCATGAGCAGCAGCGGCAGGTAGCCGGAGTTGGGGAAGGCCGCAGTGAGCGCCAGCTGCCATACATAGACGGGGGGGCAGAAGGGAAAAGGGGGAGGAGGGTCAACCAGAGGGGGCCGATGACAGGAGCGCCAGGGGGAGGGGGGGGGGGAGGGAGGGGGAATTCTGTTTGCGTAGGGAGGGAAAGACCGAGGGGGGGAGGGCACCATGCGCCTGGGGGAGTCCCTGAGGCGCAGCAGCCGCCCGGTCGCCAGGCCCAGGATGAGTCCGCAGACGACCACGATGGCAGTCCATATCGGAAACACCCAGAAGCTGACCAGCTGCGGGGCAGGACAGGAGGAGGAAGGGGGGGAGGGGGGGTTGGCAGTGCAGCAGCATGTCAGGGCATTGGTGCGTCGGTGGGGCGTGGCATAAGCACGGTGGCATGCACTGCCAGGCGCTGTGAGGGGGGCGGGCGGATAGGGCGCCAACCTTGTCCAGTGTGACAGCGCGGACAACAGAGGTGAAGAGGATGGCCGGCAGGAAGACGTCAAAGGAGAGGGCGCCTGCGGGACCGCCGGACCGAAGGGGGACAAAGATTTGGTGGGTGGGGGGTTGGGGGGTCGGTAGTGGCGGTGAGCGTCACGCAAGGTTAAAGGGTTGCTGGACCGGCAGGCACACAAGCAGGGTGGTGTGGAGCCGTGGCGTGGGCTTGAGGGCGGGCGGGAGGGGGAAGGCGGGAGGGGCTTGCCTAGCGGGCCCACAAAGGCGGGGGGGAACAGGCCGCGCCAGGACAGCAGGAAGCCCAGGAGCACGATGAGCAGAACCTGGGGCAGCAGCCAGCTGGTCAGCCTCACCCTCCAGTGCACACCAGTGGTACATTGCACACTGATGGCGCGCAAGGGCTTTGGGTGGGGGGGCAGGAGTTGGCTGGTGGACGGGATCCTGCCCGCAATTTCCTTATGGAGTGTATTGATGCAGCATTGATGTCTGCGCTGCGTAGTATTATTATCTTATTGACAATTTGGGGGTGCTTTGTGGCACTGGCCTGGGGCGAGGGACTGCCACGAGGGTCCGCACGAGACGGTCGTTCGGCTGCGCAGCCTCGGCCGTGAGAGACGGCGGGACCATGTGTACAGGGAGGTGGCGCTGGGAATCAGAGGGGAGGAGAGGACTACGGAGAGGAGTGTGTGCTTTCTCTGACGAGGAGGGGCTGTCCCGTGCCTGCAGCACCGCCTGCACGCTGGGCAGTAGCGAAGAAGCAATGTCCAGCGCCATGCCGGCGCCGCTCTCGCTCCGGCTGCCCACAAAGCGAAGAAACGGCTACCGCGCACCGCGGTCGGCTGGCTTGGGTTGCCTTCACGTGGCAAACGCTGCGTCGGAAACTATGGTGGCTGTCTGGAGATTTGAGGAAGAGATAATTCTACTGGATGACTACAGCAGTGCAAGCTGACGACGACGGCGGTGTCAGCCTGTCACGAATGCTGTCGTGGGGCGCTGCATTTCTCTACTTAGCGAGAAGCGTCAGCATACCTACATTATTAATCGCTACGTGCTGTGCTATGTCAACTGTTCGCGGTACGGTACCGGTGGCACGACGTACCGTCACGAGTACGAGTAATAAACCCGAAAAAAAAACGAGTAATAAATAAGCAGCAGGCGGTAATAATAAGGTAGTTCGGTAGCGGCGGTACTGGTGTGAATTATAAAAAAAGGCAGCACAAATCCACCTACTGCAAAAAGCAGTACTAAAAGATCAACAAGCAAAACCCGCAACAAGCAAAAGGCGGTGCGCATCCCGCACGAGCGGGATGGATGGGTGATGCGCGCACGGTTCAGAGTCCGGGCCACGCGTGCACGTGTGCGCGAGGGTGAGCCCCGGACGTGCTGTGCAGCTTCGGCAACGGGATGGCGGACGAATGTGCGCCGTCTGCTGATGATGAGGCAGCGAGCACGCTCTCGAGCCGCCACCGAGCTCAGGATCCCGAGGAAATCTCTAGCAAGTAAGGCCTCATCCTGGTGACCCCGGGTGATGCACCGAGTGCCGCGCGATGAGAAGGCACCCCGATCCGCAGCCAAGCATGCGACACCGCGCACAGTGCAGCGCACCCCCTTGCTCACCTCACCCACTGTGCCGAAGACCATGCCCGTGTACTCCGACATATCCATGATGTCTCGAAGAGGGGCCTTCTGTCCGGGCTCCGTGTTGTGCCGCGGCGCATCCCGCACTGCCAACCCCCGTTGTATGTCGCCCAACAGGGAGCGCTCAAACTGATCCACAGCCGTGGCCCGGGGCACCGCAGTGTACTTGACCCCGTACCTACATAGTCTTGAACTCCAGCAACGTGGACTTCAAGCTCTGGGGATCATAGCTCCCGGTCACGACGTTGAACGCCGGGAGGAAGAGCTCTGCGTCCGGCACCATATCCTTGAGTCCATCCATGGGTACGGTGTTGCCGAGGGCATGCTAGAACAAGTCATCCACCTCCCGGCGTACAACGATACCCAGGTCGTAAACACGGTGATCGCGGAAGACGTCTGAGATAGCGTCGTGCTGTACACGCCAGTGGGCGTCTCCAGGTGTCGGGAGGTTCATGAGCGCGTCGCCGTATATAGGTCAACAGTGACGGGGTTATGCTCTGTCGACGAGGGCGGCAGAATGATCTAGCTCCCAACCACCGGGGGCAAGCACGGGCTAGCTAGGCAAAAAGAAGTACCCGGCAGCGACCTCCCGCACCTCATCATGCGGAGTCGTGACCGGCCGCGCGGTGGGGATGGCCACCGTCCACATGCCCGAGGCCGCATCGAGCTGGTTGAACAAGATCCGTTCCCTACATCATGTGACAGGGAGTGCGCACACCTCATTTCGAAGCCGGGCGTTGTTGGCTTGGTCTAGAACTACCGTCTGCTCCTTTTGCGAGCCCGACCCATCTTCCGCTTCCCGCTCCATCACACGCGCATCTGCGTCGCTAAGGTGGCCAGTAGTAGCCGCTTGGAGGCGGCCCCACGCCTCGCGCACCTCCGCGGCGTAGCTGGCCGACCCACGAGCATCGTTGAGGAAGTGGTCATACCAGCGGGCGGAAGAAGTTCATTGCGTTGAAGCTAGTACTCGTACGGCTACGGTGAATTCCGCCGGCGGTCAGCGCAGGCATGAATATAATAAGCGCAGGCATCATATGTAAATCATGATCGCGCTACCATTAGAACCATATACATACACGTACTCTTAGCTTGCATGCAATTCGTCAGCATCTAACGATAAGATGACATGTCAATCCCCCCCCCCCCACCCCCTCCATTTAAAAAAAATGAGTCCCCCCCCCCCTCCCCCCCAGCCTTTCTCCAGCAATAAATATTTCGGCAGGATGTTCTAGTATTTAATGTACTATGATCCACTCTATATCATCCATTATAACACATGCCATTCACTTCCAGCAAGAGTGTGATGCACCATGCCGCCCCCCCCACTCAAAATGGCTATGGTAAGCCACTAATATGCGGAGGGGTAGTGGAAGGCAGACATGAAATTGAGGGAACAAGCGTTGAGTTGTGCCCTGGCGACCCAAAACACAGCATATCCTCGTATACTACGCGCGGACAATTTAATATAGCGTACTCGCGGGACAACGAGTACGAATACGGCCTCCCCTGCGGCGTTACGGCAGAACCTACTCACGCCTCGACCCATGACCAACCACCCTGACCGTGCGTCCCCGTGTGGTCGCGACTGGTGACCAGACTGGAGGAGTGCGCTCTCAACCCTAAAACTTGGCTCTGGGTGCGAGCAGTCGTGCGCAGGTGGCGTCAGCCGCCTGAACGGCGAGCGGTTGGCGGCTGCAGGTGTGATCCGCGTCCTTTATTTGCCGACTCACCCACCCAACTGCACCTGCTGGTAAAGCACACGGCTCCATCTAGACCTCCGAAGCGGTGGCCGTTTTTTTCGAAACACCTTCCTTAGTACCAAACATGGCTAGCTACGTGGGGGTTTGGGATTTTTGTCGTGTCGACAGAGAAATAGGCGTTCGCCTGACCACCCCTTTGGTTGCTGTTTTGTTACAGTTGGCTATGGCGGCAGCAGCCGCCCCCGCGCTGCAGCAAGAGGGCCCATGTCTATTTTGCCTTTCCGAGCAGTTTAACGACGAGTACGGATCGCAGCCCACCCGCTGGGTCAACCACTCGTGCAGCAACTGCCTAGCTAGGCCCTCTGGTAGCGTCAGTGGACCTCGTGGAGCAGGACGAATGGGAGACACTCTTCCATGCCGCCTGCTTCGAGGAGATGGGTCGCGACTTCAAGATTTCCAACGCGGCGAAGAGCGTCAAGCTTCGCGGCTTCCCCCCCCCAAGGCTGCTGACCACCTGGATGGCTCACGTACAGAGCGACGCGAGCAAGGGCAGTGACCCATGGGACAGGGAGCTGCGCGTGGTCAGATACTGCGAGCGTGGCAGTTGCGAGAAGCCGGGGGTGGGCTGCAAGGTGCGCGGATGGAACTTCCACACTGCTTATCGCGCGATGGAGCTGTTGGGCGGGTTTCATCACATCCGCCAGACGGGCAAGGACAAGGGTTATGGGAACATCAGGCGGAGAAGAAACAGTAGTACGTCACTGTGGGGAGGCAGATGTAGGGAGGGCGTCCCCTGCACTGCCCATAGTGCTTCTGCTGCTCCGTTTGGCGCTTGTTGGTGCTCCAGCCATCGACTGATGGCTGCGCGCTTGATGGACCGATCTTGGCATCACATTCTACAGTGTAACAATAATGCATAAATATATGACCATCACATAATGAGTCCCACATGCAGCACACATCAGATGGAAGAACACATTACCTGCTGCATGGCAATCATATGTGTAGTCCAGCACCTTGTGCGCAAGCTCCGCCATCCGCTCGATGAACCGCTGTGGCAGCCCACCATGTGCCGCCCATGCTGCCTTGGATCTGTGCAGAGTGCCCTTGGGTGCCATGCAGTAGATGCATGGAGACAAGGATGAGAATCCACACAGTCCCAGCCATCCGTTGAGCAACTTCAAGTCGCCGCCCATGCACACCTCCACTCCATGCTTCTTGCCGTCTACCATCAGCCCCTCAGCAAGCAGGGTGTCAATCTGTTGAGGCAGGGTAGGGAGGCTCTTCATGACGTCCTCGTAGCAATCATCACGCAGGAAGAATGCGCATGGCAGATTGTTCTCCACGGAGTTTACCAGCAGCCCCTCCTTCCCCTTCACTCCCACCACTGATTCATCATCATACACAATCTGTGGCAATGATAGCATGCACATTATCACTCACATATGTCTATGTAACAGCATGCAGCAACACATGTATATAATGTAACACCGACATGGCATGCATACCTTCGCAACAACCACTGTTCCATTTGCCCTTGTAGATGTGAAAATTCCTGATGCAACAGCAATCACTTGGATGCGCAGTATGTCCCCTGGTTTGACGACCTTTGCCTTCAACAAGGTGCGGACGCGCTGCTGCAGCACCAATCTCAATTGAAGGGTGGAGGTTATCAGGTCGTCTGAGGTCTCCAACCCCACCAAGTTCAGCTCATCCTTCTGCTGGCCCAAGATGATGTCAAGAGATGGAAACTTGCACATGAGAGACCCAACAAGCAACACATGCCTAAAAAGTTTCTCCAAGTCCGGGTCCCAAACGTGTGACGCAAGATTGATAAGCCGCTGGTACCCATTGTACGATAGCCGCAACTCTGTATAGATTTGCAACCCATTGTGCAACCACAGCGCTCGCACAGACATCAAGGCTCGTTCCTCTGCTTCTTTAAAAACATTCTTGAATTGTTTTGAGCGCAAGATGGCTGAGACTAGCTCAGGGTATCTCGCCAGTAGTGCGCCCAAGATGAAGCGGGGTGTGTGCGCAGCCCTCACTCTCGCTGGCTGCCCCACTAGGTCCTCTTCCTTCTCAATCTGCTCCCACTCCTGAGGCGGCGGCGGCTGTCTCTGCTTCTTCGCTGTGCCAGCATCACCGCAGTCGTCCGCTGCCTGGCTGTCGCTGTCACTGTCACTGTCTACGACCGTCTTTGTGTACATCTCCTTCCAACTGCCGTCGTCACCAACGATCTCTGTGAGCCAGTTGTCTAGCATGTCGACCTTGCGGCCGATGTGCTTCCGGATCGTCGCGTAGTTGCGCGCCCCCCTCAGTTTATAGACCAGCCCGCTCGGCCGTTCCCTCACCGACCGGTATGCCGCCGCGTCCTCACCACCAGAGTCACTCTTAGAGCTGACCTCATCGCCACTAGCATCGTCGGCATGCTCGGGACAGTTGTATAGCTGCCGCACTTTGGCGCGGAGGCGTGATATCGCCTTATCCTTTTTCCGGCGCAGGATCGCATCCTCCTCGCGCTGTTTAGCCTCCTTTGCGAGCAGCGACCGCAACTCCTTCTCGACGGCCTTCTGTTTGTCCACCACCGCCCGCCAATACTGCTCTGCCTCCTCCGCACCCACTGCTCCCTTGACCAAGTGTTTGAGTTGAGACCTCGAGTTTCCCAACTCCGTGCTGGCGCGGATCATGCGACGCGCATTCTCTGCGGCTCGCGGGCTGCGGGTCGGCACTGTTGTTGCTGCCGCCCCGCCGCCCGCATTGGTAGTCGCATTCTCCGCTGCCTACCGGCGCTCGCGTCGTTATGCAGCTCGCTACTTCTTAGTCTTGACGGCCATAGCGCTGCTGTTGGGAGGCGTGTAGGATTGAGAGCCGTACGTAGTATCGGTGTCTGGACCACCTGGCGCATGCACGGCATGCGCCGGTCCAGCGACCGACCACCGCCGCCATGGCCCAGCGCGTACCGCCGCCGCCCAGCCGCGCCGCTGGTCAACCCGCCGACCACGTACGGCCCCCAGGGTCCCGTACACATTGTACGGGCTAGGTATGATAGTATCAGGCATGTGCAAGGTACCTACGGGCATGCTAAGGGGGTGTTACAGTGGTACACCTGCACGCGTACGGTAAAATGTCCCAATTTTAGGCCAAAAACTGCGCTGTGAAATGTGTGCTGCAAGCTTGGGGCGGCTTTTCCCGTGGTGGTTTCGGAGCCATTTAATACTCATCGTGTTGCGACGCAGTGGCGCACCGCTAATTGCGTTAGTTGGGAGACGTCCCTGCAACATGAACACTGACAAGTGCGCTGCGTTGCGTTGGCGGTTCCGTTTAACATGTAAATATTGTCGATTCTGCAGCAATTTCAGTGCGCAACGAGCAATGACAGCCGCTTTCTGCCACTATGTTGCCATTGATCCATATGCCACGCCAGCCCTTCACACATGGTTGATAGCATACCCGCAACTCTGTTGGGTAGTGATGTTCAATCAGGCGAGCAGCGGCCGTGCGGTGCGCTACGGCGACGGTTTGAGCATTGGTTTCAGAGAATTTTCAAGGAGCATCAGTATTTGGTTATTCCCGTTGAGCATTCCGAGTGTGAGGGGCCTGCCTGGCCCTCCTGTCTGTACGTACTGTTGTCACAAACACATACTGTTGTCACAAACACATACAGTCCCCCTCGTAAGTTTACACGAGCTAGCAGCAGAAGGCGATATCAGGAAATCACCAAGAAAGGACAAACAGAAAGGTCCTCTACGGTTTTTAGGGTTTTAGGGTTTGGGTCTCTAAACCCAAACCCTAAAACCCTAAGTCCCCTCGTAAGTCTTGCCCTATATACGTATTTGTCCGTATCGCTACGTCAGCACCGGCGGCGCCGACCGCCGAGTGGTACAGTGGCGCTTTTTAATCACTCTTATCATGTATATAATAAATCCTTGACACTGCTAAGTAAGGATTTACTTATGATTTAAGATTTACTGCAAAGCAAGGATAGCCTGCAAGAATTTCCTGCGAACGCGACACGCCCGCCCCTGTCACCAAACCTCATCAAAGAACATCTCTCACACACACACGCGGGCGCCCCCACCGGTACTGCAGTGCTGCTCCTGAATTGCTGCAAATAGCGCGGGAATTTCGAGGCAGCGACAGAAAGATCGCTGGCGGTGCTCCACGGTGCACGGGAGGAATGCCCTCGGCGGCTAGCGACTGACGACTGAAGTGAGCCGAGGTATAGCGCAACGACATGCCGGCGTCTTGCGCTGTCTTGCGCGGTGGTCCTTGTCACTGACTGGCGGCGAGAAGAGAAGGAAACATGACCGCGCAACTATGCGTTGTAGGGGCGGCCCAGCGCCCCCCGCCACACCCTCTGCTCTGGAGCGCGCGAGCGCTACTCCGGCTCCGGTGGGCTCAGTGCCGGGCGCTGCTGCGCAACCGGTACGACTCCGCGCCTCTCGTGGTCGGCGCGGCGCTGCTGGTGGGCTTGGCGACGGCGGACCTGGTGTACCAGTGGGCGGGGCGGATGCCGGCAGGCTGCGACCGCGCCTTCTTCCTGGGCGTCGGCGTGCCGCGCGGCTGCGAGCCGGCCTTCCACGTCTCGGTGGGCCTCACCTCCGCGCGGCTGGGCCTGGCCGCGACCTGCCTGGTGTGGGTGTACCTGCAGCGGGTGGCTGTCATCCACACCCGGGTGCGCCCTCGAGGGCGGCGGGTGCCGCGGGCGAGCTCTCGTCGTCAGTGCGCAGAGCTCCCCACCGCGCAGCGCACGAACAGCGCCAGCGACGGCCGCGCCGTGAGCATGCCTCAGCCCCTGTCGGATGTGCGCGTGTGGGGTAGCGGCTCGGCCGGCTGGGCGGTCGCGTCGTCGAAGCAGTCGTGGCTGGAGGCCACGGGCGCAGTGTACTCTAGCCTGATGGTCCTGCTGACAGTCACGCTGGGCGTGACATCCATGCTGGCGGTGGTCATCGTGGTGATGGCGCTCACGGGGGACGGCTGGCGGAGCGGCATCTCATGGGATTATGCCTGCGCAACTTGCAGCGACGGCACCGGTTGGCGCGAGGCGGCAGTGGCGGCGTGCGTGTCCGTGGGCAAGGCGCCGCTGAACATGTGCTTCCTGGCGTGGCATAGCAGGCTAGTGTTTCCCTACCTGGTGGCGGGGCAGGTGCGGCGCTCACTGGCCCTCTGCCCGGGTACAGGAAAGGGAGGAGAGGGCGCCAAATGGAAAGGAGGGGGGCCGGGGCGGGGGGGGGGGGGGGGGGGGGGGGGCTAAATTTGCATGCACCTGCCCCCCATCAGGTGGTGTCGCTGGGCCTGCTCTCTGTGCTCACGCCGCTCCGGTTTTGGGACGCCATCGCGGTGGAGGCAGGCGAGCAGACGGGGCTGCGGTGGCTGAAGCTGCTCCGCGTGCTGCATCTGCTGATAGCCCCCGCGGTGGTGCACGTCGCCCTGCCGCTCGTGACATTCTCGGCGATGGAGTTCCAGGTGGGGCCGCGGCTGCTGCTGGAGGTGGCTGCCTACGGCTCCATTATCTTCACCGTGGCGCAGCTGGGGCTAGCGGTGTGGCTGCTATGGACGGGCCACCAGCAGCAGACGCAGATCGGGACGAGTGCCCGGCGCCGCGCGGGCTCCCTCTGGCAGTACGCGCGGCAGCTGCCCGGCGCCATCCCCTCCGCGCTGCTGTACGAGTCCGCCTCCGGCCTCAATTCCAAGCTGATGTACGTCCTGGTGCTCATCGTGTTCATCTTCTCCGCGCACCTGGGCGCATACGGCCCAGCCTACTACGCCGTGCTGCTCACCGTGCGCACCGCCATCCTCGCCGTGTTCCTGCTCACGCGCGACCAGCCCGCCGGCTTCCAGGACCTGCGGCGCGACCCGCAGGGCGCGGGCTTTGGGCTGGTGGTGGACGCGTGCCACCTGCGGGAGACGCTGCGCAGCTTCCTGGAGGGCCATGCCGGCCACACGGAGCCGCTGCCCACATACAAGGCCACGATGTACCGGATGGAGGCCACCATGGCAGGTGAGGTCGCCCCTACACGTATTCTAGAGGCCTAGAGCGGGGCATATCTCTCTCCCTCTGAGTGCTGAAGAAGATGGGCTGCAGGGGTGCGTGGGTGATGCGTCATTGATTCCGGTACGGTGTGGCCCAGTGTCGTACCGCTGGCAGGGCGCGGAGGCGTCTGTGTGCCCGGGGCTGTGCCTGAACATGAGCCGGTGGCAGATGGAGCAGCTGGTGGCGGCGCTGGCGGCGACATCGTGCTTCTACGTGTGGATCGACCGCCTGAGCGTGCCGCAGGTGGAACCAGCCGGCTCACAGCCTCGCCCCCGCTCACCGCGCCCATCCGCCCCAGCCAACCCACGCGGCCCCTGTCCTGACCTGTCCTCACCGCCAGCGCTGCCGATTTCTCCTCTTCCTCCCCCTGGTTAAGCTCAAGCGCGCTGTAGGGAATGCATATCACCCGGACTCCTTGGACTTCCCTGCAGCTCGGTCGCACTCCAGCACCGCACAGCTCAGGGGTACACCCTCCGTGTCTCAGGTGGAGTCGGAGCTGCAGAACACGCTGCTGTCGCGCATGATGGCGACGTACGCGAGCGCGCGCGAGACGCTGGTGCTGCGCTCCCGGGAGGGCAGCGGCAGTCGCTACCACGAGCGCGCATGGTGCCCCCCCCCCTTCGCCCCCCCCCCCCCCCCCCCACACACAAGTCCGCAGTGTCCGCATCAGGTATCGATCACAGATCGAGATCAAACCCGGGTGTTGATCTCCAGGTGCCAATGTATCACATGCGCCGATGGTTGCGGGTCCCGACGCAGCCACCCAGAAGGACCCTTGCAACAAGCTTCAACTCGGGCTTGCATGCAACCTATAGGAGCATGTACTATACTTCCGCTATAGTAGTGTCTGCATTTGACCCCTGGCGGCCAGGGGAGGTCGTTGATATCCGCGCAGTGGTCTTACTCCCGTGTCGGCATTCGCAGCAGACAATCTGGACAGTCGAGCCTCGATCCACCGCCAGATGCATAATCTATTTGGCCTGGATCCATCAGGCAATTCGAACTGGATTCGGATGGTTTGACTACTTACATAATTGTCATGTGCATTGATCAATTATAGAACCTAAATCACATGTCGTCAAAAGGGCTTAGCAGTTCACCTTAGCAGTGATGCCTTCAAGACAGCTCCACGGAATTTCTCACCCCCACTCCCTCTGTCTCTGTCTCTCTCTCTCTCTCTCTCTCTCTCTCTACGCTTTGCCAGAAAGATCATGTCGCATCATCGTCTTGTTCTACAGGCTACCACCATTGACTCTTATCATTACAACTCCACCACCGCCAATCGTCCGATTCTAGCCTGCTTTGCGGCCGAGCATCTTAATGTGGCTGGTGTGGGCAACCAACGACCGCAGGACACTGCCCGAGTTCGTCTGCTCTGCCTCTCCTCGGACCTGCACCGAGCACCGGTGAAGCGGAGGCCGCCAAGGCGCCGGAGGCCTGGCCCACGGACGCGCTGATTTCGCACACAAAGGCAGAGGAGGCGCTGGTGGTGGAGATCCGGGAGCACTACGTGGCCCACTTGGCGCAGTGCCGCCCGCTTTGGCTGCACCCTGACGACACCCTGCACCTCGCCGCGGACTTCGACCGGACGTGGGAGCTGTACGAGCGCGTGCTGGGCCTGCTACGCTGCAGCGTTGCGGAGGACCGCATCCGGGCGGTGTATCCGCTGCTGTTCAACACGCCGGTGGAGAATCACGAGGAGCTGGTCGTGCTGGTGGGCGCAGTGGCCGACGCCATGGAGGCGCGTGCGCCGCAGTCGGCGGCCAGCCAGCAGGCGCGGCGGCACTACCACGAGATCATGGGCGCGGCGATGATTGACGAGGATGAGGTCGTCGAGGTGGCGCGCCAGCGGAGCGTGCTGTCCTACACGGCCATCGCCATGCAGAGGCTGTCCACTCAGATGACATCCGCCTTCCACTCCGGCCGGTCGGCCTTCCTCTACCCGTTTGCAAACTCGGCCGCTCGCTCGCGGCAGGTGTCCTTCGTGGGCAGGGCCTCCGAAAGCGACATGCCACGAGTCGCACAGATGCGCAGGCAGACCTCCGGCGGGGTGCCTGCCATCCTTCCCGGAGCCGGCGGCGCGGCGAGCAGCCAGCGCTGGAAGACATCGTCAACCTGGGACGGCACCCACCATCCCGGCGACGGCCTCCTCCCTGCTGGCGGAGCAGGATGACCGCTGCCCGGGAGACGCTGCCCTCGTACCAGTATCGGGGCAATTAACTGCCATATTCGACGATGTATAGGTCACGAAGCCCGTATACGTATACGTATACATACATACGAAGCCCGTACTTAAAAGTAATCCCGAACGATTACTCTACGTCGGGATGCCGCAGTAGTACTGTCATCAATTATGCTGCCGCCTATCGCTTTCGTATTTAATTAAATTCAGGCTTAAGTGAGAGTGTTGTTTTAGAGGTAGTGCGGCACATGTTGCTGTGTTCTAATATATTCATGTAGTGTAATAACATCCCGCCCCGAGCTGGCCTTACTTTGCTGCACAAGAGTTGCGTGACTGGCGTGTCCTTCCGCACAAAAAACAGCTGCAGTCCCCGGTTCAGCAGCCACGTGTCCCAACAGCTTCCTTAATCACCCTTAGTGAATCGCCAACAGGATCAACCCCAGCCACTTGCTAGATCGACAGAGGCAAGATAAGGTAGCTGACATCCAGTGGCCGATCGTTGTTCAGCCGCCGGAAACCTCCCTGCTGTTGTTTTGTCCGTCATGCCACCGGCTGCCCTGCTGGGTGGCACGCGCAGCGCAACGTTGTTGATGGCAGCTCAAGAGGGTCTCTGCTCTCACCCTGCCAAGCGCGCCCCCCATCAACCGCAGCAGGGGGCCAACCCCTGCTTTGATCGCCCTGTAGGCTGCTCCCAGGACAACCACCCGCCCGCTCCTTTACACCACTGGCATGGATGCCAAGAAGCCGACCCATCCCTGTGCACACACTGGCATGCATCGCCCCCCCATGCGGAGCCCGCCGCTGAGCCCGTCGACAGTCGACGATAAGTGCGAGACCTGCGCCCCCCCCCCCCCCCCCCCCGCTCTCTCTCGCCTGCCTCCACTGGGTCAGATGCCCGACACGCTGCCTCGTGGCACCCATCACGACAGCAGTGCACAGCAGCCGGGAGCGGCGGCGGCCATGAGTGGGGCATGCAGAGCAGGGAGAGTCGCAAAGCAAGCCGCTGTGTTAAACATGCGTAATGGCCCCATCCACAGGCGCAGCGCTCGCTCGGGGTGCCGGGGCAGGGCCGGTGGCCCTGACCCCCACCGGTGGCACGCGCGGTGGCGGCAGTGGGCAGAGGGGAGGGGAAATCCTACTGAGCATGACGGGCGTGGCTGCTGTGCCGTCGCCGCCTGCTGGATACACCCGTGATACCCGGATGCGCCTCAGCATAGCAGCGCCCGGGGCTGTCCCCCCTGCCCCCCCAGGGATGTGCATCCAGTCGCCGAGTGAGCAGTGCAGCGCTCAGCACCAGGGCAACAGGCAGCGCCCATCTGACGGCGGCGGGCCAATCACAAAGACAAAGAGGATGAACAGCAGGACCGCGGTCCCGGCGCCAGCCTGCCCAGGAGGACAGGGCGGGCAGACATGTCAGACAACGGCGCACTCCGCCCGGGGGAGAGGTTCCAGGCCCGGGCTGCCGTGGGCCGCTAAATAGGAGGGCACGCATGCGGCCTGGCGGTCCGCCCGTCACCTTCATGAAGGTTTCGGTGCTCCACACGTCCAGCAGCACGCGCTCCTGCGCGCGGATCTCCTTCTGCAGTCGCTTGTCGGGGCCCGTTGGCTCGGGCGGCGGAGTGGCGGTGCCCACCATATCCGAGGGGTCTGTTCCATCGCACACGAGAGGGGTCGGCACTCGACGTAAGACGCTCTGCCATGCCCTAAGTAACAATTATCATATGAAGAGTGCTGTCATTTTCGGGCGGCCGAGATTTGTAGTGCTTGATTAGCAAAGGATATGGTTGTGGAAGGTGGCAAAGGGGGAAAGAGGGGGGGGGGGGAGGAGGGGGGGGGGGGGTGGCACCCTGCAGCCCCGCGCCCTCCTTGAAGCTCGCCCAAGCCTTGTCCCAGTCCGTCCCCTTCCGCTCTGCAGCCACACGCCAGGACCCGCACAGCGCAGATTTGGCCTCAGTCCAACCGTTCCCCATGTAACCAGCTCTGACAGCCCACTCAGCGCCAGGGCTGGCCGCAACCTCCGCTCCGCCACGCCATTCAGCGCACCCGCTACCGCCCCCGTCCCTGTCTTCATCCCCATCAGCCCACAACCCACCGCTCCGCGGCAGCGCTTGCACCGTGTGTAGCGTGCCGCTACTAGTGCAGCGGGGATCATCGCTCTGACTAGACTGTCAACGTTCTTCGGCAAAAATGTTTAATCCTAGGCTGCGTTTGTATTGTACATAGTAGTTGAATTGTTCGTCTCGCACAGCCTTAACCCTTACACCGGAAATACTCAGATGCGTTAGGATTTTCGGATGGATTGTTGTTGTGTCTATTGATTGTTATTTCTGTCATTATCAGCGACGATCCCTATCTAGAAATACAGGACAGGTTGAAATATGACATTCGCCTGGATGCGACCGCCCCCGGTCACGCAGTCGGCGACGCACCTCCGTCACCCTGTGCGCGCACCGCCACCGCCAGCCTGCGGGGCGCGGGAAGCACGGCGTTCCGGCTTCGGGTTGGCAGCGCCCTCTGCGATGAGCGGTGTTCCGGAAAATGGGGTCCGGGGGGGGGGGGGGGGGGGGGGGGGGGGGGGGGGGGGGTTGAGACCGCGACTACTGCCGCCGAGCTTGCCGAGCGGGCCAGAATTGCGGTCGGTGTTTCCCGGGATACCGCCGCGCAGGGCTATACCCAGGGCGACGAGTCCCCGCCAAGCACGCTGGACGCGATGAAATGGCGAGTGAAGGGGGCGGGCGAGTAGAGGACACATAGCCAGCGGTGGCTAGCTGTGGTCGGCTGCGGGGACGAGAGGGGAAGGGGGAATGAGGGCAGGGGGCGGCGACGCACCGACGCCGGCCAACTGTTCAACCGCACAGCGCCGTGCGCGGCGGGAGCGGCGCAGCAGGCGGCGTGCATGGCGGCGTCTGTTCCGTGACAGGCGGCTGCAGGATCAGCAGCGTGAATTTGCTCGGGATCAGCTCAGGGCGTGCTCGACGGGGCTGGTCCGCCGGGGGTGAGTCGGTCGGCGGGGCTTCGCGGATGTTGCTGGTCGATTTGCCACGGTATTGTCAACGAACGGCGGGGGCGCCACTTCGTCAGCGCAGCGCAGCCAGCACGCGACAGGCGCGCGCGCGACCCGTGCCGCCAGCATAATCGTATACAGTAAATACGATGAGTACGTGTTCGACCGGCACGGTACGTTACTCGTACGAACGGCACGGGCGGACATCATACTAAATTTATTTCTGACTGAATATTTTGAATCGTTATAATTCTATTCTAAGAACATGATTACAACGTTAATTGCCTCACGGTATATCTGCTGTACTCCCCCAGTACTTTGCGTGCTTCCCCCAGTACTTTGCGTGCATTCTCTGGACGCTCTCCCTGTATAAACCAAAAAGTTAGATTATATCTGCTGCAGCACTGCATTCGTACAACCCGTGCCTAGGGCCGGGCCGCCCCGCGGTCGGCATGTAATGTCGGCCGCATGTGGGCCGTCCCCTCACTTGAGTCGCCCTCTCCTCTAGACACGGCGGTCGCTGCAAGCACAGGCAGAATACCGGGCAGAGGCGGCCTTTTCCTGCCGCTGCTTGGAACTCTCTGGCGGAGGGGGACCCTCGCCGGCAGCCTTGGCGAGGCGGACGCGGGCGGGCGCGCAGAGCACTCTGGGCGGCGGCAGGCGCGGTCCACATGCCAAGAGGCGCACAGGGGGCTTCCTCAGCTGAACACGGATCTGCGCAACCCAAAACTGCGCCACAACTTGACGTGCATGCGCAGAGCTGCTGCGGTCCATCTTGGCTAGGAACAGAAAGTCGCTTGCAGCTCCGGAGGCAGCGTTTGCGTAATTAGGCGGCTTGTACTAAAGTGGGCCATCACCATAAGGTGTGGGAAGCTTTAGCTTCGGCTTTCGCTTCAAGAGGGGCTTGAGCTACATGAGACCCAGCTGCGCAGTCGTGAAGGCTGCCGCTTGCTATCGATCCGCCATGGGCACCATGACAGAGTCTCCCTCGTCTCTGCTGCGGGCGAATAGCCCGAGGCCGGGGAGCCCCCTCACCGCCGGGCGCGTGGGCAGCCCGGCGGCGGCGGAGGAGGCGAGCGTGAGCTACGACAAGGTTATCGGCCTCTTCACCCACAGCCTCTCCTCCGAGCTGTACGACCGGCACGTGGCGGCCATCCACCGCATGTGCCGCGCCGCCTCCGAAGGCTTCGCCATCCGCGAGCTGCCAAAGGTGGATCAGATTGTGCAGTTCACCATCGCGCTACTGCGCAAGACGGGTGCCCGCGAGGTGGAGGAGGCAGCCACGCACCTACTCAGGTTCGCCCGCCCGCTCATCTACCCACAACGATACCACGGCGCACCGCTCTGGCGTGCTTTCTGCGGTGGTTCCATCCCCTCTGACTAATCCCTGCTGGCCGCCTGGCAGGACGCTGGCGTTGCCCTTCCTGCGGCGCACCTCCACCGACGAGTTCAAGATGATGAACAACATATCCAGCATGCTGTCCACCGTGGGTACCGCGCTGGACAGCGAATTGCCGCCAGCGGTGCAGATCGCCGCCGCGGAGGTGCGCACCATTGCCTGCCCCCCCCCCCCCCCCCCCCTCCACCCGGCCCCCATCCGCACCTCGCGCCAACTGGCCAATCACCCGAAAGGCAAACCAGCCAGGCGCCGCCACTGATGGCGCCGCCTATGCCCCGCAGATGCTGGCAATGTTTGCGAGCGCATACGGCAACCGGCCATCGACGTTGGAACTGGAGCACGCGACGGAGGAGGCTGACATGGGCTCCAATCTGCGCCAGTTTCACTCCAATCAGAGGTGCGGCCTGCGGGCGAGCGGAGGGCAGGCTTCACTGTGGGATTGGCAGGACAGGAAAGGGAAAGCAGCGGGGAGAGAAGAGGGCCCGGGGGGCGGGGGGGGGGGAGCTCCTTGCAGCAATCTGAAGAGCGAATCAATTCTTTGCATCGTGGCGATGGGGTGTGTCACATGGGCATCATGCCTGCGGGGGCTGCCTGCGCAGGCTGGTGCAGCGCAGTGGCGTCATTCCCGGCGTGGTAGCCGCACTGCACAAGGCGCTGGACGCCTTCGTGCTCAAGCACACCGCTTACCAGGGTATCCGCAATGCTGTGCTGGCGGCTGGTGGTCCGGGGGTGCCGCCCGGCACTGGCGAGGAGTTCATCCTCAAGGTCCGGCACTGCCCCCCCCCCCCCCCCCCCCCGGATTCCCCCAACACACTTGCACCTCCCCCCCCCCCCCCCCCCCCCCCCCAAACATACACACACACACACACACACACACACACACACACACACACACACACACGTATTTTGAATGCATTGGCGCGGGCACACATGAATTCTGTGATGCTTTGACGGCCTGGACCTGCTGAGAAAGCGACTGTCTATTCCAATGCTAAAGCGGCATGGTTTCCGTGCGAGATCAAAGGCCCCTGTGCATCCGAGGAGTGTTAGATTCGCGGTAGTCATCATGATGTGTTTAATTATACAGGGTCCGGAGCAGGCGCTGATTTTCCTCCAAAGCGCAGCCCCAAGGCACGGGGCGGAAAACTGAGGTGTAAGGATCGTATGCCAATCCAATACGGGTGCCAACTCGCCTATAATAACCCATATTATGAGTCTCAGATTGGGCTTGCGTGGAACCTTTAACAACATTGCTATTTCATCTGCAATTGATCTCTGGCAGGTAGGGCGGGTCCGTGTTTCCAGTGTTCTCAGTCCCGCGTCTGCACCCCGGAAGTATTTATGGCGATAAGCACCGCGACCCTAGCCAGGCGGTATGCAGAGTTCCAACAACTATGTGTGGGACCAAGACAAGTAGCTCTGCGGCGAAGAATGGCAGCTGCCTGCAATCATGCCGAGTGGCGCAACTGAAAAGCAGAAGTGGCCCGTGCGCCTATGCAGGATGTGGCCATGGCGATGGCTGGCGCTCTGCTGGAGTTCAGCTACTCGCCCGACAACGCCCAGGAGGTTGTGCGAGCGGGCGGCATCGACTGCATGCCGGGCCTGCTGGCCTTCCACTTCCAGGACCCGGCCGTCTTCCTGGGCCTCGAGCTCCTGTGGAACTGCCTCGAGTCCGGCGCGCCCGGGATGCGCTTTGGGCCCATCGACGCATCCACCACAGAGGCAATGGCGCGCTTCATGTCGCGCCTGCTTGTTGCTTTTCTGGAGAACGGCTTCAGGAGTGGCGACAAGCACTCGCGCAATGAGGCACGTCGGGCCGCCGCAGCTGGCCTCGCCCTGTCATTTCCCCCCGCGCCGCGCATGCTGCCTTGTGCGCATCTGCGCTTGGCCTACAGACTAATGGCGCGTAGGTAGCAAGAACTTTTTCAACGGCTGTGCCTGGCCGTGTTTTGCCACCCTTCAAGTGTTTTTTCTATTTCTGTTATGTTCTCTTTATATTCCTATATTATTGCTGGAGTTCCATCATAAAAGACTGTTTAGACGTGGTACTAATAAAGGATTGTGTGATCCTTCATGTCGACATTTTATTACACGGCGTAGTTTACCACCCTCCCGAACGCGCCGTGTATTATTTAATCCACAACAGTATATATACGCGCTGTGCTCGCGTTTATCAGTACCGTATCAGGATCATTACAATACAATCCGATACGATCCGGTTTGGATTGTACCTAGTACCAGGAGTACTCTTCCCGATATTACGCGTAATCGTAATAAGCGCCATCTTGTTGTGCATCTCGTTGTGCATCGGTCCGCATTCCTGTATCGTTATCTAATTTCAAAAAACGCACGTATACTTTTCCTGAATAAATGGGCAATACAAACTCAAATAAGTTTTTAGTGCCTTCCGAAATCGGTTCGCGATACGAATAAGATGCATCTGCCAGTTTCCCTTCAAAACAATCTAAACTATCAATACACTTTCTATTCTATTGTATTTTACTCTACTCTATTCTATTCTACTTCATTTCTATTTTCATTTTCATTTCTATTCCCGCTTGCCGCACTTCCATCCTCATAGACTGGGTAGTTAGTACAGTCCTGTAGTGAGGGTGCTGACGTGTCTATACAAAGCCTTATTATGACTCTCAAATTGGGCATGCGCGCGACCTATAGAGAACTTTCGCTAAAATTCCGCCACAGCTTCGTCCGCATTTGACCTCTGGCAGGTTCTCGTGCGCAGTGTTCTCATTCCAGCAGCTGTTTCAGTAGCGCTGATAGGCTGATCTGATCGGGTTTGTTGCTGTGCCCCGGCAGCTAGTGGGATTTACGGATGTGCGACCGATCTGTTGCAAAAGGCTCTCTGCCAAGCATTGCCAGGAAGACTCGGGCGCTGACGGCACTGTGCCCCCTGGCGCTCAGGTCCTGCTGATGCTGATTTTGATGATGGATGAGCCGGGCTTCCGGCAGGAGCTGTGCGCCTCTGGCGTGGTGCCGCACCTGGTGGCCGTCAGCACCACGCCCGAGGTGGCTCCCTCGCACCCGCTGGTGAAGCCCTTCCTCCTGACCACGGAGCCGGAGGAGCTGGAGATGCGGCAGCTCGCGTGGACGTGCCTCACCTCCATGTGCCACGAGGCCGGCTGCCGCGAGGAGGCGGTGCGCGGGGGGCTGCTCAACGCGATGCTGATGTACCTTGACGTGGAGGTCCGCGGCGGGCAGGGCGACCAGGCGGCGGTAGTGCAGCGCTGGACGCCCTCGCAGCTGGTCCGTCCCCCCCCCCCTCCTCCCGCCTACCCCCTTCCACTGGCCGCTGTGTCGCCCTCCTCCCCGCCCCGAGCATGCTCCAGCTCAGCCACTCCCCCATCCTGTGCACATGCCCACCCGCACTCACACCACGCCCGCCATCAGGGACTCATGGCACACGCCGCGGGGTGGTCTGCCGCTCGGCAGAGCCTGGCAGAGCCTTTGCAAGGGGCGCCGCGTTGGCGCTGTGGGATGGCGCACTCGTGTAGGCGTGTGCCTGACGTGCCACTGCGCGCCCGGCCTTTGTCCGCAGCGGTCGGTGCAGGAGGTGGCGGAGGGGCAGCTGTGCCGCCTGGTGACCATCGACCCCGGCGCCTTCCTTGAGTTCGGCGGCCCGGACACACTGCTGCAGCTGGTGGCATACGAGAACGACGCGGGGCTGCTGGAGGGCGCGCTCAAAGTGCTGCAGGCCTCCGCCGCAGCCGCCGCCGCGCTGCGCGACAAGCTAGGCGCCGGCGGGATGCTGCCCACGGCGCTGAACCTGCTATGCGACACCGAGCGCGCGTGGCCCGAGTCGGTCCGCCGCCTGGCGGCCGTCATCCTGGGCGACCTGTGCCAGCAGCACGAGGCCAACCAGGTGGGGACGCACATGGCAGCCGCCGTCTGAGAGGGCAATGCCGGGTGTTTTGATGGCGGGATGAGTATGCCAGCGCTGGTTGTATGACTGGGTTCTGGCAGCGCACTATGACTTTGGCCATTCATGAGTGGGTAGACGAAAGAAATTTCATTAAACTAACCAAATTTTTATAATCCATGCCTTCTTTATAAATGTGCCTTTCTTGTCACTCAAGGACATTGGTTATTTTTGATGTATTCGATGTTGGTGACTGAGGCAGCTAATCCGGGCTGTTTTGTGAAGTGATTCTCGGGAATTTGCTTTATGGCTACGTCGGAGCTCTCACCGACGCACTCAACGCGCCCCGATACCGAGCTGCCATCGTGCAGGCGCTGCAATGGGTTTTGCTGGTACCGATATCCTGTCCTGGCGGCGGCCAAAACGAAAAAGAATCCCCTCCCCCTCCCCCTCCCCCTCCCCCTCCCCCTCCCCCTCCCCCTCTCCCCTCCCTAATGGTGAGATCTATTTCGATTCTCATTCGACACGCCGTTCGAGTCTTTTGTGCGGTCCTGTTCCAGCCGTAGCCTGGAGGCCCCGGGCGACCTCCTCCAGCACGCGGCGTAGTCCATCGGACGAAGGGATGTATTCCACTCTTCCAACGCAAGGCGCGGCTCGGTTGACTGATCGGCTGCTGTTGGGATGGGCAGGCGGAGTTTCGGCGGGCGGAGGGCGTCGCGTTGCTGCAGCAGAAGCTGATCGAGCTGCGCTCTGAGGACCCCACGCTGCCCAGCAAGCTCACGCTCGTGGTGCTGCGCGCCGTGTGGAACTGTGTCATTGGGAGCAGGAAGAACATGGTGCGGCTGCCCGCCTCGCCCTTTTGCCCGGATGCCGAGTACCCGCGTCGGAGGCGCTCCGCGACACTTTGAAATAGCGCGGCGGTGGCGTCGAGACGCACTTCGAGTTTGATGCCGCCTAATCGGACATGCCCTCTGGGTCGATGCGTGCGCGACTCGCGGCTCGCATATGTGCCACAGCAGGCGCACGGGCCAACGAACGCCGCCCTCCGTCCCTCCGCCCCCCTGACGCGCGCTCCTTGCCGGCCAGGTGCGCTTCCTGGTGTCGGACGGGCTGGACGCGCTGCTGGATGTGCTGGAGGCGGGCCACGCCAGCCTGCACCCCATCTGCCTCTCCATCG
Source organism: Tetraselmis striata (assembly GCA_006384855.1). NCBI lineage: Eukaryota > Viridiplantae > Chlorophyta > Chlorodendrophyceae > Chlorodendrales > Chlorodendraceae > Tetraselmis > Tetraselmis striata. The sequence continues at coordinate 136,249 of VCJN01001126.1, read as the reverse complement.
TCTCTGACATCCTCGAGAACCCCAAGGTGCCCCACGCGCCCCACGTGCCCACCCCTTCGACAGCTGAGGGCGGATCCGCCTTATTCTCACAGAAACACTCCTTCGGAAAAAAATTCTAGCTATGACGTTGCTCGCGCAGCGCCACATTTTTTGGACTAGTATATTTTTAACTCCCCGCTGCTGTGTACTGTTACTGCTATAACACATTTATTCACATAAATGTAGACGACTTCTTTTGGTTATACAATGCCTTGAGGTGCTATGTATATCACTGCAACCGAGCATCTTTGGCAAGTCCAGTTTGTCGATCGTGTGTTTTTGCGTGCTCGGATCCTTGCGCCGTTTGTGGTCAAGTATAGGAATGGAGCCGAGTCGGAATAATAACAAGCAGCAGTCAGTACATGTTGTTTTATGCGGCGATAAGGGTAACTATGCACGGTAAGAATAACTATCTACACGGCCTGCACAACCTTACCATGATGACGTGCTGTCGCTGGAGTGGAGGATACCTGGCGGCGCGAAAAGACAGCAAGAGCTTCGTGGGAGAATGCTGCCCCCCCCCCCCCCCCCCCACCCCCACCCCGTCCGTCCCCTAGCGCATATAGGGGTGATTATCTAGCAGATTATACAAGGGGGCCTCATTGCACCCACTGCGCGCGGATGCTGTATCGCCACTTTGGCGACGTAGCTTATGCAATTACCCGCTGTTCGCGGCCGCGCGCAGGCGCACGTCTTCTTCCACGAGTGGATCAGCAACAAGAGCGGACGCAACGCCGCGGCGCTGCTCATCCACGTGTGGCGCGCAGAGGATATCAAGCGCGGCATTAACCCGGGCGGGCAGCTGGCAAACACGACGCGCCCGTTGCAGGGATCAGGGCAGCGCACCGAGTGGCTGCCGACCAGCGAGGTGGCATACGGCTTTCAGGCGCAGGCCAAGCGCAAACAGCTCGACCATATCTGCAACGCCGTCCCCGGGGAGCAAGTGCTGGCCAAGGTATGGTACAGTCGGCAGACACTGTATCACCGCGCCATCCATGACGTCATGGTCGACAGCATCCACGGCCGGCAGCTATTTCAGTCTTTGTATTTACGGTCGTCGTCGGCATTTATTTCCGAGTCGGCGCCCTGTTGCGGTCGCGTGTACTTTGTGCCAATGTGGTCCCTCTGCTGCACCTTGCCCACACGGACTCCACGATGCGAAAAGCTGACATATGTCATCGCACTATCGTTCCGTTCCCACAGCCCCGTATACTGTCTTGCAAGTGCCAGCCGCGACATCGGCGATAACGTCGTCCGACAGAGCTGCAAGCCAGTACGAGCTAGACGGCACACTACTGCAGCAGCCGTACAGAGTTGGCGGCACAAGAGACCGTTCATCGCTAATTCTTAAGCCGGAAATACATGGTTTTGGAGCGCACGCCTTTACGTGCCAGTGACGCTGCGACTCGCGCGATGTGTTTTTCGATTTGTGTTTCCTGCTGTGTCTAGAAGCACAGAGTGGGTTCGGAGCATACACATCGGGGATATTTACTACAAATTTGCACATATAAGCATTTAGTTATTATGCATACAAAGTCCCATTGTAGGTCGTTTGATCGGCGAGCCCCCAATCCAATCACCCATCACTACTACCCTCTCACCTCTGGCTACACATGTGCATGTTGGCGCATATACCTTGATCTGGGCAGCATAACAATCCAAATCAAAGAACAACGGCAATTATTGTTGTTTGGGTGATGATTCCAGTTCTCCTCGTTATACGTTAAAAAATGGTCCGGTAGTTATATTTAGCATCTGGTAGCAAGTTGCAGTGCTGGGTCTCATTTGTTGAAAAATGGAGTGGTTCTATCATTGATACGCGTAGTTGTAGTACAAAACATGCAAAAGCGTGTGTCCGATATTTCTGCCGAATACAGGTGCGTGTTTTCAGAGACTTGATAGTACTTAGAGCTCCGAAACCATATTGGATAGCGCGAATGCAAGTGCGCACTGTAAAAGTAGCCTGCCAGCCTGCATAGTGTCTTCTCATTGAGCCGAGCCATCTGCCTATCTGCACTGTGTCCCATCCCGCCCATCCCATCCCGCCTTGCCCCACGGTGCACTGAGCCCAGCCCCCCCCCCCCCCCCCCCCCCCCGTCCTTTTGCAGGTATACTCTTGTTTCCGTCTCCTCGGCTTTCCCAAGGTGACCGAAATGCTGGACGAAGAGGGACGTGCCATCCTGGCGAGTGTGGAGGCGTACGTTAAGTTCCGGCAGGGAGAGATATGGCAGGACCTTTCATCCACCCTGTTGGCGGAGGGCATCGAGCCGACGGAGGAGGACGCGATGCGCATCGGCAGCGGCGTGGAGACGGTGGAGTACCTGGCGGAGACGGTGCGGAGCCATCAGGGCAAAATCCTGGGCGAGGCGCTGGGCCGCATGGTGGCGGAGGAGAAAGCCTTTTATGCCAGCAAGACCACGCAGCAGCAGCAGGAGCGTGAGGCGCGCATGTTCAAGAAGGACAACACCAAGATGAGCATGGTGGAGCGCAAGGAGGCCAAGGCCGCCAAGGAGGCCATGCTTGCCAACAGCTGGACAAGGCCCACGTAGAATGGGGGCACTGCACGCCAAGAGCACGTATGGGTGCGCACAGGCATGGAGCTCCTGCGTAGCATCCAAAACTGCCGGCGTATTTGAGCCATTATCCTGGATGCGTGCTTGGACCCAGCAGAGGTTTAATGACAAACTTGACAAGGTCCAGGAGCACACCGGTTCTGCCTTGCCGGCAAAGCATGGCGTAACATGGCATAGCATTTGTCGACCAATTATCGGGGCTGTCGACCCCGTAGACATCCCTCATGTCCATTGCTGCTTGTCCAGCCGGCTTTGGGGGGCATTAAGAGTTGGATTAGGTCGAACATCCTGGCCATAAGGGCCCAGCATCGGATTTCGGCTCGAAGTTTGCCTCATATCAGTCTTCATTGGACGCTTTCGACCCAGACATAGCCGATGTGTGCAGATTAGGGTCGGGAAATAACACCCCAGAAGCCCTTAGAAGGTTTTTGCACCACGTACTGGAAGGGGGCCATCTGGCACATCCGTGCGGTACGAGTACGGGTGATTCGGCGGGTCGACAATATGTCGGTTTTTCCTGTACCCGGGTGCGTTACCGGGCGTAATTACCAGGGTAGTCAGGACCTAGATAGAGCGCACTTCGCATCGATCCCAGGGGATCTGTTATGTAGCCACTCTTTTCATATCTTCGTGTCGGAATTATTCAACGTCACTCGTTCTGGTGCCGCCACACTGAGGTCCGCAAGCGCAGCGCACGTCCGTGGCTCATGGAAGTGCGGCGTGGGTCGGGCTGCAGCGCTCCTGAAGTTTACGGATCCGGTAGGGGGTGCTGCTTCGTCTTGCTTGACCTTCCTGAAAAGCCTCTCCATGAGCCCCGACTAATCACATGCTGCCCGCCCGCTTCTGTTGTACAGCAGCCCACAAAGGTCTTTGCATGTTTTTATGGGTATGATTTGGGTTTGGTCGCTTTTAGGTCGGTAAACCCACGCATAGTCTACGCCGTTGCAGTAATTGCGAGGATAGTCATGTAAGAGCGTGCACATGGTGTGCCAGGGCCAATGCGACGGCGCGCGTGGCGCGCGTGGCGCCTGTTAGGCGGTACAACCAGTGTAACAAGTGCTGCACGACCGGGCTGTGAACGGTTTCAGCGCTCGGCACGCCGCCATTTGGTCATAAAGAACCGTGTTTTTCTCCCATGGTCGCCGAGATACATGTGTTGGCCATATACCCCATGCCGCGCGGGGCATGGTTTGGAGTCAATGGTCAGCTAGCGAGCTGCATGTGACATTCAAATACTGGCTGTTCGCTTCAAGAAGCATTAATGTTGCAATCGCGTTTTAATTCATAACATTTCGACGTTTTGTCAGATTTGGCTGTGAATCAGTGCGATGGAAAGCTTGTAACCTGCGCTTTCCAACGTACTAATTTACAGCCCAAGCCAATAAAACATCGAAATGTTATGGCCTGTCAAAGTTACCCCCTATGAAGTAACTTGACAGTTGAATCAGCGATGCGTCGATTTTTCAGAAACTTATAAAAAGAACGGGTTCTATTTCACTGGCCTACAGTTCCATCAATTGCATTGCCAGCGCTTTGAAGTACCAGCAGCGAGCGTTTGGATTGCCAGCGCTTTGAAGTACCAGATTTTTTTTCCATTACCAGCAGCGAGTAGCGAGTACCAGTACTCATAGCCTGCCAACCATGAGATCGTAATCGGACGGCTGTGTAATTAAGGACCGTGGGCGGGCGGGCGGGCGGGAGGGTGGATTATAGTACTTAGTAGTGCATGCCAGTAGATAAGCGCTTTAATCATGCACCTATAGGCCCGATCCGCTGCACTATACGGGTACCTGTACAGCAATAAAGCTCACCCCCGAAAAATCGACGCTTCGCTGGATTATGGTATCCCAGGCAGCCCACTCACTGTGGGTGGGGGCGCATGATGGGGGCATGTAATATGCCCTTCCACGCAAGCTCCCAGGCGCGAGGACCCCTGGGATAGGTCTCCACGTCGCGCGGATCCTGTCATCATTTTGACTTTTCCCCTTGGATGATGGGTGACATGTGTGACAACATGCGCGCAGACCTGTGCAGCAGTGGCGACATTGTTGCCAAAGGGGCCAGCCCTCGCTTAGCCTATGGTGCGAACGGTATAAGCATGCACCTATGAAATCGAAGGCACTTTATGTGTGCTACTTTCACAAAGCGAGGCGCGGCCAACGGCGCTTATCTTGCTTATCTGGAAAATTGTGGGATGATTGGCCCCATCACGACGACGGCATTACTGGCACACTCTCATGGAAATGCCATAAATTGCTTCGGTAGCGTGCATGGATTGGGCTCAAGCTTGGTCGTCTTACAGCGCATGCATACGTTCACCCATCACCGGCAGCGCGCGGGCAAATATGCGACGGACGGTAGCTACGTCGCCAACAAGTTGCCCCCTATTCATCGTCCGTTTTTTCTGTGGTTTTAGCCATGTGCCAAACAATGCCATTGCCGAAGAACAATGCTAAAAGTGCGTTTACCGGGAGAAACGGCTTCCTCCTTGGCAAAGGAGGCTTGCATACACTGGCTTACAAGGCTCTATGGCCCCGTGGCCCCATGGCTTGGGCATCAAGGCGAGGATACGTGCGGATTTCTATGTGCAAAGACTTGTGTGGAATGGTGTATGATATCAACTGGGTTGGCTCCATGCTGCATTGCCATCCAAGTGAGTGTATTCCAAACGCGCACCGTGTATTGTCCCTTCCAAACGCGCGCCGTGTCCTGCGTGAGTACTCCCCGATGAGCGGAGGTCTATCCGGCCTGGCAAACATGTGCCAGCCGGTTTATTCAAAGCCAGTAAGTCCAGCATGCCCTGAATTGATGGGCGCTGTCTGCGAACCAGCCGAGGGGGAGCTTGGGAAGCGCGAGTAGCACATCGATGTTTCATGGGATGCTTAGCAGGTCATGAAAATGGCCTGGAGCAACAAAGAGCCTACAGCGTCCGTCTGCTGATATATTCCAGCAGCACCACAACTGCAATTGCCTACTAGAAGAAGTGGCCAGTCCCGGACTAACCGGATTTGGTCTCAGTCATGGAGGCAGTGAGAGCGAAGGCTGTGTACCATGGTGTTTCAGCAGCTTTGCAGATCGACAAGCAGAAATAAGGGAAGGGGGGGAGTGGCTGTCTCATCCATTAAATCTTTCAGAAGCTGTGAGCCAGCAAACACACTACGCCACAAACACACCTAGAAGCGCCGTCCGCCTTTCTTCTTCATCTTCGTTCTTGTTGTTGGATAATAGTTGGCCTAAAATTGCGCATGGGCATACATTTGTGGATAAGTATACAAGCCTCGCACGTCCGCGTGCGCAGCAAACAGTAATAAGTAGCAAATTCATATAGTATCGATCGATGCGCTGCACTCTACTACTATCTGTATGCGATCGATAATATGCCTAAGGATTACTCGTACCAGGCCTTTTGCTTGGCCTTGGTTTCAGGCTTATGTCTTTCTTGCTGGCAACCTTACATAGTAAGATTTCTTTTCATTCTGTTTGTAGTGCGCATTTGTTAAAGCACTGATGTAAAATATAAAAAAAATCTCGTGCAAGTACGGGTACTTTGGAATAACAGCTTACCTGTGCCAGTCGTACGAGTACTTAACTCCATCATGCGACGCGTGGCGGGGAACACCCAGACGCCAAGCTAGCTGGAGTCACCAGCATCCGGCATGGCCGCGCTGTGGCTCTTGTAAGCTCTCAGCGCGCCGTGGTCTGCGCTGCCCTCCGGCAGCGCCTCGCGTCCCGCGCTCCAGTCGTCGATGCCGGGCGGCGGGATGGCCCCACATCCTAGAGGGCGCCTGGGGCCCAGCCGCCCGGGCGCCCCAAAAATCGCCGACGCGTTGCGGCGCACGACGTGGATGCTGCGCAGGACGGTGCAGGCTCCGGGGGGAGCGAGAGCGGCCAGGTCTGCGCCGCCGAGGCGGTACTGCTCCGCCCGGATGAGGCTCTCCAGTCGTGCGCGCACGTTGGTGATGTCGGGGCGCTGCGACGGCTCCGGCCGCCAGCAGTCCAACAGCAGTTGGCGCAGCGCTGGGGGCGCCGCATCCGCCAGCACAGGATGCTCCTGCTTTACCGCCACTTTGTACACCAACTGGCAGCGCGCGTGTGGCGGTGACCCAGACAGGCAGGGGGGGCAGCACTCTGTCAGACAGGGTGTACTCCCAACAGCGCAAGACGCCGGATGGTAGCCGGATGTAGCTTTGGACAACTATGAGGCTGATACACCCATGTAGCTAATACAGGGGGGGATTATTCACATTATATCATTATGGCGGCGATAATATAGTCGCTATGCACTACTTCAGCCGTAAACATGAATATATACGATACATCTTGTACTCCATGTACACAGGTAGCAATCCAGACCTATTGCGCAATGGCCAAGGGGGCTGCGTTAAGTAAGGACTATCACTGGGACTTTGATTTCACAGGGGCTATGAGCAACTAGGGTCTCGCCTGCCCTAATTACTAGTTTCCGTAATAATTAGCGCCTATTTATCATGACTGGGATGATTGGAAATAGCCTGCTTTTTAATATTGCGTGCTGCAGGTATTTCCTTTGTCTCTCACCATGCTAATAAACGGTGGCGCGCCAGGGGGTGTGGTGGGTTCGAATTTATGGGCGGGCAGTGTATGATCCCCAAGATTGCCTGCTGCTGATGATGCTGCTGATGATATACGACGACACCAACCACTGTGGTTTCGGGGCAACAGCATCGCCATAGCAGAAACCGTAAGTGTACCATAAAATAATGCAGGGACGATACTACCACAGCGCGTGGCTCATCGTACATCACTTATACAGCGCAAATATTCGACCATCGTCGGAGCGGTACCGGTGTATACAATCCCATAGCCCGCAGTATTACATGTATGATACATATACATAAACGATGCTCAGCACGACCCAGTGCAGTGCTGGCAGTGCGCGGAGCAGCGGAAACTGCTTGCTGGGTGGAAGTAGTGGCGCCAATGCCCAACACTCTGTACTCATTTACGTCCACATGCAACGACAGAATCACAAAAGCAGTTTCAGCACCTCATTGCTGTGGAATCCTACATGGCTATTTGTATACGGGCATACGGCTATCCTAAACAAACATTTTGAAGTTCGACCCTGTCGTCCATCACTATAATGATGAGACTGATGGCCCTCTAGAAATCGAAATAACGAGGCCGAAGAGCATCATTCCGCACGAGCGCGTGTGGTGTTATTGGCGCCCAATTTATTCAATGCTCGAGTATGATCAATACTGTGGCACCGCCCTTTGGTGTGGCTGTGGCATCGCCCTGTGGCACCGCCCTTTGGCCCGTATTTAAATATTACTATCGCACCGCGTCATGTAATCTTTATTTTCGGCAGGGGAATCACATTCAGTGATGCTGCTCCGAAATCACAAAGGATACAGACTTTTCGACGCCATTCCGTCCCTGTGAGCTTTGCCATATTTCAAACCAGCACTGAAGCACACCACTCCGCGCGCAAGTCAACACAGCCGCTTAATATCCAGATATTTGTCTACAGTAGCGCCCTTACCAGGTGATGGGTGCTCCTACAGTCCTATTGGAAGTAGGGCCTCAGGAAGGGGTGCGTGTATATACACAATGGGGCGTCAATGATAAGTTATTAAAAAACAAATAGCATCGTCATACACAACTTTCATTTTCATGTAATGATACCCAATGAGGGGGGAAGGCGCCCGATCGACAGCACGCGGACTCGTCAAAAGCAGCGGCAGCAATATTTATCGCTATAGTACACTGGATAGGCTAAGTAATAATATATTTAGATAATTCATGTTGACATCGAATCACGTTACCTGCAGCCTGCAAGCCTGGAAGGCGGGCAGTATGTTGTTACAAGTGGATGCCCGAACAGTAAGGCGCTCCAAAAGAGCGCGCGTCTCAATTGCTAATTTTGCTGGATGGTACATATTCTACCTTAGTGCGCGTTCTTACCGATGCGCACTCATCCTGCAGATAGTATATATCATTGGCGGCCATATATACATCTACCAGAACAGTCATATGGAAGGTGTTTATGCCGCAGAGCGTGACCACGGCGCTTGTAAGATCCGTATTTAAATGCATCGTGCAGTACTTCTACAGTGCACCTGTTGTAGCTTGAATGTATATCCTATGCATAGTAGGTAATGTGCCATGCCTCCATCAACAAACCTACTGCGCAAGGCGCCGGGTCCCACGGAGTCAGCGCCGCCACCCACGCTCACCTGGAACGTCAGGTCCACGTCGCCCGAGTACGGCCTTGACTGCGTCAGGCACTCGTTCAGCACGACGCCCAAGGCCCATATGTCGCCCTGCATGCACCGCCAGAGTCGTCAAACATGGCGCACTGCGACCGTGAGACAGCTCGTAGAAGCGCTGGCGAGGGTTCTATTTGGAGAAAGTAGGGGGCACGAGGTCAACCACAGAGAGGGGTTAGGGGCGCACCGGCGTGCCCATCTCCCCGTCAAATGCCTCGGGTGGCATGTACAGCGGCGTGCCGCCCACGCCGCCGCCGTGCGACAGGGTGCTTGTCATGGGGTTCACCACGTGCTGCGAAATCCCAAAGTCTGCGTAGCAAGCCAGGAGGGGAGGGGCAGAGGGGCGGCGGGGCATAGGACGGGAGGCCCGCCCTCAGCTTGAGCGCACCCACGGACAACCTCAGTTCTGTATTGGAGCACTACCGCTGCCACTGCAGCTGGGGTGGTGGTAGCGGATACAGAGCGGACGAGACATGATGAATCCGCTGGTAAAAGACGGAAGAGGAGGCAGGGGGCCGGCACGGGGAACGTTGGTTGCGTACAAGTGCAAGGCGGATGGAACGGGGGGCAGGGTTGCCATCGTTGTTGCCCACAAGCTTGGTAGTAATGCTGGGCAGCGGAGGGACAGATGGCGTGTGGGGGGAGGGGGGGGGGGGGGGGGGGGGGGGTCGTACCGCCGATCTTGGCAACACCATCCGCATCCAGCAGAATATTTGGGGGCTGCAGCGGAGTCGCCACAAGGGCCATGTTAGTCGCACAGGCATGCAGAGCTTGGCCGGAAGCAGATGACGGGACAGGGCGGCGCAACGCTGTCGTGTGTCTGCAGGCTCGGGGCAGTCACGCCGTGCCTTCAGGTCGCGGTGGACAGTGTGCGGGTGCAGCGCCGCGAGGCCGGCGGCCACGCCCGCCGCAATCCGCAGCGCCTCGAGCAGCGTGAGCGGCGCGCGCATGCGGTCGTAGATGCGGTCATCCAGGTTGCCCGACATCAGCTCGTACACTATCGCCACGTGCGGGCGCCGCAGGCAGGCGCCGTGCAGGCGCAGGATGTGCGGGGACTGGGAGAAGGCGCTCATGATCTTCACCTCTTTTGCGAAACTCTTCAGCCGCCGAGACGCCTCCACCCCGCCCTGCCAAGCATCACCACAACGCCGCATCGGCACACGATTTCAAAAGGGATGGCTGCGACGCAATATCATTCTATCATGAGACTCGATACGTTTGTTAGGCTGCTCATTGCCTCCGTGCGTGCGGTTCTTGCTGTGCGCCGACCATAAACAAATACAACAGACATCTACAAGGGAGCTGTGTGATGGACGAGCTGAACGCCATCTGCACGAGCCATTTGTCATGAAACCACCGCAAAATTCACAAGCCGCCCGCCTCTGTAACTTGGCGCGGCGTTGCGCAGTCTTGGCAGCGCTTTATCTGCTACAAGTGTGGGCCATCAATGCAAACATTTGACACTGACGCAGACTTGTGGGCCGGAGGTGCTGTGGGAGCGGTGCGGCGGCGCACCTGAAACGCGTCGCGGTGCATCACCTTCACGGCCACGGGCATGCCCCGCCACGTGCCGCGGAACACCATACCGTAGGCGCCCTCGCCCAGGCGGCCCCGCAGGAACGGCCGAAGCTCCGTCGCAAAGTCAATGTCGAAGCTGGGGCCCAGCTCCTGCACCTCCTTGCACAGGAGCGCGTCCTTCAGCTGCTGACGGGAGGCGCCCAGCAGCTGGTCCTCTGTGGTGGCGGCGGCAGTGAACGACACTTGCGGTGGGGCTGGCGGCGGGGAGGCGGCGGCATCAGCAATCCCGTCAGCAGCGGCTGATCGCCGCCGCGGCAGGGTGCCCAGCCCGCAGGAAACCGGCACCGCTCGCTGCGGACTGCTGGCGACCGCCGGCATAGGCGAGCCCCTCCCGCCGTTGTTGCCACTGCGCACACTCTGCCGCTCCGAGGCGCCACTGGTGGACAGGCGCGCCGAGAGGCGCTGCTCCATGAGCGCCTGGCAGATCAGGCTCAGAGCAGTGCGCCAGTGGGACAGCACACAGACGGCGACCAGCAGCGCCTCGCCCAGACTCCCCGCCGAAGTCGGAGCGGCAGCGGGGCCTGCTGTGCAGTCGGCATGGGGCATCAGAGGAGTGGTGCATGAAACCGCTGCCCTGCCTTGAGGCTAGCAGCACGCGGATAATAGCAAAAGGAAGCCAATCCACTGCCTTGCATAAGCATGCTGCGCGAAGTGTGTTCATGCACACACACACTCACACACACACACACACACACACACACACACACACACACACACAAGATGGTGATAGATGACTTATAGTCATAGTAAGTTAACAGCTTTGTGATTGATTAAGAATGTCTTGGCCTCTTGCTATTACTGTAAGGAAGGGTGTTCATTTTCCGCGCTGTGGTATATTTGGTCTTGGGGGATAATCAGAAATAAACTTTGGCTTATAATGGTTGTCAATGAGTAGCGTGACGGCTAGGTTTGAGCTTCTACGAAGGCAACACAATGGAGGTCATAGGTTGGACCAAAGCTGCAGGCCACTCACCGAAGTTGGAGGTTATGTAGGCGCCACGATTCGATGGGGAGTCCCTCTCCCGATGCACCTGCTTATTGACCTTCCGTGCCGCCGGCGCCCCGCAGTGTTTATCATTCACCGGTCCAAGCAGCATGCCGGCGGCGGTGCCTGCTCGTCGGCGGCGCTTGGCAAGTCGATGCACTACCACCGCGACAATGATCCCGGCCGACACCGCCGCGATGCCGAGGCCGACAACCCAGTAAAGCCAGCTCTCAGGCTCTGACGACACAGCCGGCTGCAATTTGACGCCTCGCGGCAAACTAGGCGTCATCGTTGTCGTTGAGAAAAACTTTGCGATGGATTCTCGCACGCAGCGGTCGATGCTTTCGCCATTAGTCTCGCCCTCAGACTCCGGCATAAGTCCGCGCAGCGCCGCAGCGGGGATCAGCAGCGAAATATTGAAACCGGGCGACGATGATGGCGCCACCTTCATAGTGATCGACCCGACCGCAGGTTTATTGGCGTCTAGGGCGAGCAGCCGGGCCAATGCCGAGAATCCTTCCGGCGGTGGCTTGGCGGCAGAGATGGAATCCGCGGTGTCATCCGAGGCAGTAGACGTGTTGCGCGCCACTGGAATCGAATACTGATACGTGAAGTCGGCAGGCGTGGTAGGCGTTGCCCCACAGACAGCGAGCCCGCTCCCGAGTAGAATGCCAGCGGCAATTGAAAGCGAGGGCGGGGAAGACTGCTGCTGTGCCGTAACCCATCCTCGCATGCACTCCTCCACTGCCGCGGCGCGTCCCGCGTTTGTAGGCTCCACATCCTCCGCCAGCTTCTTCAGCAGCAGCCACGGCACGTGGCTCCATGTCGTCAGGTGAGTCGTGCCACCATCGTCGGCGAGGAGCTCGTCCCAGTGCGGCGTGGAGCCAAACTCGAGAGTGTCGTATATGTGGCGCTGTAGAAGAGTGCTAGGCTGAAGGCCAGCGCACTTAGGCAGCAGCGTGTTGGCAACCTGATTGTGCAGAGGAGACGCGAAGGACCAGTGCTTGCCCTGCAGGCCATCCATCAGGCATAGGGCGAGGCCCTCGCTCGTCCAGGCGGGCTCGCTCCCGGAGCCTCCATCGTCGCCGACACCATCAATCTCAGTCCCATCCCGATATAGTTCATCGGCCGCCGTCGATATCGCCACAAATGGGACAGTCAGCATCACGCGCGAACCTCGCCCAGCATTGCGCAGAGCCGAGTCTACGCGAATATCGGCATTGCTGGCAGACAGCGAGTCTGACAGCGCGGCAGGCGTGTCGGGGGCGGGCCCACCGCAACTGTAATTAATATCATCGAGGATGTGTCCAACGAGCGCTCGAACAGTCCGATTGCTGGCGGAGCCGAACACAAAGGGAGCCGCCATCTCTTCGACCAGGCAAGCCGATAAGTTTCCGAGCTTGTCAACGTCGTCGATCTTGGCTGATCCCCCGGCAGCGTGGTCTTCGAGCCACAAGTGAGCGAGGAGGTCGAAAAAGGCGCCGTCAAACTCGATCGTCGTGGTGATGCCGCTGCCAACGGCGTCGACGACGCGGCCGCCTTCTGTGCCTGCCGTAAATGCGTAGTCCAGCGAGATAGCGGTTTGCAGCTCGTCCGCGGCGTCAAACAAGCGCGTCGAGAGATTCGCATCCGATAGCAGCTCGAACACGCGCCAGCCGGTGCAGGTCGCCAGTGCGTCGTACGCCAGCGAGTAGGCTGGCAGCGGTAGCAGCTCGCCGTGCAGCTTTGAGACCCCAGGGGGGACCCCGCCGCGCAGCACGCGCTCCACGCAATTTGACAGTGCCTCCACGCTGGGCGACTCTGGCTCCATTCCGGCAATGGCAGGCAGATGCTCGCGCAGAGCCTGTGCCAATTAATGAGTTAAGATCCCGACGTCGATGTAGTGTAAAACATGTTAACCGGTCATACATAGCAAACTAAATGCTGAAAACTCAGTAAAGGATTAACAAAAGAATGGGGAGAGTAGAGAGCCAAGTGGCACGCAAGAAGTCGAGCAACCAGCAACCTCTATGTTGGCGATACTGCGCCTACATGTGACACTGGCAATCCTGGGGGGGGCCTGCCGTGCAGCGCCTACCTCCATACTCAGGGACATCTCCGCCGTGGCGCCAGGCAGGCCGTCATGCGTCTCATTCACCCACCATTGCTTGACGCCCACTGCCGACAGTGCCGCCGTAAGCAGGCGCCGCTGCCCCGCGCTCAGCTGCGCCCCGCGCAAGCACTCATCCATGGACTGCTGCGCCACGCCCAGCAGCAGCAGCTGGCTGGCGGGGTCAAACAGCGGCTGCGCCATCGCGCCCCGCAGGCAGAGCTGCATCAGCCCTGCCGGATCGTCCGTCCCCGCCAGCAGCAGCTGCGCTACCGCGTCTTCCAGCCCCTGCAGTGGGCGCATCCGGTGTGGGATGAGGCATTGACATCCGTCAGCGCTGGCGTGAGCAATGTGATGGCTTGCAGGCTAACCAGCGGCAAGGAATCAGCGATGACATTGAATACGCTTGGAGCTCAAGCATGTGCAAGAGCGAGGGAGTTGTGGCATGTCATCCCCACCTGCGCCACCTCTATGCGCACACTCAGGCCGCCATCCTCCTCACCCACCGGTCCCTGCACGCCCATCTCCATGCCTAGCCCCACCCCATCCGCTAGCAGCTCCCGCAGTGCGCTGCGCTCCGCGTCCGATAGGTCATCATTGCCCAAGCAGCGCGCCGCCGCCGTGCTGAGCAGCGCCTCGGCCACATCAGCAGCCTGCAATACGCCTGTACCGCTCACCAGGGCCGCTATGGGTGGTGCGTCAGACCTGTCAGCGCTGGATTACAAATTTACGATCGATGCTGGTGAGGGATGAAGGGGGGGTGCCTACACCGTATGCAGGGCATGACTATGTAAAAGGGCATTCGGGGTGGGTAAAGGGAAGAGCAGGGGTATTGCCTCCCCCTGGCCGATCAGGATGTTGTGTGAGGGGGTGGGGCGGGGGGAAAGGGGTGGGTGGGGGGTGGGGTGGGGGGGGGCAGCAGGGACTGCACCCTGCATCAGGCGGCGTGTACATCCAGCTCCCGGAGTGCCCCAATCGCCGCCCGTGTTTGATGTGCGAGGCCAGCGGCTGCGGTCGCCCGGTACGGGACAGACGCCAGCGAGCACCACTAGCAGCAGCAGAGGCACCGAGGGGAAGTGGCGCCACGCTGGCGCCCTCATCGCCTTCGCAGTCATCGGTGGCCTGCAGTGCGCAAAACGGTGTCAGCGTGCCCCCGGCCGCCCTGTCCCGTTTCGTCCTGTGTGACCCTCACCCTGACATGCGACGCCGCCCGCGCCCCCCCCCCCCCCCCCTTCTACCCAGTTCCCCTGGAACCCAACCCTCCAATATGAAGTGACATTGTGCGCGGTGGCTGTTTGATACGGTTCACTCGCACATATTTGCACGCGCGCCTCCGCTGGCATGCGCGAGTCGATAGCGTGCGGCGGTAGGGACCGCTATAGCACTGCAGATACGGCGAGTGAAAGGATGCTCCGCCAGCCGGATTTATCCGCTCGCACGTTCGCACCTGACAGCAATCCGCCTGCGCAGTAGCACTGGCGCGCAGTAGCAGCAACAGCAGCGAAAGTGCCAAAGCGTTCTAGTGTTTTCCGGGGAGGAACGCGGCGGTACTTTTGCAGCTTCCGTCTGCCGGACGTTCGGTTGTCTCTCCTTAACACGAAAGTGCTGTCGTATCTTTCCAATTGTTCAACCGTTATATAATTTACCACGAGCTGCGCCGAACGTACAACCGCACGGCCGCCGTAAGGAGAACCGCCAACAACCGCCTACATCTGCGCGCTCCGGAACGAGGCGGTCGCGCGATTGGCGACTAGCAACTACGAGTACAAGTACAGGCGTACAGAATCAGGCCGACATCAGCATAGATATCGCAAGCCGGGTCGACAAGCGCAAAGGTAGAAGGTGGCTGTCTAGCCGGACGGGGGTGCTCGAGAGGGACGAGCAGGCGGTGGGGCGCGTCCGTGCGGCGGTAAGAAACCCGAACCGGCGGTAAAGCGACTACCGACACGAGGATACTACTACGCCGCACCACGAGGATAGAGAGGCCTCGCGGCCTCGCGGCCCGGCGCTGGTACAGTATTCGCATTAGCGGTACCAGGTACGGTACACGGCTGGTGCGAGACGTGTACCGGATGACGATTTTACTACATTATTCGCATTACCGTAGTCGCTACACGGCTCGCCAGCCATGTAGTCGCTACAGGTAACGGTCGAAAAGGAACACGTCTCGGGCCACCGAGCCGTGTTCCTGTGTGGCTGGGCCGTGTACCGGCCTCCCAAGGTACATCCCTTGTCCGCTCGGTAGAGCGGTCGTCTCGTATGCGAGAGACCCGGGTTCGATTCCTTGCCGATGCAATTTCGGCCCGACGTGTCCCGGGTTTACCCGGTTAATGCATTAGCCCTTCGGGGTTCGAATGAGGCAATGGTCTATGGGCTATGCCAGACCTACGACTGCAGTTGGCGCACGAGGTCAAGTGCTGGGGCGGCTTCGGCCGATCGATGTCCCTGGGCGAACTTTACTTTTACTTTTACCGGCCTCCGGTACACGGCTCGGGCGGCCAGTACCATGCATGTAGTAGTCGCTATATTTGACTGTATACAGATATACTGTATATAGAATCTGTCGGAGGGAGATTGTCGGAAGTGATGGCTGAGTGGCACTGTCACTGGGGAGAGTCGGCGAGAGTCGGCGTGCACACGTCGAATCACGTCGAGTGCCAGCAAGCAAGATCGATGCAAACTGGGAAGGCAAAGGGCATGTTGTGAGCCGTGGGCGATGGACGAAAGGTAGTCGCTGTCGCCGTAGTGATGGCCGAGTGGCACTGCCACTGGCGAGAGTAGGTGAGTCGGGACTTTCTGGGAAGAGCAATTGACTGAATTTACAAGAGCCGGGGCTGACAATGTATACCAGCCGGCGAGGTGTCGATTAGGGCAGACACCGCTCCATCAAAGAAGGCAATCTGGCAAAGAAGTGTAAGTGCCGTACTCTGGTAGCATCTGGGTGTCGTACATCTTAGGCACATGTACGGCAGTAGCACTTCACAATGCGCATTTCACAGAGAGAAAATGCGGATTCAGGGTACCGGGGTACCCTGGGTCCAACAACCCTCCTCATCCTGTGGAATCCCGCGGGCGCATGACTGATGGCGGCAAAGTTCAACGCAAGGCTCCTCGGATGACCCCATCAGGAAAGCGCGGAAATGAAGAAAAGTAGTCAGTGGCAGCGCCTTAGTGAAGAAGTCGGCCAGCCGGTCTTTGGTAGGCGTGTAGTGCATGTCGATGATGCCGTCTTGGCAGAGTTGGGCCGCATACTGAAGCTTGAGGTCAATGTGGCGTTGCGCGCCTGTAATCAAACCATGTTTCACTTGAACGATGCACGCATTGTTGTCCTCGCATACCCGCACCGGGTCAGTGGTGGGGTGGCTGAGCTGGCGCAGAAGAATGCGAACAAATGCCAGGCATTTGCAGGCCATGCCGAGCGCCACGAACTCCACCTCGGCAGTAGATAGGGCCACGCTGTTCTGAACCTGCGCGCGGTAGGCGACTGGGGTGCCGTGCACCAGGGCAAGATAACCGGTAGTGGAGCAGCGTTTGGGCACGAAGGTCGCGCAGTCGGCATCCACAAAGAAGATGAAGTCAGGTGCTCCGTTGTCCAGTTGTTTCCGGAAAATGAGGCCATGGCTGGGGGTGCCCTTGAGGTAGCGTAGCACCGAGATGACGGATCTGCCAGTGACGCTCGGTGGGGGACGCCATGTAGGCCGCGCAGTCGGCCGACCACGAAAGCAATATCCCGACGCGATGCCACAGCCAGCCAGATAAGGCTGCCAACGGGATTGGGATAGGGGAAGAGTTTAGGTGTCGAGAGGCGCGCCTGTAGGGTCATGAAAGTCGGTATCCGGCGTGCATGGCAGGCGGCGAGGCTTGCACTCCGTCATGTTGAAGGTAGTCAGGATGTTGATGTATTTCTCCTGATGGAGGTGGACCACGCCTCCCGGCTTGCGGTCAATGGCCATGCCAATAAGCCAGGTGCATAGGCCGTCAGTGGTCGCATCAAATGTAGTGAAGAGAGATGTCTGAAAACGCCCATGGATGTTGGACGATGGGGGAGGTAGCCAACATGATGTCATCAACGTAGACACATAGGATGGCCAACAGGGATCCATTGGGGGCAAGCAGCGTCCATACGCCGGGATCGCACTCGGAGCTGATGAAGCCGAAGTCGCGGAAAAGGAAGAAAAGCGCGGAAACCATGCCTTGGGTGCCTGCGGCAGGCCGTAGAGTGCCTTAACGAGTTTCCAAGCCTGGTCCTTGCGGCTGTAGCCGGGGGGGGGGGGGGGGGGAAGGGGGGGTGGTAGACGTTGAGGTTAGCGTTGAGGAAGGCACAGATGACGTCGAATTGGTATAGCTCCCAGTCGAGTTGAACTGCGAGAGCAATAACAGTGGTGCGCAAGGCGATAAAGCTGACGACTGGGGCATAGGTCTTGGTGTCATCATAGTTCTCGCCGGCGGTGAGTTGCTCGCCGCGGACGACCACTATGGCCTTGCGCTTGATGAGGTTGCCATCCTTGTCGCGTTTCTCCGCGAAGGCCCACGCCGTCTGTATGATGATCGCTGACGGGTTGTCGCGTCGAAGCTCAGGGACGCTGATCTAGACAAAAGTCTCCATCTTGGTGACAGAGTCGATCTCACGGTCCATGGGTTGTTTCCAGTCATCGGGGTGATTGTTGTAGATGGCCTCCTTGTATTTGCGCGGCGCCTTGGACACGCGGACAGTGGGTGCTGGTAGGGCGAGGGCTGCCATCTGCGTTGACTAGGGGCGCACAACCTCCGCGGTGGCGGATGCCACTAGCGAGGGGTGGTAGTTGCTGAGGTCGATATAAGGGGAAGGCAGTTGCGCCGATCCGCTGAAGTAAGGAGCTGGTAGTGATGTGGCGTCCCCCTCCTGATGACGCGGAAGATACTGCTCGTCGTGATGCGGAGGTGGGGGCCCCTTCCTGTGCCGAGGCAAGCGCCGCTGATGGTGGCATGAGTGGCGGTGCTTGGGGCCCCTCATGCTGGTCCGAGGGTTGCGAGTCGAGCAGGTGGTCATCGTCGGGGAACTAGAAGACTGGCATAGAGAGAGCCGGTGTGCTGGAGAAGGGTCGTGTTACCTCGTCGACGATGACATCGCGTGTCACTGTTTCGCGCATGGTAGCTGGGCTGTAGATGCGGTAGCCAGCGGAGTCCTCATGGTGGCCAACGTAGATGCCCGGCCAGAATTTAGGTGTCATTTTGCCCCTGGCTGCCCTCATAGTCACAGGGATGTTGACCCAGGCCACGCAGCCGAAGACATGCAGGTCGATGAGGTCGGGCTTGCGGCCGGTCATCAGTGTGTAGGGTATGGCGTTGACGTACGAGCTCCACTGGCGGTTGCGGAGATAGACGGCGTGAAGATACGCCCAGTCCCAAAAGGTGCAGGTCGAGGCCGGCGTGGAGGAGCATGGCTTGGGCACACTCACCGATGGTGCGGAAAGAGCGCTCCGCCAGGCCTGCCTGATGATGAGAGTGAGACGCGGTAAACTCCATCGCGATGTTGAGGTCGGCGCATGCTTGACGGAACGGAGAGCCGGTATAAACCGCGCTGCGATCGGCACGTATGCGTTGGATGGCGTCACCCATGCCGAGCACTGCCGCATCATGACGTTGATGGATTGCTCGGACGGCATCGTCCTTGGTGCGCATAGTGATTGCGACCTTCACGCCAGTGTAGGAATCCACTGCGCCGACGACATGCTGCGCCACAGTTACCGACGGGCAAGGTCCCTTCCAGTCGTCGATGACCACGAGCACGTATGGCGCTGTCGCGCGTGGGGAGCGCTGCCGGTTGACCGACTGCCGGTGGGACTTAGCATGGATGCATGCTGGGCAGATGTCCTCTGGTACTGGGCCGAGTTTCGGGATGCCGATGGCATGCTGCTGGGTGAGTGCCATGTGGCGTGCGCAGCAATGACCAAGTCGAAGATGCCACAGGGAGTAGGAAGCCGTCGGAGATGGCAGCATCATGACCCCATGAGAGGGGTCGCGGATGGGAAGAACCTGGATGCCGTATAGGCCTGTGGTGCCCGGGGTTAGGGCTGAAGGTGGATGGCTGCACCATCCGGGGTAGTGATTATGTTGTTGAGGAGGCGGCTGAAGTAGAAGGAGTAGCCCTGCTTGCTGAGTTGATGGGTGCTGAGGAGGCGGCTGATGTAGGTGAGGCCGACATTGGAGGTGAAGTTGGGAGTATGGTAACAGTCTCGCGCCACAATGATATGTGGCATGCCGGTGATGTCCAGCGTTGGTGCTAGTGTGTTGCCGATGCCGATTGCCGGTTGCCCGAAACCGCCCACCAAAAACTGCTTCGCTGCAAGAATATCCATGTAGTATATGTAGTCGGTACGGTGGCGTGGGCGTGAGAGGATGCGCCTGAGTCGATGAGCACCCATGCCTCCCGTCGCTGTTGATGGAGATGCCGTGCGATATGTGGCAGACAGGGATGACTGGTTGGGCGGTGGCGGCGCCCGAGACAGCCTTGATGTAGTTGCGCATGACGTTGAGATCGATGTTTCCGCCGAGAAGGTTGCGCAGTGCCATCTCTCGGAAAGGTGAGATGTGGACAGATCATCCAAGGTGAAGCCCAGCACGGCGCGAGTGCGTAGAGCGGCAGGGGGTTCGCGCCATCTGCCATTGTCTGCCCATGACCGGGGGCCATCATGTTCGTAGACCATGCCAGCGCCCGGCTGACCGTTGGTCTGCATGCGAAAGGCGTATGAGCCGGGGCTGCGACGAACTTCGGAAAGTAGTCGGTTGTCACCACTGGAGTAAAGTGGGGAAACTTGGAGATCAGAGGTCCCACCCGCAGGGGCCGGGGTCGGTGAGCTCGATGGCGTTGATGTTGTTGACGTAGGTCTGGATGTCTGGTTTTGCAGCGATATTGGTCCACCGGAGGGTGTCGCGGTGAGCTGCTGAGCCGCAGGCGGTCGCGCGCATGATGTTGCCGGTTCCAAGTGAGGAGAGTATTTCAGGGAAGTCCAGCGCGCCTAAAACATTCTCCACAATGAAGCGCACTGGTGTGGGCTGTGTAGTCAGGTAGAAACGGATGAAACCGATGACGGAAGCAAAGGCCCGAGGGCCATGGTCCTGCCAACCAAGGCGTGAGCCCGCGCGGGACCATGGTTGACACGGTGGGCCTGACACGATGAGGGTGACCGGGCGCAGGTGCTCCAACTCCGTGATGGTGATGTCGTTGACGTTCATGGGGGTCATGGCATGACAGTCCTGAAATGCTGATGGAGGCAGACGGTATGGGTGCTTGTTGCTGATGACATGTAGGCGATGTGTCCACATAGTGCGAGCCTCGGTTGATGGGTCGGCGCCGGTGATCTTGTGGATGGTGAAGCTGTATTCTACCAGAGCCTCTACCTCAGATGCTGATGGGCCATGGCACGGCGAAACGAGATGGTCGATGACCAGAGAGGTTGGTAGCTGGAGAATCGGGGCAGCGGTGAGGAGCGGTAGCGTTGGTGGTGGGTCGCCACACAGGACGCCATGCTCCGCATGAAGGACGTGGGACGCCAACGCCGCCGAGGCCGGGAATGTGGGTGAGGTGAGGCATAGGGGTTGGGCTGGGGTGGGGGCGGGTTGAGGGCGTTGCATGGGGTCATGTAAGTCATTCTCCGCGTCGTCGTCGCCCCCCCCCTCCTGCGCTCCGGTGGCCGCCCCTCCTGGGGCTGCGGTGGTGCAGGTGAGCATGATGGGCATGCTGCTGTGGTGCTATGCCGTCGGGGACACACCCACGAACGGGTAGGCCTCCTGGTGTCTTGTCGGCCTCTGGTCGGAGTTGTTGTTGGCCTGCGGATGTCCCTGGTTCTGATGTCCGGCTGGGGAGACGAAGCCGACCGGCTGCGGATGCCGCTGCATGCCGTCGTGGCCGCCCTGGTTTGTCCAACGTTGATGCCGCTGGGGTCTGTCCTGATTGGTGCGGTTGTTGTCGTAGAAATGCTGACCTGGCGGCGCGTGATGGTTGTAGTTGTCGCACGGGTTGTGGCCATAGCTGTTGTGGACGTGACGTTCCTCAGGCGCGCTGATGGCGGTCATAGTGAGGGTCGTTCATGGTGCTGGTTGGCGTGCTGTCACCTAGGATACGCAAGCCGTTGGCATGGCGCATGGCCACACATTGCTGCTGGGTATGGCCTGGACGGTCACACTGTATGCAGACGACGTTGGGCCTGGTGGCGTGGTGCGGGTCCCTGGGGTTGTAGCAATTGAGGTTTGGCGGGCACGCGCGGACGCGCGGCTCACGCTGACGCTTACGCGCCTCCATGTTCTGTCCGGCGCTGATGATGGTTGCCAGCTTCTCGTTGACAGTGGCCGCCGAGATGGTGGTGTCGATGATATGATCGTAGTCTCGGCGAAGTCCTTGGATGAGGTAGTTGGTGGCCACGTACTCGCAGGTCCACTGGCCATGTGCCTTGTTCAACAACTTCCAGGTAGGTAGCGCCGAACATACACCTGAACTGGCTCATTTGGGAGCTGGCCTGGTGTGATCTCCTCCTCCAAACGCTTGCGCTCCTCCATGGCCGAGCCCTTGAGCTCATCAGTGAGAAGGGCCTTCCAGGCTTCATATCCACATTTCCTGGAGTCCATGCTGATGATGCTGACGATAGCCAGTGCCATGGGATAATTTGCGGTTGCGTGGCGCGGGGCTGCCAGGAGAATCATTTGTTCCTGACGGGTGTCTTTGCCCCTGATGGTGTCCAAGTAGCCGGCGCTGCCGAGAGAGATGTTGATGGCTTGAGCGTTGTCCCGCGTAGAGGTGGTGTCTTCCCAGATGGGGACGTTCTTGAGGTCGAGTGTCGGCTTCAATGCAGCCGGCTTGATCTGCTGGATGTCAGTTGAGTCACTGTCTGATGCACCGTCCAGGCTGAAGGCGTCGTCAGAACTGGTATCATCACGGACGTCAGGTGGTGGTGGAGCGCTGCTAGGGTCCGTCTTGATCGCACTCTTCCGAGCCAGATTGGCTAGGGGGGTGTTCATCACGCCGATGGTGATGCTAGCAGATATTGTGGAAGGATGATATTGTGCTGGAAGATGTATAAGTGTAGGGGTGGTCGGGTGGGAAGAAAATCTCGTCGCACGTCGCCGTCGACCGTCGAAAGCTGTCGAGGGTCGAGATACACGCAGGTTGAAGCCTCTAGCAGGCGTCGAGCACGGGGCAAGACGTCGAACCAAAGGAGAGGGCCCGAAAACCTGTCGGAGGGAGATTGTCTAAAGTGATGGCTGAGTGGCACTGTCACCGGGAGGAGAGTCGGCGAGAGTCGGCGTGCACGCGTCGAATCACGTCGAGTGCCAGCAAGCAAGATGCAAACTTGGAAGGCAAAGGGATGTTGTGAGCCGTGGGCGATGGACGAAAGGTAGTCGTTGTCACCGTAGTGATGGATGAGCGGCACTGTCACTGGAGAGAGTAGGTGAGTCGGGACTTTCTGGGAAGAGCAGTTCACATAGAGAAGATGCGGATTTAGGGTACCGAGGTACCCTGGGTCCAACAGAATCGTCGCGACCCCGCACGCCTGTACCGCTTCCGCATTAACTGTGTTGAGGACCAATAGTTTGGACACTCGTCCATGTCGCACTCTTTGAGCTTTGCTCAAAGGGCTCGAAGTTGAAGGGCTCGTTGAACTCGGCCCATCTGAGCCTTACAATGAGCAGGATGCCATGGTGGGCGCGAGCGTGGGGATGGCGGCAGCTACGCGTTGGGCGGTGTGCGGCTAAGTTGGCAATGCGGCGGCCCGATGTAAGGATAACGGATTGCGCGTGTTTCAAAGCACAACGGTGTGTACAGAAATACCGTAGTCGTTACAATACATGTAGTGACAGGGCATGTGAGAGGATTACCAAACCTACAAGACCTAGTGACCCTTCCACCAGACATCATCACCCGGGTACATGTCACCCGATGCGCTACATGCCACCTGATGCGCACCGTCACCTTGATGTCCAGCTCACACATGTGTCACCCCCCGCAGCACAGCTTTGTAACCATTCTTCCACATTCCACAATATTCGTTTCCCGGGAACCTCTTTAGCTTGCTGAGCTCCGCGGCATCTCACACACCTTCTCCCCACATTTGGTGCATTTGATGCTTTCACCTACCGATCGTCACTCTCGTGAACCTCGCGCACCTGTAGCGATCAATTTGCCGACCCTCATCATGATGTACCGAGACTGTTCGATTACGACCGGAAACGCCAACATAAAAGTTTCGAACCTGCTGTGAGCGGTCACCACCCTCGACCACTACCTTGTTGGGTAGTTCTTCCTTCCACCTTGTTGTGGTCGGGGTCGCACTTTACCGATATGCCCAGTTGCCATTCAAAATAAGCGTTACGAGTCGTTCTTTTGCGAGGGGGGCGAAGTCAGAGATTACGGCCCGACCAAGCCGCTACTTTTCCTTTTGGCGACACTCACAACGTTGTCACGACCAAGAACGAGCACACTTGCTGCAACGTTCACTTTTCTTCACTACCCAGTTTCATAAAGCTGACCATCTTTGTTCACTATCGTTTTGCAGCTTTTGGCCACCCGTAAATCGGCAATTACCGTTCGGGCGACGTCTTACGACGGCACGGCGCCCCCATCTGTTTTTCACCTTCCAACAAAACTCGGCGACCTTTCGCTACTTCACCTTACTACCGATACCACTATCCTACCTCAAATCAGTAGTCACGTGTTGCGACTCACCACCTGCGAATACCTCCTAATAGAACATCGTCGAGCGTCGCGCCGACAGACCACCAGTAAGTCTATTAGACTATAACCCAACAGCTTGTTCGTCGGAGCGCCAGTGATGTTGCTGTGCTGCTGCGAAAATATCCTTGACAAACGGCTTTTGAATTACAACCCGACCTATCAACGACCCTACACTCGTAGCGCCAGTTTGTACTACTAACCTCATCTTCTTTCAGTCCGTGACCTTTCCCGTGATCTCGACGACGACCAGCTAGCCACCCTGCAACGACCGACCTTGCAGCGAGTCGGCGACCGACCCTGCAACGACCGACCCTGCAACGACCTACCATGCAACTACTGCGCAATTACGGCCGGTGGGATGACCTTTTCCGACTTGTGTCACACCAACCAATGAACCCTGCAGAATCTGTGTCACTTAATATATATGTCCGAATGTACCATAACCAGCCTCGACATGTTGTCGAGATACCGATTGTCGCTTATTTACAAGCACGGGCGGTGCTGCCATACCCGATCGTCTACGGCCGATATAATATTCACACTATATTCACATCGGTGCACACCGCCGCACACCGCCGCACAACGCTGCGCGCGCACATTCGTCGCGCACATATACGCGCGCCCTACCGCACATATTATCCCGGATTCACTCGGTGAAACCGCGTATTCATTACGCCGTGCTACTTCAACAATAAACATTGCGAAATTACACCGACACAATGCCGCACCGACTAGCTCTTGACAATACGTGCATATAAATAGTAGTGGCGCGCTGCTCCTCGCCTCCGATGTGTCGTTGACTGCTGCGGAAGGCGGTCGTCGACTGGGTGTTAGTTTCTCCACCTCGGCCGCCCCCCCCCCCCCCCCCCCCTTCACCGCTCACAACGCCATGGCAGACCTCGCCCCCCCGGGCAAAAGTGGGCGGCGAGCCTTGTTGTCTCGCGTGTCCGCGCCGCCGGCATCGAGGAGGACGAGAAAGACATGAGGAAACGCGTGACAAGGTGGGCGCGCAACAAAACACTCCATCCTCCACATTAGCACGCACCCACTCGTGGCTAACTTGTGCCGCGCGCAGGTTCGTCCGGGAGCGCCGTAAGGCCCACCTCAACGCCAAGGCTTCCACAGTGCCAGCGGCGCAACTCGTGGTGGCCGAGGAGGCCGCATCCTCAGCCGCTTAAAGGCGAAACGATTGTGGCTTGTTGTGGGCGTCTGGGCACAGGGGGCGTCCCGACGCCAAGGTAAGGAAGCTCATGGCGGCGTCGTCGACGGCACAGCCTCCCGGGGTGGTGAAGACACTGACGGATGACAAGAAGCGGAAGAGGCCAGTGAAGAAGCGCCGAGGTAAGAAACTGACGGTCGCGGAGTCGGAGGCGGAGTCGGAGGCGCAGGCGGAGGCGGAGGCGGAGGCGGAGGCGGAGGCAGCGAGATCGTCGAAGCGGAGGGTCCCCCGGGCACGCAAGAACAAGAACAAGCAGTAGCCCCCGCCCCCTTACCCCCCACCCCTCACTCCCCCGGCGGGAGCGGCGGGCGGCGGGGGGGGGGGGGGGGGGGGGGGGCGGCGGGGGGACCCGCCCGCGGGGGGACGCCCGCCTCCCCCCCCCCCCCCCCCCGGCCACATTCCCGGATGGCAGCTGTCGCGAATATTGTAATTCAAACATTCTTCGGCAAACCGCTGCCTGTCCCCGCCCTCCCCCTCGCGAATATTTATGTAACGTGAGCACTCTTTGGCAAAACATGGCAGCCAAACCGCCCGTCTGATGACCTTTGATCGGACGGCGGGCAGGCCCCTAGCCGAATAGTACGGCTGCGATTTGCGCTCCCATGTACTAATAGTCGTAGTTATCCATAGGACGACTCGTCATCGCGCCCGGGTTCGTACTAGATACCCGGTACCGGCTTAATAAATATATCGCGTACTACCCGGTACTACACGGACAACCTCGCACCTGATACTTCAGTGCCATGTAACACATCACACGTCATGTACGACTACCACAATGATTACAAAAAGGATTTATCGCCCGCCGGCAATAACGCCGGATGTACTCGCACGTAACTGGATGGACATGCCGCCACCAGCAGCAGCTTTCACGGACGATAATAGTGGTACCGGTACGGTAGTGCTTCGTCACCCGTATGTCACATCTGAATCTCACAGTGCGACATAACCAACCTCGACCAATTGTCGGGATATCACCGCCAGTTGGCGACGACAGCCAACAATACCATACGTGCAATCATCCTTCAAGTCAAACCCTTTAATCTGACTTTTCAAATAGAATAACCTTTCCGACCCTTCAAGTCGAACATTTGAAACTGACTATCCAAACGGAACGATCAAACCGATCCTTAAAGTCGGACTCTTCAAACGGAGCCCTTCAAACCTAACCTTCGAGTCGAGCCCTACAAAGTGACCCTTCAGACGTAATCCTTCAAACGAGCCATTCAAATCGAACCCTTCAAACTAACCTACAACGAACCTATTACAATGAACACCAATATCAAACCATATAGATGTCTCAAATTCGACAGCTCTGAATCCTCAGTCAAGTTATGTTCACACCTCACCACCTCTTGCCGTGTGCTTTGTTAGAGAGAGCTAAACCTTAGGTTATTTGAGATGCTTTAAATTATCGACAGGTCGATAGCATTTTGATATCATCCACAAAATATACCTAGCGTACTATATGTTGTCACACCAACATGTTGGCCCTTCATCGTTTGAACGGTCTTTATCAACACTTCAAGCACCTCGCAGTCACATTAATCTTCAACAAAAATTGTACTGCTGACATTGCTAATAAGGATTTGTTTCCCGTGGCAATTGCCATGGAATTGTTCAACCAGAAGACTAGAGTCTGTCTTTATTATTACCACAATTTTGTTCAGAAACTGACCTTAACGAAGCACAAAAATAGATCAAAATCACGGAGCTATATTGTTATGATGTCTTGTGTTCTCTCGTGATGTCTCATCTCAAACTGTCTGCAACCCAATACCAACACATGCATGAACAAAGGGGGCGCATGATGACTGGGCCAACTATGTAAGTGGTGATTTGGATGCGCTCAACTAGTATCCCCTTGGGGATGCCCTCGGTGTGGGTCATGGTGCTGACTGCCCTTGCAGTTATTGCAAATTCATCACTAGCTTGAGACCATACAAGCGCTCGATAGACATTCGCTTGCCTACCTAGGCACAGTGTCTTAGGCCGCCTATGCAATGCCAACAGGGCCGGCAAAATGCACAGCGTGCTATTTTGCCAACCTATACATGTTTGGTAGACAATACGACAATACCAATCCCAACCCAAACCAACAGACTGAACTGACCAACTGAGTGGCTGGTCGTCAACTGGCTGAATTGCCCACCAACCGCCTTAATTGGCGGAACCAACCGCCTTAACTAGCTAAACCAATGACCAATCAACACAAGTCATACCAAAACTGAACACTGCAACCTAGCCGAAAGTCCGCTGGAACAAACCAATTAGCTGGCTACCGGTGCATTTAATACACAACCCCCCCCCCCCACAACTGACCACACCTATAAAAATATACTTACAATAAATAATACCTTACCATAATACCTTACCATCGTATATGTGATGATGATGAGTAGTACACTTTTCCACAAAATTAGCCTTCCCGAGCCGGTTGCACTTATGTCCCAGCTTGGACGGAGTTTCAGACCCCGACGGCACAAACTACTCGTAACCATCACGTTTCCTTCACTCTCGATTGGTCCCTGCTTGGACGGAATTGTTTTCCCGACTTAGCACAAATGAACCAACCGGCCTTCATGTTAGCTATCAATAATTACAAGTAATATATGTCGATATTCGACGCAATATTACCTTTTCCGTGATGGTTGCCTGCAATTGTCACAAGACCCTTCAAACGCTGTAAAACTCTGCACAAGCTGATACCTCTCTCGCGAGGAGGTAGGAATAGGGGGGGTGTAGCATCGCCGTCATGCCCCCCCCCCCCCTCCCCCCGGCGCTTCACTGTAGGGTTGTTTTCACTAGAGGTGTGTTCACTACGGGGGGAATGTCACTGTATACTTATGATAAAAATGCCTTCATATATATTGTATACTACAAAGAATGTATGTTGCTGATATTTGACACAATACTATGTTGATACTTGACACTATATCACCTTTTTCTGGCTTGTTGCCTGGAATATCACAAGACCCTTCCCACTGTGCAAAACCCTGCAAAAAATTATAGTTATGTCGCGGGGAGTAGGAATCTGAGAGGATGTCCAAGCCATAAAAAACATAGTAACCTTTCACCCATTAACATGTAGACATGATGACCCGGATATTTTTTCACTCGATGCGCTACTTGTCACCCGATGCGCACTGTCAGCCGATTGTTCAGCTCTCATATAATATGTCACCCCACGGCACAGCTTTGTAACCATTCTTCCACTGACCTTAATTTTGATGCAACATTCTTTTCCCGAGAACCTCTCTAGCTTGCTGAACCCTGCTGCCTCTCACACACCTTCTCCCTACATGTGATGTGTAAGTGTGTAGCAACACAGTACCACTATGAGTAGTGGTATTGTGGTACTGGGTTATAGAGATACTAACGCAGTATTTGATGCAATGCTTTGACTGAATGCGCCAGAATCATAAAGCATTGAGCTTTTGGGTTGGATTGGTGTTTGATGGACGAATGGTGGCCTGGCGGAGATGAGTACATGTGTGACTACATAGAGGCAGCACGCATCCGGCATTTTTCATTTCTTGTAATAACCGACAACCATCACTCCGGTTGCACACTACTGAGACTGCATATTGTGACAACATGGCATACTCTCTGTACGGGTACTGTATGATCGTAGAATCATTTACGTACGAGTACCTGGCTCCTGTATATAATTACATGAGCTAGCAACAGAAGGCGATATCGGAAATCACCAAAATAAAAGGCAATCAGAAAGGTCCTCTACATCGACTAGAGGGTGGAAGCAGTAACATGAGAAGACGCAGAGTGGGCACGAGCACACGCATCAGACTTGGCCATCTGCACACCGGCAGAGAGAATGCCGCCCAGGGTACCATGCACGCAAGCCGAGATCCGCTGCAACAGCCCCCGCCGTGTGCGCGACAGGTGACAGCGGAACTCAGCGGGTTGGCCGGCGACAAAGTTTCGAAGTGCCTGAACGGATTGACCACGAAGAAAGCAAGAGGTCGGGGCGGAAGGACCGCCAGGGAAGTTGCGCACAGCCAACAGCACCGCGAAGATGTAGACCACAGTCAAAGCGGACTTCCCGAGTCGGCCGCGGTCCTCAACCACAAAAGGGTAGTACCGGTGAACACCCTGCACTGGGGCGGAAGACGCCCGGTCCGCTGCCAACTTAGCATGCTCCGCCTCGGTCGCCGCGATTCCCGGGATGCACCAGCGGGGGTCGTTGCTCCAAGTGGGGGTCGTGGAGGACACGCACGCGAAGTCGATCATGTAATCGCACGCTGCCCCTCCCCACCCCGCCAGCGTCAGGTCCGACGGCCGCGAGCGGTCCGCCGGGCGCAGCCCACTCGTCTCAAGGGTCAAGTCGCCGGCTCCCGAGCGGTCCCGGTCAAGCACCGCCCCCGCATCAATTGCCACAGATGCCCACAGATTCTTCAAAGCGGTATGCATGCGGTGCTTGTAGTTCGCTACGGGGCATATGGGTAGATGATCCACGATGAAATCCGTAGCGCTCCGGTTCGAGCCATCCGTAGAGCGAAGCCATAAGGGATCAATACCACACGTTGGGCCAGGGCAAGTGACAAGCGCGGAACCTCCGCGCGGGCAAAGGCCCAGTACTCGCGCAGCGGCGGCCGCATAAGCAGCATGGGGAATCTTGCGGGCGGACTCGTGATCCGACTGGAAAAGCGATAGGGAGCCCGGCCCGCACGCGCTGTGCAGGCGCAGGGTATCAAGTCGCGAGGCCGCTGCACCAGTACGTTGGAAGCTGAGATCGAGGGCCACGAAGTCACGCAAGCGAATCGCACGGCTGAGGTGGCGTTGGACAACCTGGCTCCTGTATCGTATGTGTGCGCGCGTGTGTCACGCGCCATAGTACGAGTACTAGTTGATGATGAATCATGAGATAACTCCTAGTGGTACCGGTACAATGTACAGTAGTAGTTACGGGATAATACGCATGTGCGTACCCGTAGCAAGCATATATGTTATGTGCCTGCCTCTGTAACATCAGTTGCATACTTTGTATAAACTGATGTGTCAACTACTTGTGCGGAGGTCTCTAAGCGACTACCTCATGTTCGTCACTTCAAGAGGCACAACTCTCCACGGTGGCGCGCTTAGCAGTGCGCGTGCCGCTTCGTGGTGACTTGCTGCGAGCTAGCCAGGCATATAAATAGCGATAGGTGGTGACAACATTGTAACCATTGTTTCTTTCTCCCTATGTCGTCTCTAGTTCCACGCCCGCCTTGCCTTTTGCGTGTGTGAGGGGCGAGACTGCCGCACTGGTGTCGGAGCTGGCGTTGCGCTCCTAATGCCAAGCTTCCACTGCTCAACTCGTGATACCTCGACTGAATAGTTCGACATGTCTGAGTCGATGAAGTTTGCTGGCAAGAGCCGAGACCAAATGTTCAACGAGGAGAATTCAGTCGACCTGTCGACTACTGAGGTCTGTGCGGCCGTGGTGGTTACTTATGGCAAAGGCCACTCTGTCGAACGCCAAGTGGTCTTAACGACTGAACCAAATGCTAGTTCGACTCTTTTCTTACCAGTCGGAAAGTCAACATCATGTGATCTTACTCTGCGCGGCACGGCTGTGCGGAAACTCCGTGAGGAAACTGATATGTTTGTTCCATCCTGAGGACGATTTAGAGCTATTCGACGTTCTGATCATAAATGGCATGAAGTGTTCCCTCTATGCTTTTAAGCTCACGTCCAGACAAATATCCAGTGAGATGCGCACGCCTGAAAGGTCACACGCTCTGGTAGTCATCTCTCACCTCGTCGTTGCACCAGGAGCTGCCCCTGGCGAAGAGTTAGATCCTAATGACGATAATGCTCCAGTTGGCGTCGAGCGTATCTTTCCTGAAAGTATCACCCTAAACCCTGAGTCTGAGGATTCGTACTCAATCAGTATTGCCGTAAGCAAGCGCGGCAAATTTGTCCCGACTACTGCGTGGTACCTTCCATCTCTGGTTCATACGGCTGTTAGCGATACCTGAGCGACGATCTATTGCAAGACTGTACTAAATGGCTATTGGATGAATCGTCCGTACCCATAACTTCCTCAACAGTTCGCATTCGGATATGATGCTGTGGAATCATTTACCTGGGATGCCGTGAACCGGTTTCTAGTTGTGGACCCAATGGTGATTGATATGGGCAAGATGGTGATTACCGATGTGCCGTGGTACGAGGCTCCTAATGCTCAACTAACTGAGTCGCTACGTAAATCGGCTCAAGCTCAGCCTAAACAAAATGGTGAAGATGTTCTTAAGCTGGATGTATGGCTTACTGGACTGCCAGAGCATCGGTACTGTGGGACTGAAGTCTACGACTACTACCGGACTCGCGTATTCTATGCAAACACTAAGTGACAACTTTCAACGTTGGTGGCAAGGATTCGACTTGAAGTCGTCTTCGCTTCGCCCGACTATGTTGTGGAGTTTGTCAAAGCTGTTAGGGAGTCATCTTTGATGCATGATATTGTTCATGATGCATGTATTGAATGAGTTCGATGGAATCAAACATGTGTCGGCTGGCCCTCATGATTCTCCAATGGATTATCGAGACATGTTTTCAATGACATCCTGGCAAGGACAAAGCTGACCTTCCTTGATAAGTTCCTAGTTTTGAAGTTTGCATGTGCACTGAGTCATACAAAGCTCAAGGAGATGGCTCACAAGTTTGTGACTGAACAAAAACGTGCTGGACATTCCTTAACTCTCAATGAACTGCAACAGCATGCAAGAACAATGGTTGATAACAACAAGTCACTTGGCAATGCGACTATGCCAGTTGATAATGGACATCCTGTTGGTAATGGAAATGTGGACAGTACTCTAAGAAGAAGTCCAAGATGATCAACATGAACAAGCGTAATCATGGTGATAATGCTGCACCAGGCGCAAGCAATGGACGCCGCAATACAGGTGCCAAGAGACACAAGTCTGGCTATACGAAGGGCAAGGGCAAGACCTCTGTTGCACCTGAAAAGAAGATCATTGATTATCTCAACCATGTCAAGATGCATGAACCGGAGAAGTATGCTAAGCATATTCCTGCTAAAAACATGTGGTGAGGCTCACCTTCGGAAGGACTGCCCTAAGATGAAATATAGGGGTGCCCGCATTCTAATGATGTCACACCTATTTCATCTTAGTAGGCGGGATGTAAATGCAACTCAGTAGATAGGGATGTAAATGATGTTTGTATTACATCATGCTGTCCAATAACTGTCAAATCGCATGATTGTGAAGTTACTGATGCCGATATTTTATTGGCACCTGAGATATCTGGATTATTGACTAATGCACGTCTGAGTGGCGATATATACCTATGACACGTACATATTTGAGTGACGATGTCGTAATCTCCGATTAGGCAACTACGATTAAATGTTCCGGTTTAGCTGGGAATATCTCCGGAATGGGGGGGGGGGGGGGGGGTTCGTTACATTATTCGGTGCCACTACGTCAGAACCGAAAAGCACTGCGTAATGTACTGGGAATCACGCGCGCTGTGCCCGCTGCGTGCGTACGGCCGCCAACCCGTACGCCGACTCGGCGCCGCGGCGGTCCAGCTACTGCAGGCGCCCGGCGCGCGATGTCGCAGCCACATTCAAACTCCCCGCCGACTCGCCCACATCACTACACCGCAGCAGCCCAGCATGACTGCCCCACCAGACAAGCTTGTGCCTTTGATTGATGGCCACAGTGCGAATCCTCTCGCCTGGTGGGAGCGCCAGGGCAGTAGTGAACAATAAATGGTTTCTACGCTCGGAGGCCTGGCTATATCAACACGATGCGACGGCGCTGCTCACCTGGATCTTGGAGACGTGCGAGCTGAAGGACGAGGCTGAGCAGTTGTCGACGTGCACCCTGCGCATGGAGGCTGTGCGTCAGCCTTTGGCGCAGCGCTCTACCAACTGGGGGCAAGGGGCGTCGACGCAGCTCGAGGCTTGCGTGGGCCAGTGCTGCACCTGCTTCTT
Source organism: Tetraselmis striata (assembly GCA_006384855.1). Taxonomy (NCBI): domain Eukaryota; kingdom Viridiplantae; phylum Chlorophyta; class Chlorodendrophyceae; order Chlorodendrales; family Chlorodendraceae; genus Tetraselmis; species Tetraselmis striata. The sequence continues at coordinate 102,838 of VCJN01001126.1, read as the reverse complement.
GGAGGCGAAGGCCCCTGTGTCTGATATTCTCGACGCTGTCCACACCTCCACGTTCCGTTTCATCGTCACTGTGCTTGCAACCGCAGCACCGCGCGTCCCGGAGCATGGTTTCCACGCTGCATCACGGAATGCGCTAGATGCTTTGTAGATGTTGCGAAGTGGCAGCCCTCATTCATGGCCAAGGAGACAGAGAGGGCTGCACGCGCAGCTGCAGCACATGAGGATGGCGCTGGCAGAGGTGGCGTTGGCAAGGGCAAGGGTGGCAGAGGCGGTGGCAGAGGTAACTCCAAGCGAAAGGAGAGGGACGCCTTGATGCCCCCAACGCCTCAAAGATTGTCAATTGTGGCACAAGCACAGACTACCATGGCAACATTGCCCGTGGAGTGGTGTTGTGCAAGGACTGTGACAAGCCCATGGTAATCTTCTCACACAATGCACCCCGCAGATGTGCCCCGTGACCACTCTGATGGCTCTGAGCCCATTGAGGAGGAGAAGCTGGAGTGCAGACGCATGGCAGCAGCAGCTCTGCAAGAGGCGATGGATGGGGAGTTGTATATTTGTGGTGGTCAGCCCCTACCTGAGGACCATCCTTTCCATGGTGTCTTCTACTGCTTTGATGGATTGGAGTGCGCTGATCATGTGCAACCACAGTTCTACACGACTGGTGGCAGAAGCACCACCTCTGCCACATGGGCACAACTAGATTTGTGTGCAGTGTGTGTTGGCGCCTCTGGCCAGCCGGGCAGCATTGACGAGGAGTTGAACTACTCAATTATGTTGCCAGTGTGCGCTGATTGCCTCAGCAAGGGGGCCAAGTACCCTGTCAGGCGTGCCTGCAACAACGCTAGGGCCAGGCAGGCATTAAGAGATAGGCGTGTGGCCAGGGCGCAGGCCCATCAGGGGAGGGAAGAAAGGCAGGCCAGGTTGCAAGAGATTTACAACCCAGGCGCCGCGGCCGCTTTCCAGGAGGCAATGATTGAAAATTAACTTGTTACATTGTATGCTTCTATAACAATTGCACCCAACGGTACCTAATTTGCCTCTAGTATGTATGTTGGCACAGAAATCCATGGCTATAGCGCTCCAAGGGCCTTGCCCCCCCAAAGTTTTGGGCGCCGTGGACAGGGCCGAATTGGCATGTTGCATGAATTGTGCTTTAAATGTCCATGCCCTTCGCTATATTCACTTGACAAGACCCAGGGGGATGTAAGAAGACATCCTAGCCACACTCTGGTCGAGTTTGATAAAAACTAGTAGTCTAATGCCCACTTTTTAGCTGGCCAGGCGCTAATGAACTTTTCGGGGGGGGTGGCAAAATTGGGGGGGGGGGGGAGCTAAACCGGAACACTTAATCGTGCTCGCCCTATAGTAACGACCTTGCTGAGTCGCCTACTAATGAGAACTCGAATATTATAGGCGAGTCCAGTACGACTTTGCCAGTAACCCATGTAACGGGTACTCGGAAAGTTTCGGCTCATCGTCGCGTAAAGGCTATATGGCGCCGTATCGTGGACTCCGCAAAAGTTGCAGATTCTAGCGTTAACGTTGGTGAACGTGCGTGCATCTGATATGAGTATATAAATGAATGTGATGCTGTCAATGCGACTGATCCATCATTTTGGAGTAATCAAAGGCAAAGTTTGCCTCAGATTGCTTCCTTGACTCGTTGGAATGACTCCAGGCCATCGTTAAAAGTTAATGTGACCATTAACGATAATGCCGTTGTGGATGCACTAGTTGATAATGCGGTATCTTTGGATTCCATATCTAAGGACTTTGTGCGCAGAAACAACTTGCAGATACAAAAGTTGAAAGCTAAAACACCTGTCCGTTTGGCTAATGGTCAACGTGTCTCATCTTGCCATACAACTGATGTGTCTCTGTCTGTTGGAGGACATGTATTTGAGGAGTATTTTATATAATGCACGAGCTCAAAGTCTCTGACATTGTGTTGGGTCTAACTTGGCTTGATGAAGCGCAAGTTACCATTAAGTATGGTACTGAACGTATCATGACTTTAATGGATGGAACCCATGTACCGGTTGTTATAGTGGATCGTACTCCTGCACGTAGCATGATTGCTTCCACTAAAGTGCAAAAGTTGATGCGCAAAACTGCTCGTGCGTCTAAACATACTGTAGATGCATGAGCGCCGTCCATTGTTCCTCGGGAACGTCCCAACACACTTTTGCTGAATTCTATGTCGTTGAAATGTCGGTTACAAAGGATGATCGTAACCTACATTTAGACAATGCTATGACACCAGAGCAAAAGGATGCTATTCGTCATTTGTTTCATGACGAGCTCCCTGAAATATTGCGTCCAGTCAACATGCCGCATGTTCATCGGCCATGGGATCACAAAATTGAGTTCACTCGCATCAGTATGAAACGCCAAAGACTTAATCGTTTGTCTCATGCTGAACGCACTGAATTGGATAGCCAACTCCAAGATGCGATTCCCGCTGGACTTGTTCGTCCTAGTCAATCTGAGTTTGGTTCGTCTATTCTTTTTGTTAAGAAAGCAGATGGATCCCTTCGGTTATGTGTTGATTTTCGTGGGCTGAACGAGGACACTCGAAAGGATATGCATCCTTTGCCACGAATTGATGAAACGTTGGATTCCCTTCGCAATGCCCGTTGCCATACCCATCGGGATTTAAAATCAGAATATTGGCAGGTTACCATTGCAGAGAAGGACATCCACAAAACAGCGTTTCAGACACATGATGGTCTATGGGAATGGACTGCAATGCCATTTGGTTTGTGCAATGCCCCAGCCATCACTTTTCAGCGCATGATGAATGACATCTTGAGACCATGTTTGCATGGCATTGTGGTGGTATATCTGGATGATATATGTATCCGCCCCAGTTCAGGTTCATGTCGGTGACGCACAGCGCTCCCGCATTTTTCTTTGCGTGCCCCTGGCTGTGATCAACGTCGACGCAAATTTGCAACTCTGGGAAGAGTACCTCGTAGCAATCCATAATTGCCTCAACTTGCTCAGCAAACCTTCGTGTGTCCGCCACACACTTGTGCCGTATCGCAGGTACATGAGCCCAGGACTCGCCTCCAAAGGCGGCCGTGGCGGGAGCTGCTCAACGCGCCAAGCATCGATCTTGTCCGGCGCGGCAGGTGGGAGCTTGAGCCCCTAGCCAAGTAATTATCTCGTCAACATAAGCTGACACCATCTCGCCAGTGCCCTCGCCCTTTTTGTAGAGCGGAATTTTGTCGTTCGCTACCCAAACACGCTTGGACCTTGCGAACGCCTTGAAAGCGCTCTCGCCCTACCCGCTTATGAGCAGTGGCATGTTGCACCTGCATACATGTCACTGTCTTGGTACTTGCAATCATTGGCACCGGACGCTAGGGGTGCCGCCAACGGTAGGCTTGATCGTAGTCACGCGCCCTCCTTTGCCACTAGCACATCGACATGCCCCTCCATCTGCACCTGCCATCGAAGCTGATAACATAGAATTTATCCCGCAATATACACACCCGCGCTTCACGCTCCGGCAGCAGCACCACCCCGATCATGATAGTGGGCGTGTCATCATCATGATCTGACTCATTGTCGCTGTTGTTTGTCTGAGCCACATGACGAGAAGGAGGACCCGGACCAGAAAGAGCCTAAACAATGCAAGGCCCGCCGGGTGTTGTGATGAACTCTGGGGAGCGGATGGCCCAGTGTATCACTTAGGTAGATAGGCGGCCTTGCCATCTCCTTGCAGTGATCCGATTGACGAGCGTCCGCTTGGATCATGAGATTGAAACCCGGACGCGCCCTTGCAGAGGTTGCGTAGGGACAGCCGGGTCATCAGTCCAACCCGCGTTGATGTCAGCGATGATGCGCTTCAAGCACCCAACTGGCTCTGGCGGCGCGCCCCGTGGGGGGGGATCGTAAAGGGGTACTCGCGTTGTAATTTGCAATTTGCCTCGGGCAACAGTTTCGGCAAAGTATTACAGCATGTTACGTTCGTGTTAAAATCATAAAGACCTGGTGAAACCCTTGAAAATCATACAGGTATTGACGTGTCAAGTTTTTCTCGCGCCATCTTTAGGTCATCGTGTCTGTGCCCCAGGGATATTACAAAGCACCCTAGGGTTTTGGTCCATCGCGGGGAAATGGGGCTTCAGATCACGACGTTAAACCCTAGAACTTTCAAAGCCTAACGTACTAGCCCTAAGATTTTTCAAAAAGGTACACAAAGATTTTGACGAAAAATCTTGCACGGCGATGGTCTAGTCGGTTCCGGATTTGACCCAGGAACGGCGCGAGAACAATGTTCTAAACTAGTTTATGTGGTTTTTCTACCTGTACGAGATAGCCCTGGCGCGGCGCCCGTAGCGCGTGTGCGCGCGCGCACGATTGCGGGGGCCGGTCAGAGCCACCACCTGCCTTCACGGCGGACCGACCGGTCACTCTCCTTTGCTGTGGCACGCTCCATCGAGCGCACCACAGCAAAGTCGCGGCAATTTTGCCGCGCAGGGTGCCGGTCTTCCGCCATCGTACCATGTACGGTGAGCGACGCCTTTCGGGGCCCCCCCTGGGAGAAACCCGTTAGGGTTTGTGTGGTTAATGTACGCGCGCCGCTTGCGACGTGCTAACTACTACCCGCGAACGAGCTGCTGATTACTCGCCCAACGCGAGGAGAGGACGAAGCTGCAGCGCTTCCCCATTCAGTGGAACAAGGTCCAAGACCTTCGACCAGTGTCGACCAACAGTAACCCCTGGCTGCCCTTTCCCGTGTGGGCATGGCTCGATCTGTACGGGCCCCTACTCGGCGTAGGTGTCGCGATGCGCTCCGATTGGGGCGTATGCCGGCGTATGCCCGTCGTCTAGTACAGATTCGAGTACAAAGTGACAGTACACTGCCAGTGGCCAAGCCAGCGCCCAGTGGCACATGGCTACTCCCACGCCGCGGCACTCCTACTGTGCCGCGCACCGTGGACCCTGACGCCGACGCGGAGAGGGCCAGCAGAGCGACAGGGCGCTCTGCTCGCCCCCCTCGCGACATCCATCGCGCCAATTCCTGTACTCCCGACTCCCCTTTTATGAGACATCGCGTCCGTCGTAATCTCGGCAACTGGCAAGCCGCTGGCGCAAATCGCAGTGTTCTCAACTGGATATCCCGAGGTGTACGCGTTCCTTTCTTGGACGGGCTTGCCCCACCTTCTTTTCATCAGGGGGTGTCAATGGGGGATGCTACTCCTGCTCAACTGGAGTTTATGGACGGTGAATTGGCTCGCTTCCTGGCCGTTGGGGCCTGGGAGCGAGGCTACTGCGCAAAATGGGTGTCCCGGCTGTTCCTGGTTCCTAAGCCTGGAACAAACAAATGGAGGCTCATCATTGACCTTCGCCCCCTGAACCGCTATTGTGAGACGCGCGATCTTTCGTTTGAGACGCTTTCGCATTTACGCAACCTGGCGCGCCCTGGGGACTACATGTTACAGATGGACCTGCAAGACGGGTTTTACGCGGTTGGAATCGCCCCTGAGGACAGGGATTTTTTCACTGTCGATTACCGCGGCACTCTGTACCGACTGGCTGGCCTTCCCATGGGCTGGTCTCTGTCCCCCTATTACTTCTGCCAATTCACCAACGTCCTCACTAGGGCATTGCGTCGTAACCCGGCTGAAGCAGATGGCACACCTATTTTCCGGCGACGATTTGGCCTGCGCATGTTGCCCTACATGGACGATTTCCTGTTTCTAGCTCGGACTCAGGCTGAGGCCATCTGGCAACGTGACTACATCGAACGCCACCTCTCGGGCTTTGGTCTGCTGCGCAACCCCAACAAGGGCGTGTGGGAGCCCACCCAGAAGCTCGTGCACCTGGGGTTAGAAATTGACACATCGGGGTCACCTACTCTTCGTGCGCCCGCTGAGAAACTCGCCAGCATTGCTCGCGCGGCCAAACGCCTAATCCAACGAGCAAAACGCGATCGTCGGTGGTTGCCAGCTCGCGAGTTGGCCGCTCTCGCGGGCAAATGCCAGTTTCTCTACTTGGCCATTGCCCCTGCCCGTTTCTACCTTCGTGAGCTGCATGATGTGCTCAAGACGCGCGACTCTTGGTCCGGCCGCGTCAAGCTTACCCGCCAGCTCGAGCGCGATCTGCAATGGTGAGTGGGTGTGCCCACCCAACACAACGGCCGCCCCATTAACCGCCCCGTCGAAACCGGATACCTACACGTCGACAGTTCGTCTTACGGCTGGGGTGCCGTTTTGAACGAGCACCATGAAGCTCGGGGTTTTTGGTACGACGATGACCGCAATGCGCACATTACCCTGAAAGAGCTCAAAGCCGTCCGCTTGGCTATCGAGTCCTTCCTCCCCATGCTCCAAAACCGCCACATCCGCTTGCACGAGGATAACCAAGCAGTTGTCGGCGTCCTCACTAACCTCACCTCTCGCTCTCCACGCCTCATGGCTGAGCTACGCAAAACGTGGTACCTCATGGACACGCACGGCATCACCCTTTCCGTGCGCTACATCCGTTCTGCGGCGAATATCTGGGCTGACCGCCTTAGTCGCGAAGTTGATTGCGACGACTGGCAGTTCAACCCTCGTCGATTCGCCTCGCTCACTGCTAAATGGGGCGCCTGCACCATCGACCGCTTCGCGACTTCTGAAAACGCCCTCCTGCCCCGCTACAACGCCCGTTGGCGTGACCCGCGGTGCGAGGCCGTCGACGCCCTGCGCCTCTCCGACGCTGCATGGCGTTGCGAACGTAACTGGTGTAACCCTCCGTGGAACCTCATCGGCGATCTAGTCTCCAAACTTGAGTCCAGCGGTGCCCCAGCCATCGTCATTGTTCCCTACTGGCCTGACAAAGCTTGGTACCAGCTCCTCTCGGAGATGTGCTCCGACATGCGCTCTTGGAAGCCGCGCCACGACCTCTTCATTCCTGGCCGTACCGGCGACCGCCTTCCTGTGGGCGCACCCCGCTGGCCTGTCGTCGCCTTCAACATTCCCGCCCGTGACCCCCGCCCGTGGCCTGCTGCGCCCGGCATTTTCTAGTCGGCAAACCAGACGATCCTTGTGAAATGTTCTAAACTAGTTTATGTGGTTTCTCTACCTGTACGAGATAGCCCTGGCGCGGCGCCCGTAGCGCGTGTGCGCGCGCGCACGATTGCGGGGGCCGGTCAGAGCCACCACCTGCCTTCACGGCGGACCGACCGGTCACTCTCCTTTGCTGTGGCACGCTCCATCGAGCGCACCACAGCCCGCCCAACCCTCCCTGGCTGTGGGATCGTATGCCTGCAAATTCCTGAATATCACAACCTGTAACCAGACCTGGCATTCTTCGGCAAACCAGACGATCCTTGTGAAACTTGGAAAAAGTGAATTCGTATTTGTGTTTTCCGCCCCCGGGACAGCAGGACTGGCACCAGTGAGTGAAACCCTTGCAGCGTCTCTGCGACGGCCGTTTGGGCAGTCTTTAATTCTTTATACCCGGAGCTCCAGTGCCGTAGGGACTAGTCACTACTCGACCCAAACGTCCCAACCAGTAGCGCAGCCACCACCTCAACTACTGGCGCCACGCCCGCCAGCAGCCAGCCACGCTACGGGGCCAGACGTGGAGCGCGCAAGGGACGGTGGGTAGGAGCACCACCTGGAACCGAATAGTGCAGGTGTCCGCCAGGGCGCGCGTCGCTGCCGCCTGACGTGCTCCCAGGAAGTTCGTACTAAGGGCGCCGGCGACACAACTTCTGCGGCTCAACGGCGGTGCGGCAGTCCGAAAAATACACACTGTCTTCTGGTACACCACCCTCCTTCCTCATGATTGGTGGAGGCATGCCGGACGAGGCGACTGGGAGGCCGCCGTGGCGTGCGCTGCTGCTGGCGGGCGGCCTGCTCTTGGGTGGCGCGACGCTGCTGATTATGGGCGCGGTGGAGATGGCGTGCTGCCCGCAGGCGCACTGGGCGGCGATGCTCTTCCTCGGCGCGCTAGCCTTCGTGCCCGGCTTCTACCACAGCCGGATCGCCTACCTCGCGGCGCGCGGCGCTCGCGGCTACTCCTTCGACCAGCTGCGCGAGGTCGTTGTCTGAGCCGGCCCTGTGGTCCCTGCACACGAGTCACTACATAGAGCATCCCGGGGCTGCATAACAGAGAAATAGCGCGAGGGAGACGACGTTATCGGAGCGAACAGCGAGGCGACGCCAACCATAACGCCCCTAAACCCCCAAAGTTAAAAGGCCTTTTTTAGACGAACAAGGCGAAGCCGCTCGGCGCTTCTGCGACCCCTTCCGTCTGGCTGGACCTGTGCGGCTTCAAAGGGGGCGGCGACTCAGCCGGGAGGTGCCTCGGAGACACCCCTGTGCAGGAATTGCCGCGCTGCGGCGGTGCGATAGGGTTTCAGAGTCGACAGACACCACAGACATAGGTGCAGAGCCCCCTTACCCCCCTCCCCTTCCCCTCCCCGCTCACCTCTCATTCAGCGTTTGGTGTGGTGTGCTAAAAACCGCGCCAAGCCTGAAGGTCTTGTAAGGGGTATCAAATGGGCATCTCCCAGTCCCACAAGTACTGGTAACTGGGTACCTGATGTACCTAAGAAACCGAATACCTACATCCCCTCTGCCCTCAATAGCATACAAATTCCCATGCCTACTCAAGACGTCCTCCATGGGCAGCTCCCTCCCGTGACACATTCAGCAGCTGGTGCCGGATGTTGACTGCCAGGGTTGACCCACTCTCTCCGGTGTCTACATCTCTTGCCCCCCCCCCACCCCACCCCCTGCCCCTCCGCGTAAATAATGGCCGCTTTTTTGTACAACAAGGGAAAGGGAAGGGGGGGGGGGTTGTCGATTCCCAGCGCCCAGAGGGTGACTGACACATGGTCTGGCTGCCACCAGTGCCCCAGCCAGGTTCCAGTGTCGTTCCCTCCCCCCTCCTCTTGCCTCTCTATCCATCCCACCAGCCCTTCCTTGGCCCGCATCATGCTGGGCATCCCGGGCGCCCCGGAGGCCATGGGGCGGCTGTCGCTTTCGGAGGTGGAGCCGCCGCAGCCGGTGCCAGCAGGCAGCGTGTCGGCAGTGTCGGCGGAGGCGCGGCTGGGGCCCGGGGCTGCCTTCTTGGCGGCCGCCCCCGCCGCGGGGCTGCTAGCCTGGAGCGACGGTGCGGCGGCGGCGGTGGGCGTCCTGGGCGCCGGCGCCGCCACCCTCTCGCAGCCGCTGGGGCTGCCCCCCGGTGGCGGCCCCGTTGCCGCGCTGGCCTTTTCCCCCGCGGGCGCCGCCGCTCCGGCGTTGCTCGTGCTCGCGGGGGACACCGCCAGTGTGTACGGCGTCAACCGCCCCGCTCCCGGCGCGCCGCCCGCCGGCTCCATGCTGGGCTGCTGGCCAGAGCGCGGCGGTCTCGCCTGGCGCACCGCGGCGTGGCACCCCGCGGAGCCACTGTTTGCCGCTCTCAGCCAGGGCTGCCTGCTGCTGGGCGCCCCGCAGGTTAGCCCCCCCCCCCCCCCCCCCCCCCCTCCCGCCCCTCCCCTTTGCATATCTTATCAGATACAGGGATTGAGTGCAACGGCCCCGACAGGGCGACAAACTGCCGGAGGAGGCGCCAACCTTTGCGCCGCCAGGCCCCGCGTCCGGGCCGCTCGCGCTCGCCTGGACAGTGAGCGGCACCAGCCTGGCGGTGCACTGGGGCGGCGCGCTGGAGCTGCTCTGCTGGTGCGCGGGCGGCGGCGCCAGCGGGCCCGCCAGCGCGGCCACTCGCCAGCTCGCCACCCGCCGCCGGCTGCTGCTCGGCGTGCCGGACCAGCTGCGCGCGCTGGCGGCCGGCCCGCGCGGCGCCATCCTGGGCACCTCGGACGCGCCGCTGGCGCTCGGCTCCTGCGCCTCGCTGAACCCCATCGCCGCGCCGGCACCGCGCGCTCCGCCCGGCCCGCCCGCCCCCGGCGCTGAGGCGCTACACGCGCCCGGCAGCCCCCCCGGCGGCGTGATCGACCTGCGCGGCCGCTTCCCTGTGGAGGCCGTGAGCGTGGAGGCGGCCGCTGGGCCCGCCATCCCGCCCGGCCTCCTCCTGCACAGCGGTGGGGCGGCCGCTGCAGGAGTAGCTGCGCCCAAGCGCGCGGCACGGCTGCTGGTCGTGTGGCCCCCGCAGCCGGGTAAACCCCCCCCCCCCCCTCCCCCCCTCCCCTCCCCCCCCCCCCCCCCCCGGCGCCCTTTCCACCGCCCTGACACGGTGTTGTGATTGTACGTGTCATCATGTTGTCAGTACTGTTTTCCTGATGACGCGGGCAGCATAGCTCACCCCCCACCTCCGGCCCCGGCGACCTGGGCGCGCAGGCGATGAACTCATGGACGACGGCGTGGTCGAGGGGGGCGCACAGGTGGCAGCCAACAACGTGCTGCCGCTGCCGCTGCCGATGCCTGACATCTTGCGCACCTGCGGCTCGCTCGCCGCGGTCGCGTCCTCCAGCGCGCCGCCAGTGGTTTTGCTCTTCCAGCTGACGCCCGAGGCGCGCCCCCCCCCCCCCCCCCCCCCTCCCCTCCCCCGGACCCCCCTCCCTTGCTCTCATTCCAACGTATCATCTGTGCACCCATCAGAGCCGCTGCAGCAGCCACCCCCTTCCTGGGGATCCAGTAGGATTCATTTCGATTCGGGCGGAGAGAGCCAACTTGTGTTTTCTTTGGCATCCCCTGGCAGCTGTTCTGTCGCTCCTGGAGACAAAGTCGATTGATTCTTTATTGATGTTTGAAATGGGTGGGGCAGCCACATACCCAAACGGGATGGGATGGTGCGGGTGACAGCCACCTTGTGTGTGTCCCCGCGGCTGCCAACGTCTCTCTCTCTCTCTCTCTCTCTCTCTCTCTCTCTCTCTCTCTCCCAGTGCGACTTATTGGTGGCCAGGACACCCTGGGCGCCTTGACATATCTTGGATGGTATGGTCAATTGGGGGTTATGCGCAACGTTGTCGGCTGGAGACGAAGCCTCGCATAACGGGTTTTGGTTTTTAGGGTTTAGGGTTTAAAACACATTCGGTGACACTATGCATCTTCCCCCGGTGTGTGCTTTTTTTGGGGGGGGGGGGGGTGGGGGGGGGGGGGGGGGGGGGGTTGTTAGCATCATTTACCTCCAGGAACTCCAAAGTGACATTACGGCATGATACTCTCACCTGGGAGTGCGCACCCCCCCCCCCCCCCCCCGCCCCCCCCCCCCCCCCCCCCGCCTTCTTCCCCTGCTGACCCCCCATCGCGTCTGCCTGCAGGGGCTGGTCCCGCTGAGCAAGCTGCTGCTGTCGAGCCAGCCGGACCGCGGCGTCCCCGAAGCCGGCGGTGACCACAGCGCGGCGGCCGCCCGTCTGCGCGGCCTGGTCCTGTGGCGCGGTGACGGCGCTCAGCGTGGCACGCTCTTTCTGCGTGCGCTGCAGGTGGGGGAGGGCCGCAAGAAGGCGGAGGGAAAAGGGGGGGTTCCAAAACCCTGAAACCCTGAAAATGACCCTGATATGAATATGCTGCGAAAAACCTTTAGGGGTGCCGACGCGGTAATAAGAACACCGCGAATAAGAACCTACCCTACCCGCCAGAGAGTCAACTATAGAGGAAACTATAGGCGGACTATAGGACGTACTCTTGTCGGTTACATGCACGCGCCCAATGGAGGGCTTATAGTAAGGGTTCTTATAGGTGGCTATGTTGGCACTCGTATATCCTTAGTTAGCACTGATATACAACAAAAGGTACAAATCCTGAGAAACCTTATAAACCCTAGAGCCTCTTATTCGTTACAGTAAGGGCTATAAGCGATTATGGTTAGACCCTAAATCTCCAGAACACCCTAACACAACTAACCGGGAATAACCTTTTACATACCAACGAGCGCCCACAAAAACTTTAACTATGAGAAATGCCAACTTCTAAAAGCCTAAAAGCATATGAAACCCTACCCTGCGCCGAGGAAGGAGCGCTGCCTGCCACAAGTGCCGGGCCTCTGACGCAGCGGGCGGTCTGGCGACTGCTGCAGGGGCGCCAGAAGGTGGAGTACGCGCCCTTCACCACGCCCAGCATGGCCCTGTCCCTCAGCCTGACGTCGCACGCGGTGGAGCTGGAGCGCACCGGCGCCGTGCTGTCCCCCACCGCCCCGCCGCCCCGGGCTGCTGGTGCCGCCCCTGCGGCGCAGGCGGACCCGCCCGCGCCCCCGCCGCAGCCCCAGGGCGGCAGCGCGGCGGGAGCGGACACCTCGGAGCTGGCCGGCCTGATCATGGGGCTGCAGGTGCGGCGGGCCCCAAACCCGCTCGTCCCACCATCGGCACACCTCATTCGTGGCATACCCCCCCCCCCCCCCCCCCCTACTTCATGTCCGAGACGCATCACCCTGCTGCTGCATACATCCTGCTTGACACGCTCGCCTTTGGGATTCCCGGGTTTGCTGGTGTATAGCTAATGCTTGGTAATCCTGACTCAATGAATGATGGCTGCTACGAGATTACAAGTTTCACATGGTCTTGTCGCCCCAATGATCGGTGCTCCCCCACAATGGATTGTTGCTCAGCGGAAGAAAGAGTCCCCCCCCCCCCCCCCCCCTCCCCCACTTCCCCATTCACCCCCTTCCTACCCGGGCATCTGACAAACCACGCGTGCCCCCAGGCGCACCTGGACTCTCGGCTGGATCGGGTGGAGGGCTGCCTCGCCATGCACGAGGATCGCCTCGTGGCCATCGAGCAGCGCATGGCGGCGAGCTCCCGAGGCCCCAAGAAGGGATGACAAGGAGAGAGGGGGGGGGGGGGGGGGGGGCACTCCAGCGGCACTCCCGGACTGATTCCGGTCTGTACGTAGCTTGCAGAGCCACAGTCGCGCGCCTGCCAGTGGATGGCCGCTCGGACTAGGGCTGCTTGCGCTCCTTCAATGGCATCAAAGCTAACTACCATGTGTGTCGCCTGGAAGTGTCCTAATGTGCTGTGTCACCTCAAGCACAGAGTCATCGGGCGGTGTCTTAGTGGCGGCCGCCCATCGGCTGGTTGGCCATTCGTTTTATTCTATTACAACTGCGCAGTGCCGCCAGACCGCTGTCCTTTATTTGTGCGCTGCAGTGTTTCCTTTCCAGCCGTTAGCATCGGCACAAGGTGCGGTGCCGACAGGGGGGGCGTACCCTGCGGGTAGCTTTTGGCAGCAATCACACTGCCATCGATCAGCATGCTCGGCGAGCTGTGCCAGGTGGGGCTGGCCGGCACAGCAGACCCGATTAGACCCGATAATTCTGCATGCCCTGTTATTCTGGGCTCATTAAGCACGCCCTGTCGTCAGTTCACCGACTACAGCCGGCGTCTTCCGCAAAGAAGAGGAACGCCTGGCAGGCCAGCGCCAGTGCCACCACCAGCGGGGTAATGCAGCCCTCCGCTGCGGCAGCGGAAGAGGCGGATGGACACCCCTCCAACGAATGCCCGGCGCAGCTGCTGCTGCCGCCGCTGCTGTTGCTGTGGTGCGAGTCCTGGTCGACGAGGTGCTGCGCGGAGCTGTTGGCAACCGGCAGCACGGGGCGTTCCACACGAGTGATATTCCCCAACGCCGTGGTGACCTCCTCCTGCCACCGCATGCTGCCCCAGAACACGGGGCTGAACGGCAGCTGCTCGTCCTCCGGCAGGTAGAGCGTCCAGCCCGCATCACCTTGCGGCAGCTGCCCCAATGTGAGGTTGGCGTTGAGCGGACCCCAGGGGGCAGCGCCCTGGGGGGTTGATGCGGCGACAGGCTTGCCGGCGCAGTCCGGCCCACCTGCTCCGACGTAGCAGCGGCACTCGCCGTCCCAGCACTCGCCCTGGACACAGCCCGCCTGGCCGCAGCTCTGGGCGGGGCAGACCCGGCTGGCGGGCGGGCAGGGCCCCAGCCGCCCACCCAAGAACCCAAGCGAGCGCAGCGGCGCGGAGGCGGCAAGGTCGACGTAGGCGCCCTCCGGGCAGCGCAGCGCCACGCCCGCTATGCTCACGAAGAGCTGGCCGCCCGGGTCGCAGCTCATGGCGTAGCAGCCGGCGCCCATGGCCTGCTTGATCTCGCCGCCATGGGGAGGCGGAAGCACGCTGCTGCGCTCCGAGGGCAACGGCCCCGTTCCGGACGGGAATGCGCGCGTGACGAGGTGCGAGGCCGGCTCGCCCAAGCAGCGCGCAGTCGGCCCAAAGGCTTCGCCCCAGTCGGCCCCGCTGGCGGCGTACAGCGGATTGCCGCCGCCAGCGTCTGTGCAGATGTAGTCGTTGAACTTTATGCGCATGCCGCATGCGTCCGCCAGCGCCGGCCTCTGGCACGTCCCCACCGCGGTGAGGTCCCAGCTGCAGCCGCCGCCGGGCGCCGCCTGCGGAGGAGGGCAAAACCCATCGCCTGCGCAGCTCTCCCCAAAGCCACAGCCCGCGCCACGTCCCCAGCCCAGCAGGCCTGCTGCAGCCCAGCTGGGCGTATACCAGCCCGAGTCGTGTAGCAGCGCCAGTGTAATGTTGGAAACCACCTGGCGTTGGAAGCCCTGCACCGCCGACACGCCCACCATGATCTCGTCCAGCGCAGCGCTCAGCTCCCAGTGCGCCAGCGCGGTGCCGTGACCGCCGCCATCCTGCGCACGCCAAGGATTAAGCTCAGCGGATAGAGCGACGATGAACAAGTCGCTATTTGCTATGAGGGACAACATGTATGAAACGATGACAAGCCATATACGTGCAACAAATTATCTAAAAATACAATAGACTAAAAAGAAACAGCCAAATAAACCCGGTAAGAACAAAAGACACGCGGAGGCTCAGGTGCTGGGAATGATTATAAGAACAGCAGGGATGCAACTGACGATGGTAAATAGTCCCTGATGACGCGGTCAGGCGTCATGCAACGCGCGGTGGGATCTGTGGATTACCTCCAATGGCATGTGTTGCAGGTCGTCGCAGCTGCGGTGAGCCCGGAGTGCGGCGACCACACTGGGTGTGGAGATGCCCTGCTTTTTGCCGCCCTCCAGTGTCGTCACTACCCGCTCTAGCGGCCGAAGCTCGCTGTCTACAAAGAAGGGGAACAGCGCGTCGTGCATCACAAGCGCATGCAGCATCTCGTGCACCGCGGTGTCTAGCATGTACCCCCAGTCGCGGCGATCCGTCAGGATGTAATCCGGGCAGAAGTTGACTTCGCCCGCGACGGGCCGCCGTGTCGCCGGGTCCAGCTCGCACGCCCCCGCGAACGCGGCGACGCCCTCGCCGCACCCCTCTTGACTCGCGGACACGTATAGCAGGAAGTCGGCGTCCAGCGCGCCGCTCCCGCCGGGGGACGACACGCAGGTCGAGTCGTCGTCCGGCGAGGTGCATGTCTGGTACGGTCCGAAGAACTCAAGGTCGTGAGCCGCGAGAAGGCAGCGGCCGATGGGCTCCACCTTGCGGCAGCGTCCTCCGCTCTCTGCGCCCCAGCTGTCCATACACAGGCGGGGCAGCAGCAGCGGCACGCTCTCTGGCACCGGTCGGCGCACGCTGATGTACCGCTGCAGGCTGGCGACCATCGCCGGCACCAGCTGCGATCGGAGGAAGGCCGCCTTGAGCGGCTGTTCCGCCTGCAGCCCCGCCAGCCGATAATCCAGGTGGAAGCGGATCGCCGCCGGCCCCTCCGGCGGTGGGTCGCCACCCTGGCCACCGGCGAGTAAATCCTGAAACCCGGAGCCCGCCGGCGGGTAATACCCGCTGTGGCTGTCCTCTGCCTCGCTTGCCACCGGCAGGCTTCCCAGTTCGATTAGCGCCCGCCTATCACCGCCTGGCTCATTCTGTGGCGTCAAGAGTCGCGATTCGTTAGAATACCTACTCGATGACGGCCGCGCCAGTCGCGCGGCGCCGTGGTAACGAGCCAACCGGCGCGTCATGAGCTCCTGCACGGCGCCGTGCCCGCAGCCGCGCGAGCTGGGCTCGCCCGCGGGAGCTAGGTGCGTGTGGCAAGCGGGAAACATCAGTGCCAGGTAGCACAGCAGCGTGGTGACCCGGCGTCTCTGCTCTGTGCCGGAGGCCTGTAAAGGAAGGCCCTCCTTGGTTGACGTCATGGGGCGGAAGGCGGGCAGGCGGCGGCGGTGGAGAAGGTCGGCAGTGGAAAAGGTAAAAAGCCCAGAGCGCTCCTCTCCCAACGCTCTCCACTGGTGAGGTGGAGACCGGGCGCCACCACGGGAGCACTCGAAGTAAGACGTCCTACTACTGGGGTGGAAAGCGAAGAGCTGCTCCCCGTCAACCAGCGCTAGCTACCAGTAGTAGCTCAGCTCGCTCCGCGGGCTGGCATGCCCTGTCCACCGCCGCCTGTAAAAGGCCGTTAAAACGGTTTTTAACTCGGCGGTAGTAGTATGTACGCGCTGGCGGTTACTGCAGTCCTCACAAGTACAAAGGTACATAACAAGGCCGGTCCAGCCAAGTAGTGCGATCCAGCCGGTGGCGCGGGAAAACGATCAAGCCGCTCATCGCGCGCCGCGCGCTATCTCGAATAGTTTTACACCACGTGACAGCATCGCTGCCACGCTGGCGACAATCAGGCGCGCGCGCGCTCTGCTTTCCACACATTTTAATTTCGGCGCGGAGCCGCCCGCCGCAGCCGCACGCTAATCGCACGCTCGCGGACAGTCCGCAGCAACGCGGGGCCAGAAAGCGAGAAAGCGGCGAACCCCGCCCCGTCCCACTCAACTCCTCACGACGACGTCCCCCCCTTGCCCACCCCCCAAAGACTCAACTAGAGGTGCGAAAGCCCCGCTACAGGCCGCGTGCTGCACACATTCACATGCCATTGCCCCAGTTGAACGCGATGGCGGTCGTCGACCGCGATTGGTCGGACTCCGAATCTACAAATCCCGTTTTAGGACTCGCGTTCTGCCCCCCCCCCCCCCCCCCCCCGCACCAACCCCTTCCCGTACCTCCAATCGCACGCAGCGTGGGACCCAGGTCCGGCGCCACCATCAAGCTTCTAGAGCCTGCGACCGCCCCCCTTTTTTCCCGGATGGCACTGAAGGTGCCAGCACGCGTGGCTCTCGGGAGGGGATCGGCGCTGGTTGCTGCGGAGACACCTATCGTCGCGCGCATATGCTTGCACGGCTTTGCGGTGGCTGCTTTCCCTCGGTGCCTCCGGCTAACAGGGGCGGCGTTCGTGCCAGTCGCCCCCTCCATCGTGACATCCTCTGCCCGCGGCCTTCGCTCTTCCGCGCGTGTCCGACCTCCAGCTGGGTGGTGCCAGCCAGTGGCGTGCAGTATGGGGACATGTGTCGCTGACTCGCCGAGATGTGTTGTCGCTCCCTGTAGGCCCCCCAGGCTTACCCTTGCCAATATGCCAAACGACACCATGATCCCGTCCAACATCGGCGGCAAACTCAAGGCTGGGGAGGTGGACTCCGCGGTGGCGGGCTACACCAATTACCACCGCGATGGCGCGCAGAGCGAGGAGGAGCGCAAGAGCAACTACACGGACATGGTGAACAAGTACTACGACCTGGCCACCTCCTTCTACGAGTACGGCTGGGGGCAGTCCTTCCACTTTGCGCACCGCTGGACCGGCGAGTCGCACATGGAGAGCATCAAGCGCCACGAGCACTACCTCGCCCTCAAGATGAAGCTGGAGACCGGCATGAAGGCACGCCCCCTCCCCCCCCCCCCCACACATACACACTACCACCACCACCACCCAATCTTCCTTGTCAACGTCCGCCTGACGTCACCCAGCATACAATCCACAGGTGCTGGACGTGGGTTGCGGCGTGGGTGGGCCCCTGCGCGAGATCGCCAAGTTCTCCGGCGCCCACGTGGTCGGCCTGAACAACAATGTGTACCAGATCACGCGTGGCGAGGTCCTGAACGCCAAGGCGGGCCTTGCGTCCACGTGCAGCTTCGTGAAGGCCGACTTCATGAACATCCCCAAGGAGGCCGACACCTTTGATGCGGTGTACCAAATCGAGGCCACCTGCCACGCGCCCGACGCGACTGCCTGCTACAAGGAGATCCTGCGCGTGCTCAAGCCCGGCGGCGTGTTCTCCGGCTACGAATGGGTGCGCCTGCCCTGCCCCACTCTGTCCCTGATGCTTGCCTGCGGATGCTGCGCCAGTAATGAGAACACCCTGAATGCGCTGTGACCAGCCTGACCACGCTTACATACATACACAAAAATATCGGTATGGTAGCGTGCGCGCGATCCCGATTTGGGCTTTCAACTCCGGAGTCTCCTGGGTGCCTCTGCGTCCGTTCGCACATTGGGGCTATGGCGGTGGGCGATCCCGGCCTGCACGGGCGGCAGGTGGTACTCGACGGGTGGCGGGCGGCATGATCTTGGGCGGCTATGTGCACTTTCCCTGGCAAAGGCTCAAGAGCGCTGACCTTACCTCCGGGGGCGTGCTGTGGCTTGAACTGCAGCGTGGCACTGTGTCACTTGGGTGTTACGCGTTAATCAGTGCCGGGCGGTCCAGGCGTGGTTTCGCTGCATGCGCGAGTACAGACCGAGATGAGCGTGGAACCCCATTTTACAAGCGGCTCATGCCCCCTTTCAGAGGAGAATTGCATGGCTGCCGGGGGCAGCATTGTTGCCAACTGAAGCCGCGCCAACTCACTCCCCACCATCACCTCCCCCTCCCCTGCGCCCCGCCCCTCCCTTTGCCCGTGCGTACGCAGTGCATGACGGACGCCTACGACCAGGGCAAGGAGGAGCACGCGAAGTGCAAGAAGGGAATCGAGATCGGCAATGGCCTGCCCGACGTCCGCACGTGCAAGCAGGTGGCGGCGGCGCTCAAGGCGGCGGGCTTTGAGGTGCGGCAACGGGCGGCTCAGCCACCCCATCTTAACCCTCACCCCCACCCTCACTCGACCCCTCCCCCTCACCCACCCCTTGATGGGCGCATGCAGCTGCAATGCGATACCTCAGTCAGGCAGGCAGCCCTCCTTGCCCCCAAGGGAGCAGCACTGGTGAATGTGCGGCCGCTGCTGGGCTAGTTTCAGTCCTTGTTTTAGGGGCTTGAAACCCATGTCCGTGAAGTCCTGTCAAGCCTCGAGAGAGCACAATGCTAGGTGGTGTTTGTGCGGGCGGGGGGGGGGAGAGGGGTGCAGAGGAAATGGCCCTTGGAGAGTTTAACTTCAGGGCGGAGCGTGGTTCACAGGAATTATACTGTATACAGGCCCATACTTCAGGTATTACCTGTCGGAAATAAACCGGAAATCTGGCAGGAAGAGCGCGCCCCGGACCAGGCACATGCGTGGCGCAGTCCGCCTTCTTGCTTGTCAGGCCAATGGGAATTCAGGGTGAATTTAGAGCGGATTTAGAGTCGGCCCGGTTTAGGGAGGTTGTCCGTCGGAGAGGGACGCAGCTTTCGTTGTGACTCCGTGGGCGAGAGGCCGCACAGGCCCACCTGACGAGCCCTGGTGGAAAATCGATGAGGAATGCGGCTGGAGGCAGGTGACTGGCCACCAGCTCGCCTCATGGCTGCGCTGACCTTCGGACGCCCGCGCAGGTGCTGGAGACCCATGACCTGTGCCTCACGGCGGAGGTGCCCTGGTACGAGCCGCTGGACCCCAACCGCCTCTCCCTCAGCTCCTTCCGCACCTCCGCGCTCGGCCGCCTGTTTACGCGCAACATGGTCTGGGGGCTGGAGAAGATCGGCATTGCGCCCAAGGGCAGCTGCGAGGTCAGCGCGTTCCTGGAGACGGGGGCGGACGCGCTGGTGGAGGGCGGCAAGTAAGCACCCTCTCTCCCTCGGCTGCTTTGCCTCCCCCAACACCCATCCCGGTTGATCATCCTTGCGCTGCTGAGCGCCGGACGTGCGTTTGACCGCCGTGCTGTGTGGCTGCTGCAGGAAGGAGCTGTTTACCCCCATGTACTTCTTCCTTGCCAGGAAGCCCACCAAATAGATGTTCTGTTGCTCTGGCCTAGCTGTGCGTCGCATGCGGTAAACTGCATGATTGGAGTGTCGGGTGCAGTCATTGGCAGCAGCATGTCCGCCGGGCGCGCAGCTGTCGCTGTTTCGGAAGCTAGCGCTGCCGGATACCATGCCCCCAAAGGGCTGTGATTGCAGCACACTCTTTTTATCGGGTACTACATGCCCCCCCCCCCCCCCCTTCCCGATGAAAAAGTATCCTCCCTTCATGTGCCAGCGTGATTTTGTAATCTCATGTTCGGTGGCCAATTAGCAATTGCATGTCAGATCACGCATAATGTCGGCAAGATTGTTGACAGGCATCAACTCTATCCGAAATGTCTAAACAGCCAACTCACTTGGTGGTGTGACAGCAATATGGCTGGGCAGGCCCAGGAACGATCCATATTTCGCACCTACATGGCCCTCCTGCGTTAGTGCCGGACGTATGTGGTTACCGCTCACAGTGCTGTTTTCCCCTCCCCCACCATTATTCTTGGCACGCGGAACTTGTGGGGTCATGGGGGCGGACGGATGAATGGCGCCCCCCCCCCCCCCGCTCAGTTCATAATTGACTGTTTTTATAGGCACCCACGAGGCAACCGCACATGGAATAGCTGTGCACCGCCCCGGAAAGGGGAGCTCTTGGATCTTATCACGCTTGCGATGAGAATGCGTTGTCAATGCAACGATAGCAGCGTATTTTCGACCCCGGCATTATTATGGACCGAATTTTCTGAAAATGTGGAATTCTCCCTGCATGGCATACACGGCGAGCTTGCCACATGGGCCGTAGTGATCCGTGCAATGCTATAGTCACCAATGGTGGATGGATATCATACGAACGCAAGGCCGTGCTGAGTGCTGCGGTGTATTGGCTCTGATGCTGGCGCTAAATGTAGCACTGACATTGTACCACCAGCGCCACATGGAATACCGGCTTGGTTTGTATACTGGCCTGTGCGACTCATATATATTGAAGCTACAGTTAGCAAGCAGCGCATGCATACACACGTATTAATAGCGTCGCTCTAGCTAGGTTTGCGCTAGATTCGCTGACCACAGCGGACCGCATTTGTGGAAAATCTCTACTCAGGGATCTCTGTTCAGGAAAATCTCTAGCGACTACACAGTCGCACCTCCCTAGCGAAGGATAATGTCAGATGAGGCAGCAAGTACTAAAACGCTGGTGCGGTATATTTGTGGCAAGTAATACAAATACCGAACAGCACGATGTCCGCGCGGATTATTTACGGATTTCCGGTGCTGCTATTACAGCGACGAAGTAGTTGGTATAATAAATAAATATATCTCATCGACGTCCTGGTGACATCATCGACGATGAGTAGAGACGCGCCCGCCGTGAGCAGCGCTGGCTGGCGGTCGTCTCCGACGCCTTGTCGCCGCCGGTGCTGACAGTCCAGGCACACACCTGCCACCGGACTCGGCACGGCAAGAGCTCCGGCACCGGGGGATGTCTTCCGAGCGGTACCGGCTGCCCAACGGCCGGCGGCTTCCGCAAGCGAGGCCGACTACCGCCGGTGCGTCGTCCCGCTCGGCGGCTGAGAGCATCACGGCGGTGGGAAGCGTCGAGCAACGTGTGGAAGGCCTGCGGGAGGACACGGAGGTGAGTTCAAGCGAGGGCGGAGGCTGCGGTGTCGTTGACAAGGGCCCGCTCGCCGCGGGAGACTGTAGGACTGCGGGACGGAGGGGGCCTGGGCGAAGGGACCCGGCCGCGCCGAGCGGAGCCGGGCCTTGCTGCTGCGCAGCAATAACTGCAAACCACGATTTGATTTCAGTGCTCCGGACACCTTCTGTCTGCCAGCAGCGGCGCTATAGACCGCAGGATAGTGCCGCAGGGTCTGGCCGCTCCCTCTTCTTTCACAATCTGCGCGGTGTTCCTTGTCGTCCAGAACCTCAGCATAGTGCAGTGCTGATGGAGATTGTCCCCCCCCCCCCCCCTCGCCACAAGCCTTCGTCCCTCCCCTGTTTCCTTGCACACATTCCTCGTGGATATTACCTCGCTTTCTGGCCCGGCAGACACAATACAACGCATACTCTATTCCTCATCGGGACAGCGGTGGACACCTGCTTGCCTCCGCCCAGCCTATTACCTGCGTTCCTGGTGGGACGCAGCACTACACTACTCTGCATGCCCCACCCCCTTGTACTCCTTTCCCCCTTTGGCTGTTTTCCCTCTGCAACCTTCGCTCAACCTGGACTGACAGGGCGCGCCCGTTTCGGCCCTGCGGCACCTCTGCGCAGCCACCCACCGCCAGCCCGACCTCCAGCACCGCACGCCCCTATGACCGCCGCTACCGCCCCGTTCCACGGGTCGATTTCGCCGTCCCGCCAGCGCCGCCCGCGCGAGCGGTGGGCTACCCACCTCGGCCAGGTGGTGGCAGCGTTGGCGGCGCGCAACTCAGCGGCGGACCTCCTGGCCGACCCCCCGACCAGGTAGAACCCCCCCCTGCGGCCAAACCAAGGCAAGAGCCAGTGCCCCCCCCCCCCCCCCCTTGCCCAGCGCTTCCTCCGCTGGACTCCCCCATCCCTTTCTCTCTCCTCTTTCCACCATGGTTAACAAGAACGACCGCGTCATTGTCATATCTGTTTAGTCGATTACGTGTGTCGATGGGGTAATAAACACACTGCGAATAAGGGCCTGTCCTACATGTCAGAGACAGACGCAGCTACAGCGGAACAGGAGCAGGTGTTCCTATTGCCTGCATGCAAGCCGGATTCCAGGCCTCTATTGCCGGCGGGTGCTTATTGTAGGTGCATCGGCGCCCATTGATATATCACTGGCCAGGCGACTAAGCAGACGACCATTCCGATGACACAGTCTGCTGGATAAGTAACTAACAGCTGTGATACTATTTCTATACCTTTTTTTCCTGTTGATTGCAACCGTCGAAATACGTGATTACACCATTCACTCTACAGCGGAACAGAAGCAGGTGTTTTTATAGCCTTTATTGCCTACGGGTGTTTATTGTAGGTGCATCGGCGCCCATTGATATATCGGGCCGTAGACTAAGCAGGCGATCCTTCCGATGGCACAGTCTGCTGGATAAGTAACTAACAGCTGTGACACTATTACGCCCTTTTCCTGTTGGTTGCAACCGTCGAAATACACTATTATTCCTCCGGAACTCGATGCATTTTGGGATGGGAGGTAGAACACCACCTGGATGCCCCCCCCCCCCCCCCCCTCTCTCCCTCCCTTATACACGGAAATAAATGTGTCAGGCCAATCCGTGATTAGTCTATTGGGTCACTTACCAACCAGGACAAACAGACTGACCGAATTGAACCCGTAGGTTTGTCGCGGCGCTGGCGCAGAACAAGAGAACTGCGATTTAGAACCTACCCTACTTGTAAGTAAGGAGAGTGGACGCAACTGTAGCAGCAAACTTATTGAGAATGGTTCTCTAAGTGGCGCACAAACTGAGGCATGCGTTTTGGGCTCTCATTGGGGCGTCGGCACCTGTAGTCAAGCCAGTCTAAATATATGATAAACATCCTCTGGATCTGCATACATAGATGGAAGGTGGAATGTCACTTGGATACCCCCCTCCCCCAATGTCGGCCTTCCCCCTACGGGGCAGCCTGCGCCACCCTCCCCACAGAGCCACCTCGCGAGGTACGACCGCAGGTACCGGCCGCTGCCGCGGGGCGCTGCCCCTTTGCCCTGCAACTCCGGGCCAGGCCCGGCGGCAGTTGGGGACTCAGCTGGCTGGATGGAGTGGCCGGGTCAGGCGTGCGTCGAGCAAAGGAAGGAGGCCCCCCGCTGGGAGGAGGTGCCACCCCGCTCCTCCCCCCTTCCCCTTCGCAGCCGCATGCTCATCCCAAGCTGGCACGAAATGCTATCAAATCAGCCTAGATCGGCAGACCCTTCCCGCTGTCAGCACAGCCACCCCGGAGGCACTGCATGTAGGGGTTGAAAGTGGCGCGGCACCTAGGGAGAGACGCACCTTGCCGGCCCACGTGTGCGTGCCGTCGGGGAATTGCCATCAGCCGTTGCAGCGGTGTGCAGGGGTGGTGCAAAGTGGCTGGGTGTGCGTCTACTGCCATCATCTGGGGGCCACCAGCGCCCCGCGCTCGACCGCAAAATCTGCTTAGCTTTCAGTACTTTTATGCGGTCTTTGGGCTACTGTCTGTGCATTAACCCCGTGTGGTGCCTAGGGGGCTACGCTGAGGTCCCCTCCCCCCCCCCCCCCCCCCACACACACACACCTTTCCCCCATCTGTCAATGCTGACAGCTGACGGCTCACTGCTCGCTGTTGTGGCAGGCGATCTGTGCAGCACCGGACGCCTCCCAGATACTGCCTCCCGCTAAGCCCACGAGCGGCCCGCCGCAACACAGTGCGCCCCCTGGGCAGCTGCTGGCACACAAGCACAGGCAACACTCGTCATGGAGCACGCTTGATGCGCACATGCCGAGCCCTGTCCGGCGCATCCCGCACTCATGCCTCACAGCTGTGTTAGCCTCACTTCGGCAGAGGCTGGCTGCCGCCCGTACTGACTTCCTGCGATCATGCCTCCCGCAGACGAGGAGGAGGAGGAGAAGGACGCGGAGGCGCTGTGGAACTGGGAGCCCGAGGCCGCGAGCCGGCCACCTCCTCGCCGGCGGCGCTTGCCGGAGGGCACCGCGAGGCCGGCGCGGAAGGCGGCGGCATCAAGTCAGCGCCGCAGCCCACCGTCACGCAGATCCGAGGTACGCCATTTCTTCAAGAGCGCTTTCATCCCTTGACCCACCCCCCCCACCCCCCCCCCCCGGCGCACACACACCCTGTTCTGCCAGGTTTAGATATACTCCGTGACAATTTCGTTGCGTACTCTGATCTTTCACTCAACTCAAGTTGGAACTCCGCATCTTCAGTATCCCTGACGTACGAACCCTGGATATGGCTACATCCCATGAGAGGTAGCGCTAAACGCAAACAACAGACACCTCATCTCGGGCAATTGTTC
Organism: Tetraselmis striata; assembly: GCA_006384855.1. Classification (NCBI taxonomy): domain Eukaryota; kingdom Viridiplantae; phylum Chlorophyta; class Chlorodendrophyceae; order Chlorodendrales; family Chlorodendraceae; genus Tetraselmis; species Tetraselmis striata. The sequence continues at coordinate 78,057 of VCJN01001126.1, read as the reverse complement.
TTGGCGCTCTCTTAGCCACACAGCGCACCCCGTATTAGCGCTAATTCCATACGGCTTTCAGCGTGCAGCGTTCACGTGTTGTGTCTCCAGTCCACCGGCAAGTGCGCTGTGCCCCGCATCATCTGCCTGCAGAACAAGTCTGTTGCTTTGCTCCACCGAATGAACAAAACTAGACGTGTTTGTGGCTCACTTGGATAACAATTTGGTCAGACCCGAATATTCCACATGACACTGGACCTTGTGGTTCCCGGGTGCGAGGCTCGGTTTGGGCAATACCACATAGTCCGACCCGCACTGCGGCGCATAAGCCCTTCCAGGCTGGAATGCGGCGATGGTTAAATTGACTATGCCTGGCCTATGGTGGCATGTGGATGGTGACCGTGGAGGATTACACGTGCTTACGTCACGATCTGGACATATCCCAGGGTTCCGGCCCTGGTCCTGGGGTATTTTTACGTCACCGCGCTAGGCCATCCGCCCCCTGGTCCTGCCTCTATCCGCCCCCCCCCAAGTTCTCCTCCTGGCTGTCCACCCGACCCCGGGTATCCATTCCATGCGCATCTTTCCCTTCAGAGCGCTGTGATGCCGAACGAGGCGCAGCTTGCCACCCACACCACACACCCGCACATGCCATGCTGCTCTCGAGTAAATTCATCCGCGATCTCGTGCGCGCGCGTCCAAATAAGCGCAGAGTCACGTGGATTGAGAGCGGCATGCTCCCTCCACGGCTGGCTGCGCGCTCTGTCTGCTCCCTTATCCTTCACATCTCAGCCGCCCGCCTGTGCCGTTGCTGTGTCAGGCGCCCACCGAGGCAGCCGTCACTGCGCGATTGCGTGCTCTGGTGGAGCCGGAGGACCCCGGCGCGCTCGCTCTCAACCACAATGGAGGCAATCCCCCCTCCTTCTCTGGATAACCCTTAACAATACACGCATGTGACTATGGGGCTGCAGCTACATGCCCACTGGGAGCTGAGCTACTAACCCTTCAGCCATCTGATGTTCTCTGCACGCCTCCCCGTGGCTGCCTACAATATGTCTCTCTCCATCTCTCTCCCCCCTCCCCCCTCTCCCTCTCTCTGTGACATGGCCGATCATTCCCTTATCATTGTGCATTTCAGTCCACATTGTGCATTGACAAAGTATGAGGCTTTGAGGAGCACCCTGCGTTTCTCCCAGAGGCAAGGGTGCTCAGTAGGTTCCATGCGTCCATGACTCGATGTCATGCGTGTGTCTATTCCAGCAACCGTGTCTAGCCATTACATTAAAAACCAACAGAGCCAAACTCGTCACTGTGCTGCCGCCACCTGTAACCCTATGACTCTCTTCGCAGGGCAGGGCTTGGGGGACATCTGCAAGCCACTCGTAGGAGGTGATAGCTTTTTTTTGTTTATTCAATTTTTTTTTTTTGGGGGGGGGGGTGGGGGGAAGGAGGGGAGGCGGGGGGGGGGGGGGGGGAGGGTCAAGCCTCTGATCAGGCAGGATCCATGCGAAGTGGCCGCCTCGGCACATCAGCGTCTCAGTGCATTAGTCGACCAATAGGTCTATTCAGGCTCCTCAGTGCTCCTGATACTGAATGAACCGCAGTGCTGCCCTGCTGCAGTGGCCGTGCAAGTCCCTGGCGCGCTGAACAGGCACCTGCGCCCGTACCAGCGTGACGGCGTCGTCTTCCTGTTCAAGAAGTACGCAGAGGGGAAAGGCGGCGTGCTGGCAGATGACATGGGTCTTGTATGCCCTCCCGCCCCCCTCCCCTTTCTGCTTCCTCCTCTGGGCAGCCCATTGCACCCTGTGTGCAGTGTGCAGTTGTATGTGGCGGGTGCTCTGCTTTGAGAGGCTACTACTGAATGGGGGCCGCACGGTGGGCTGCAGGGCAAGACAGTACAGGCGATTGCCTTCATCACAGCAGGTGAGCCTTGTTATTTTAATCACCCCATCCTGCACGTCTCGAGCACCGCCGACAAGGTGAGGTCGGGGAGGGAGGGGGGGGGGTTGCGGTATCCGTAGGAGCCACAGTCCATAAAGTTTATCTGTAGCAAGGAATGTCAGTCTGATACACTATTAACGGCAGAGCCATGAACTGGGGCCCTATTGCCCCCCCCCCCCCCCCCCCTCCTGCTTCCATGTGAAGCTTCTACCACGGAAACTACGGCCTTACCCGCTATTACAGATGCATGTTGATACCGATCCGCACAGGTGCCTGATTGGGGCTATGGGAGCTGCGAATGGTGTATAGCGTCAGCGCAAGTATTTGCCCATGAGAGTCAGTGGAATCCCGTGCATTCATTGCTCAGTATACCATCATACTGCACTTACTGTCAAGGTGACTCTCGGGGCTCCAAGGTCCAACATTAAGGCGTGCATAGCGAGAGGGGGGGGAGAGGGGGGAGGGGAGCAACTAGCATGGGCACCCGCAAAGGGCGCACGGAGAATATCTTGTGGCTCATGGAGTAACGACCCCACCCTGATTAGATACGCGGCTGCGGCCTCAAGGCTTGCATAGTTGTGATTAATTAATGTAATCACACCATTGGTCTTACCTTGATATGATTACATGCGGTCAAGGCGGCCGTGAAGCGCAGGTCAAGCCCTGACCAATGCTCACAAGTGAGACCGCTAGGGCGTGATGCGGGTATGTTGGCCTTGTTGCGGGGATGCGGATCGAACATGCGGGGACTGGTGGGTGGGCGGCCGCTCAGGCTCAATTTGGGTGGATGGCCGCTGAGCACCGCCACCGGTGCGCTCGCTGTGCCCGGCAGTGATCCTGGGCATGGCGCGAGACGCCGGCAGCAGCGAGAAGGGGCTCAGGCCCGTGCTGGTGATGGTGCCCTCGAGCGTCAGCGCCAACTGGTGCCGCGAGCTGGAGCAGTGGAGCGGCGGCTACTTCCAGGTGCTGCCCCTTGCCCCCCCCCCCCCCCCCTCGCCCCCCTCCCCACACACACACACTCCCTTCATCCCCCCGCCATGAGCTGAGTGGACTACCCTGCGTAGGTACTTTCATTATAGCCGACGCGTCATGCTTCTCGGCACAAGCAGAGGTCCTGCATTTCATTTCATTACTTGTCCATGTTGCTTGCTTTGATCACCGACAAAGCTTCTTGCTGCGAGGCCGGGGTAGATGGTGTAGAAATTATCAAATACAACCGATATGGCTGTCGATGTTTTTACCAAAAGACTACATACTTTACCTCGGCAGAATGTACTTCTTGTTAATTCGTATATAATAATATTATTATAATGATAACTATAGCTGTGCTTTTTTCTACTCTTCTCCACAAAATTTAGAGCTGCGCTGACTAACTGTGAAGGCAAGCTAGACTTGCACTCACTCCGCTGTGGGGGCTGCCACAGCTGGGACGCCCTCCCGCTCTCACAATTAGGGCTATGCGATTATAGGACAGGGCTGAATAAGATTCAAACTGGTTTTAGGTTTTTAGGGTTTAGGGTTTTAAAAAACCCGCCGAATGTTCATATTGAGCACAGTGACCACACTGCATGCCGATGCGCATTGTCTCCAGCAGCGGCAAAGGCTAAGATGCAATCAAGCCTTTTATGCTCCGTTAGCTGCCTTGGCCCCACAACTGACGATCCTGCTGGCTGCCTGCTCCGCCCCTCGCTGCACCGTGCAGGTCGTCACGATCCACGGCGCCAACAAGGAGCGCAGCATCGCTGCCATCCGGAGCGGCGCTGCCCAGGTGCCACCGGCGGCTCCCCTCTCTCTCCCCCCCCCCCCCCCCCCCCCACCTCCCGCCCAAGCCCCCTGAGAGGGCTCTGCCGTCCCTGGCGGCTTCAAAGCTGGGTCACTGACGGTCCGCCGCCCATGACGCGCTGGCTTCCCAGGTGGCAGTGGTCACTTACCACGTCTGGCGCACGCTAGATGAGGCGGGCAACGGGTTGCACACCATCCCTTGGGAGCTCGCCATATACGATGAGGTCCCCCCCCCCCCCCCCCCCCCTGCTTTCTCCCCTTTCTCCCACCGTTTCTCACACCCAGCACGGCCTTTCCTGGGTGGTCCGGCCCCGAACTTTGTCATAGATGCTGTGGCCTGCTTGTCAAGGAACCTCACCTGTGGCTGGCCCTCTCAACCCTTGGGCAGGCACACACTCTGAAGAACGAGAAGACAAAGGTCCGAACCACCCCCTTCCCCCCCCCCCCCCCCCCCCCCCCCCCAAAAAAAAAAAAAATGACAAAGTAATAATTGCGCCTGCAAGAAGGGGAGATGTACTCTTTGCGGCAAAGTATTCACCAAACCCTTTTGGTAACCGACTTTTGTCAGTATCATCGAGGCACCAATGGGAGGGACGTGGCGGTCCGCGATCCTCCGGACGTCCTGATGGGCTGTTGATGCGCCGCGCAGATCTACCTCAGCGCCGCCAAGATCGGCACCAAGCGGCGTTACGGGCTCACCGGCACCGTGATGCCCAACTGCTACGAGGAGCTGTGGTGCCTTATGAGTTTCATGGCGCCCGGGTGCCTCGGCCCCTTGGACAGCTTCACGGAGTACTACGCCAAGCGCATCAAGATAGGGCAGCGCTCGGACGCGCGCCCGGCGGAAGTGGAGGAGGTTGACGCCGCTGCGCCGCTCACCTTTTCTGCTCATCCTGTTTCCAGCGGGGGCTTAGCTTGATCTCGCGGTATTGGGAGGTTGGCTGCAAAAAATCACTGTGCATGTGCATGCCGTCAAAATGTGGGTGCTGACGCACGAAGAACCTCTCAATGATCCTCAAATCGGCCTTGCATGCAACCTATAAGAGTATATCCTACAGTTTCGCCTACATTTGACCCCTGGCAGGCAGAGCGGGGTTGTGGTTGGCAGTGTTGATATTGCTACGCCGGCATCTCGTAGGCTGGGTGAGATGCTTACTGAGCAAGAATGACTCAAAGCACTCCTTTACTGAGTATCGGACCCCTTCCTTTCTATGCATATGGCTTCTCACGACCCCCCACCCCCCTCCCCAGCCCCGCTTGCACGACGTGCGATGACAGTCTAGGGCACGTGGTATTGACACACGGAGTGCCATACATGCCGTACCATTGAATGGGGTTCACGGGTCTTACAATAGTAACTGCCGTGAGTCAGAAGACATGCGCAGTTTTGTTTTATACTAATGCATATTTCCAAATAGAGAGAATTGTACTCAATCCGGATCGTGGGGAGGGGGGCAATTTTTTTTGGATACATACCAAATGTATGGTCATGGTCAAGTCATATTTTTCACTCGTTACCAAAAAACAAAATAATGAGTAGCACAGTACCTAAAGCAACACAAAAGTGTTTGCTTTAGGCGTAGGTGTAAGTGTAGGTGTGCAGCGCCCTGAACCGCCCGTTGCCCCCATTGGCCTGCAGAGCACAGAGCGCGGCAACCAACTGACGGCGCTACTACACAAGCACCTGTTGCGCCGCACCAAGGACGACACCATCCGGGACCAGCTCCCGCAGAAGACGGACAACATCGTGCTGTGCCGCTTGAGCCCGATGCAGCTGCGGGCCTACCAGCGGGTTACCCCCCCCCCCCCCCCCTATGCTCCCCTCCTTCCTCCCCCCCTTCACAGACCCTTTTGTTGGTACCGGTCCATGGCTGCCAGTATCAACTCCAGCAACCACGAGAAACCACTAAAGTATCTCTCTAACTCTCAAGTCAAGGCTCCCCCCATGATACCGAGCTGACCGCCTCGCCTGTCCTACCGGTGACGGATGCTGCAGTTGTTGGCGTCCCCCGACTTCCAGCTCTTGATCCGCATGTATGATGACTGTGACTGTGGCAGCGGCATGTACCGCAAGAGCTGCTGCCACTGGTCTGCGCCTCGCGAGGAGGGTGGCGTGCTCTGGCCGCAGCTGCACTGCTGCACATGCCCCAACGCCGCGGACCCCTTCACCAACCCGCAGGTGGGGAAACCCCCGCCGGCTTCCGTAGCCTTTACGAAGAGGCTGCTCCAAATCGTCATTACAGGCACACTAGCATATAGCGGCTGCCGTGCCGAGACTTTCTGTATACCACTCCAGTGTCGATGGGGTTTATGTAACCCCATTTACTGCGCTTCCCGGGCTAGGCGGGGAAGAGAGCCCACTCCTGTATCACCTGATCCATCTTCTGTGCGCCTTATCTCTGCGCACATTATACGTCTTTAATCTTGAGGTCATGTCAAACCCCGTAGAGCTCAGAACAGAAGTAACCCGGGATTGCGCTACGTTGCAGTGTCGTTTCAACAGGACAGCGATACATGCCGCGATGATACGTACTGTTGCCATTCTCCGGATTTCGTGGCTTGAACACCCCATGCGCATGGATGGGGGCCCATGTAGGCGCCAAGGGTAGGTATCAATGGATGATGGTTGTGGCAGAGGTGGCGGCAGTGGCGGGGATGGGGGCGTCTTCATGGCTTACCCCCCCCCCCCCCCCCCCCCCCCCCCCCCCCTCCCTTTCTTCCACCGGGGCAGGGCTGCAAGCGCCACAAACCGGAGGGCTGTCCCACGGAGACCAAGCGGACGGGCTGCCCCGCCTGCCTTATGGGACCCTGCATCTCGCTGCTGCAGAAGGTACGCGCGCATGGGGAGATTCGCCTGCTGCACCATGCCCGAGCCGAGCCGAGCCGAGCTGGGCTGACTGGTTCCAACTCGTCCGAAACGATACTATCCGTGGTGCTATTGTGCTTTGCAACCACGCTAGAACTACGCGTAATAATGATAACGCATGCTTTCTGTCCTGTTCTTCTAAGGAAGTTAAAGTTTCTGAGATTGGTTTCAGACCACAAGCCCAAAAACGTTTTGCAGTCGCATGGTTTCGGAGCAGTTGACAAAATTACCCTCTGTGTACTGCCAACACGCGGCGCAGGTGTCCAACCATCTGGAGCTGGTGAAGGCGGACCCGCAGCGGGTGGCGGGCGACGCGGCCGCACTGGCGCGCGCGGAGGAGCAGGCGGCGCTGGTGCTTGGGGACGACGCGCCAGCGCTGGGCGGCCTGTGCGCCGACCGCGGATTTCTGGCCTCCAGCGACACGGCGCACTGCGGCAAGATGGCGGCGCTGAAGCAGCTGATGGCGCGCTGGGCGGGCGAGCGCGCGGGTGGCGGCGGCGACGCGCCCAAGGTGCTGCTGTTCAGCTACTCCACCCGCATGCTCGACATCCTGGAGAGCTTGATGACGCGCTGCGGGTACAGCTACATCCGCCTGGACGGCACCACCATCCAGGAGGACCGCCAGAAGCGGGTCGACCACTTCAACAATTCGGACTCGTGCTTTGTGTACCCCTCCCCCCCCCCCCCCCACTTCTGTCCCCCGCTTGTCACATCCCCAATCAAAGCAGTGCACCCCCTTCCCCTCCGGTTGCCCACTTCCCCTTTCAGCTGACCCGCTCTCACCTCCGGCCACCTGCGCGCGGGCGGCAGCTTCCTGGTGTCCACTCGCGCAGGCGGCCTCGGCCTCAACCTCACCGCCGCCAATAAGGTGGTGCTGTTCGACCCGCACTGGAATCCCGCGTCGGACCTGCAGGCGCAGGTAGGCTGGGAGGTAGAGATAAGCGGGGGAGAAGCACACCGGCATGGCAGGACTGCTACATGCCATGAATCGGCCATCAACCCCCCCCCCCCCCCCCCCCCCCCCTGGCTCGTGGGTGGAGCTCGGTTCTGCTCACACAGTTCAAGCAGGATCTGCGAATGTGCCAATTGGGCTATAACCAGATCGAACCAAGATTATCATGTGAAACAGAAGCCCAGCTCATCTCCCGGATTCCGCGCCGGTCCAACTGAAGCAGGCTATATGTCGTATTTCAGCACAGGAGGAGGATATCATTTGTACACTGACTGGGGTATATTTACATTGGCACCCTTCAGGTACTCGACGCGTGTTCACATTACCTAGAAGTGCCCCCTTCCACTCTATATATACTAGTAATGGCGTCCACCCTTGTGCTCGCAAATCCTCGCGGTGACTCGCGGATGTGCTGAGCGGATGGATGCGCGTAATGTGGCACAGACGTAACCCCGCCTTGGCTCGAACTGAAAATTTTGACTCCCAAGTGCATTCAGAGCAGCAATTAGGAATATAAAAGATCACTTCACACAGCAGCTTTCTTGGGCGCCATCAATGAGGAGATGGGTTGTAGGTTAATAGACTTGTCTTATTCCGATGCCAAACAGCATAATTCGGGTCAAGGTTAAAGTACGAATGCCGATTGAACTAAATTATGAGGTAGACCATTGGGATGAAGAGGGCCCTTTCTTCTTGTGCTGCCGTGTAAAGGCTGTCTACGCCCCTTTGTTCAGAATTTTGATAGGGGACAGGACGTGTATCGCGGATTGACAATACGAGTACCTCCCGCCCCCTCCCCCCCCCTCTTTCCCTCAAACAAAGATATACTGGAGGCGCCCTGAAAGCTCTCCCTCCGCGGCGGCCCACCGCAGGACCGCGCGTTTCGCATCGGCCAGAAGCGCGACGTCAATGTGTACCGCCTCGTGTCTCTGGGCACGCTGGAGGAGCTGGTGTACAACCGGCAGGTGTACAAGCAGCAGCAGAGCGACCGCACCGTTATGGGCGCGGACGAGACGCGCTACTTCCGGGGTGGACCCCCCCACCCCCCCCCCACCACCACCACCTTGGCCCCGCCACCCCCTGGAATGTCCATCGTCATGATACTGGCAAAAACGTCCTGCGTCGAGAAGGAAGCTTTCAGCTGCATATGCTGTTGTTGCCCTCGACCTGAGTCGTATAACTTTGGGCCGGGAATCTCGGGGTGTGAAATAATTCCTGCAATAAGCATTCGTAATGCAAACGTACAGTCTCGCGCCGTTGTCAAACAGACCCTTCAAAGGCCCGCCGAAATTGCACATGCTCACAGTCCTGATACATTCCGTGCACAGTTCTTTCATATTCGCGAGACCAACTTTACCGGTCTTTCCTTACTATAGGGTGCTACAGGGCTGTTCAAATACGGCTGTTTCTCGTGCATTAATCGATAAAGCCCGCAGCTTCTACACGACTGCAGTCTAGCGTATTACAGGCAGCCCGTGTGAGTAGATACCCCATAGCCCCAACACGGAACTGATCCACTCTTGGTCCCATCTGATGACGATGTGCCACAGTTTATGCCAAGGCACGCACATTGTCATGAGGGGGTATTCAGGGTATCGGACCCCAAACCGTAAACCCTATAAATAACCTTTGTGTTCGGGCTGGCAAACATAGCGGACTAGCTAGGTTTGTGCCGATGCATTTCGAGCCGGCGTATTCCAGGTCTGGTTTTCTGTGCCAACCACGAGTGCAATCCCACTTTAGGATGCGTAAGATAAGGATACACACTACTCTTAGTATGTCCTACCTATCACTCATAAACACAATCAAACAGTTGGGAGACGGCATGTTCGTACCCCCGCCGTGGAGTGCCCAGCCCACTCGGCCTGACGCTGTATCGTTTTAGGGTCTGGTATCTATCTTTTAGTGATCACAGCTACTTCACTCTACGAATATGACTACAGCAGTCGACTCTAAAAAGCTAGGAAGGGACCGGAAGGCCCGTCGTCCGGTGCCATGCCTAGCTGGGCAGGGCCCCGCTGCCCCGTGCTGGTGCCATAACTAGGCTGTGTGCTGAAACGGCTGGGCACCTGGCGCCGTGGCTGCGCAGGCGTCCAGCCGAAGAAGGGCCATTCCAGCGACGCGCCCGGCGAGCTGTGGGGCATCCTGAACATGCTGCAGCTCAGCGCAGACCGCGTTGCGAGCCAAAGCATCCAGCAGGTGAGTCTCTGGGCAGCCGGTGTCTCTCCCCACCCAGGCATGTCCGCCTCGATCAAGCTCGCTCCGGCCGGAACCCCCCCCCCCCCCCCCCCCCCCATCCCCACCCCCATGAGAACCGAACCCTTACCCCCCCCCCCCCCCCCCCCTCCCCCCAAATTATTTAACCGGAGCATGGGAGTTTCCGGAGGGATAGGAGGTCCCACCTCTGTCATGCCATGCTGCATTCACTGGACATCAATGACGACCACCGCCACGACGAGAATCCCGATGCGGATAATAATGATGACCGGGATCTCGCCACCCACACCAGCAACTCGCCTACCCCCCTGCCAACAGTGCCCACATTTCGGCATCATGCAGTGAAATCCGCGGCTAGAGTAACGACCACGCCCGATGAATCCTCACCGAGTCTTCGACATCTGTGCGCCCTCAGGCTGCACAGGTGGCGGAGGCGGAGTACCTGGTCCAGCGCTTCGAGGCCAATGATGCGGGCGTGATGGAGACGCCCGAGATGCTCAAGCTGGTGGAGCTATTCAGCGCGGCGGACGAACTGGGGGCGGAGGAGCTGGCGGAGAAGGTGGAGGCGATCATGGCGCAGGTGGCTCCCCCCTCCCCCCCCCCTTCCCCCCCCTCACCCCCACCACCTTCCCTCCCGTGTCCCACCGTCTCTGTCCCTCCTGCCACATGCCCCTGCGTCATGCATGCATGGATCAAGACCAAGTGCTCCATCAAGACACATCAAGACCGCAATCTTCAGCTGCCTCACCCTAGGCTGTCTTAGCGGTATCATGTGCATCCATCTTTCGGCAACCGGTTCATCAGATCCATCAATACCTAAACGCCATTGCATTAGACACATCGATCCCCTGCCACCGACTCTATTGCGGCATCGATCGATCCCTAGACATCGAGTGACCTCAAGCCTTGAATCTCCCGGCGCGTCAGGCGGATCAGGCAAAGCTGTGATGCCTGAGGGCACGACCATACCACTCGGTGCTCTGTGCAGCATGGGCCGCATCGTTGAAGACGTGCGGCAGGCATTGTTCCGCGGCCAGGCGACCAGCAACAATATTCGCGTTTACCGAGAGCAACCCCAGGGCGGGACGCTGAGAGTGGCTCAGCGTAGTAATCTTCAGGATTTGAATGAGGAGCGATTTTTGGTCTCTGCGATCCCTTGATGCGGATCCCGAACGGCCTTGCGTATCTGCCATCACGGCCTCCATCAACACGCCAACGTACCGCGCTTGCGTGGAGCCCCGGGCGATGCCGCTGGGCGCTCAGCGGCTGCCACCTGTATCGATGAAGACGAACGAGTAGAGTATCCTGAGAAAGGCAGAGAACTTGTCTATAACTGGCAGACTGTCCGTTATACCTACGGTTATGAAACGGGCGTGAGGCTTGGGTGGGTAGCTGACTCGATCGGGCTCAACACCATCGCCATCCTCCGCAGGGCCAGGGGGGCGTCGGGCTGAGCGGGGCGGCCGCGGAGAGCTCCGAGGCCGGCTGCCTGGCTGCGGGCGGCGGCGTGGCGCACATCATCAACCACCAGTCCCTGCTGGGCGGCCGGAAGGTGCGCGCATCCCCCCCCCCCCCCCCCCCACCCCCTTCCCCATTGGTTCCTGAGATCCACTCACTGCGCGTGAACCCATCTTGGTGGGCAAGAGCACTGCGCCAATGCCCCCCCCCCCTCGTCGCTCCAGTTTCAAATTCAGTCTCCCAAAGGATTGATTCCCTGGTTCCAGCACGGCTACCCAGCGGCACTGGTTAGTATACAATCAGTCCGAGGTTAAGGACGACTACCATAGCCTGTATGTGGCTGGTTGGTGGTATTGATGGGGGGGAGGGGGGGCGGAGTATGGAGGGTGTCGGGGCACTCGGCACATGGTGCCATTGCGCGTCCTTTCCTCACAACATCGTGTTCCAACACAAAGCACCGCCCTGGGGCATGAAGCGGCGCGCCGCAAAGGCTGCTGGTTGAATGCCATGAACGGCCAAGGGCGGTAGGGGGAGCCGTGCCGCTGCGGCGGCCCGCGCCTCTGACCCCGGCTGCGCCCGGCAACTCTACGCACAGCAGAAGCGTCAACGGGCGGCGCGGCGAGGCGCGCGAGAGCGGACCCCCGAGGAAGAGGACGCCGCACAGCACAGCACGCGAGAGCCCCGCACGAAGGTGGCGGCAGCGCTGCCTGAGGGCTCTGCTGCCGGGAGCCCTGCTGCGCGTGCGCTGCGCTCCCTGGCGGACTGGGCGGGAGTGGGGCTGGCGGAGATGGCGGCGCGCCTGCTGGCGATGGGCGAGGCGGGGCGCTCTGACGTGCGCCGGCAATACGGCGCGGACTACGTACAAGGCGTCGAACGCAGATGACGACTACCGGTACACGCAAGGTTGAGGCGCCCGTTTATGCCGCAGCCTTCTACGGGCCCGGCCTTGTGTGTCTCTCGGGACATGCCCTTGGCCTGCAAGCGCCCCCCGCCCCCCCCCCCCCCCCCCCCCCCCCGGCTTCGTTGTGTTTGCCGCATGCCGCGGTTTAATGCCTGTAAACACAGTTGAAATGACCACACGGGTGCATTGCGGTATGAATGAGAGCACTGCAAATAAGACCATATATACCCTAGCTGTCTGAGGTCAGGGGTGGACGAAACCCAATTTGAACGGCAGCAAATGTTCCTGCATGCTGCTGCAGGTTGGTTGTCACTCCCCGCCCGGGCCACAAAAACCCCAGCTGCCTCTCACATGTATGTGTGCTGGCTGAACCACGGTGTCCTGACTATTCATAATCGCAATCAAGTTGTATATGTCCTGCCATGGGAAGTCAGGCGTCCACGTTGTGCGCCACATGCAGTCTTATGCGTATCAGTCCTGGGAGCTGCAGCGTGTGTAGAATATCCACAGCTATTCCGGTGATGTTGCAGTATGTGCGGCTGCCCAGCTGAAGCCCCTCTCAAAGGACCCCCGGGGAACGGTGTTGCATACCATTTCCGCCAGCAGCTCACGCGTGATTGAAAGGAAATGGCATGGGCTGCTGGCGGAAAATTTATGTCTACAGCGTTGCGCCGTACTGGCTTATTCCTGTGTTTTCGTCCGTTGCAGGTTTCCCTCCAGTACGACTTCGCGTAGGTACAGGGTACTATATATTTACATGAGCTAGCAGCAGAAGGCGATATCGGAAATCACCAAAATAAAAGGCAATCAGAAAGGTCCTCTACAGCGACTGCGGGGTGGAAGCAGTAACATGAGAAGACGCAGAGTGGGCACGAGCACACGCATCAGACTTGGCCATCTGCACACCGGCAGAGAGAATGCCGCCCAAGGTACCATGCACGCAAGCCGAGACCCGCTGCAACAGCCCCCGCCGTGTGCGCGACAGGTGACGGCGGAACTCAGCAGGTTGGCTGGCGACAAAGTTTCGAAGTGCTTGAACGGATTGACCACGAAAAAAGCAAGAGGTCGGGGTGGAAGGACCGCCAGGGAAGTTGCGCACAGCCAACAGCACCGCGAAGATGTAGACCACCGTCAAAGCGGACTTCCCCAGACGGCCGCGGTCCTCAACCACAAAAGGGTAGTACCGGTGAACACCCTGCACTGGGGCGGAAGACGCCCGGTCTGCTGCCAACTTAGCATGCTCCGCCTCGGTCGCCGCGATTCCCGGGATGCACCAGCGGGGGTCATTGCTCCAAGTGGGGGTCGTGGAGGACACGCACGCGAAGTCGATCATGTAATCGCACGCCGCCCCTCCCCACCCCGCCAGCGTCAGGTCCGACGGCCGCGAGCGGTCCGCTGGGCGCAGCCCACTCGTCTCAAGGGTCAAGTCGCCGGCTCCCGAGCGGTCCCGGTCAAGCACCGCCCCCGCATCAATTGCCACAGATGCCCACAGAATCTTCAAAGCGGTATGCATGCGGTGCTTGTAGTTCGCTACGGGGCATATGGGTAGATGATCCACGATGAAATCCGTAGCGCTCCGGTTCGAGGCGTCCGTAGAGCGAAGCCATAAGGGATCAATACCACACGTTGGGCCAGGGCAAGTGACAAGCGCGGAACCTCCGCGCGGGCAAAGGCCAAGTACCCGCGCAGCGGCGGCCGAATAAGCAGCATGGGGAATCTTGCGGGCGGACTCGTGATCCGACTGGAAAAGCGATAGGGAGCCCGGCCCGCACGCGCTGTACAGGCGCAAGGTATCAAGTCGCGAGGCCGCTGCACCAGTACGTTGGAAGCTGAGATCGAGGGCCACGAAGTCACGCAAGCGAATCGCACGGCTGAGGTGGCGTTGGACAACCATCGTCGTGGGTTGATCATCGGAGGTCGCACCCGAACCCGTACCCGAGGGCGGAGCAGTAGAACCTGGCAGCGATTCTGGGAGGGAAACAGTGGCTGCTGACGGAGAGTGTGCCACTAATTCGCCCGGCGACGGTATCTTCAGAGCTACAAAAGCGCATGTAGTAACGGTATTGGCAGTACTCGTACCACCGATAGGAAGCAATTGCTGGGCAGCAGAGGCGGCCTCACCAGTACCAACTCCAAGAGGAGTGGCCGTAAAAGGAGATGTGGTGACGCGCAATCCTCCGCTAGTGCTTGTACCCGTACGGGTCGTAGTACCAGCTGCTGGATCCGATGCAGCGGTGGTCGTAGCATTACTGACCGTAAGTAACTCGAAGATCTCGTGGGCGTGCCCATACGCCGCGCGTGCGCGCCGCACATCTTCTTGCGGTAACGTGGTTAGGGCCTGTACAGTCTCGTACACGCGGCGCGTCTCACGCGCCCATGGCAAAGCACTCGTAGCCACAGACGACACCTCGGCGCGGACCGCCTCGTATAAGGGGCCGAGGGCGGGCCCGTACTCCCGTACCAGCTTTGGCAGGACAACCGATTGCGCGGAATAAAACGCCGCAGGGGCCTCGGACTGCAGCAAGGCCAGATTCAGACCGCCAAAATCCGCGGGCATACTCATCTGAACGATTGCAGCCTCCATGCGCGGTGTAGACTGGTCGCAAGCGTCCAGGCCAAGCAGCGAAAACGCAGCCGAAATGTTGGCGGCGTCCACGGCCTCCAAGAAAGGGTCCAGCTCCGACGGCGGCATCATGCGGCTGAGGAAGCCAGTCTGCCGCACCGCGCATACGACCAGCAACCGCATGGCCCCATGGTGGCAGCCGTATCCCGACGTGCCAGAGGAGGCGATGCGCTCCAACAGTGTGGCGTGGGCCTCCCGGCGCCGCCCCAACGCGCCGGTCATCCACTCGGGGTAATGGCTAATAGGAGCACCCAAGTACACGGCGCCATCCTGGACAGGATCATCGGCCGGGGTCCGAAATCCTCCCGGGGCCAACTTCTCCCGTACTGTCCGCAACTCGGACTCGCTGTCGCCGGGGTGACGAACGTACCGCGTCTTACTGTCCTGTACCACCAGTCCGACTTTGGAAAGCTCCGCGCAGTACTCGTCGAAAACGCGCGGAACGTGGGCCGCGGCAGTGGCGGCGCCGCAATCATCCGCAAAACTCTGGCAAAAAGTATCAGCGGCGGTACGAGCCACAACCGCTTGCACTGGGCCCGCGATAGCGAGGCAGAAGTAAAGCGGGGCCAGGACATCACCCTGGCGTACACCCGTACGAGACTGTAGGGTGGCGCGCAAAGTACCGGGATCATCCGTCGCGTAGTAGTACAGGTCGCTAGGGCGATCGTACAACATCTGGAAAAAAGGAATCAGGCCATGTAGCCGCGGGTGCTGAAGCAAGCCGTAAAGTATCGCACCCCGGGATACCTCATTGAAGGCATTCTGAATATCCAGGAGTAGTAGTCCTTTCCCACCAGTACCACGCCCGCCGAAAAGTTGCAGCGCCACCCGCATGCTCATATACGCCGTCTCACAGCCAGCTCCCGACTGAAAGCTGCGTTGCACCGGGCCCATGACCTCCCGCGCATCCGCACCCACTTGCCCCAGAGCGTGGGCGGAGGCCAGGCGCACCAGCACGGAGCCGACGCCGAGCGGGCGTACTCGCAGCGGCTCGCCGCTCTTTTCCCGCTCCTCGCGCGCGGCGGGGTGGTCCTTGTGGAGCGCAAAGACGGAGCCACTCGCCAAGAAAGCCGCAGTGCGCGAGTGGCACCGCCCCGCTAGGCAGCGGTTCACCCACAGGCGCCATGAAGGTACGTCTAGGTCCCTGATGTGCTCCCAACGCCACCAGTCCACATGCCCTGCGGAAAGGCGGGGTGCACGACGCAGAACCCGCCGCTGGTCCTCCCCCCACCGCATAACCTCATCCGCATTGTCGCCCCACGACGGCGGCGCCCGTTGCAGGTCCGGCGGTTCTTCGGGGGGAGAGTACTCCGGGCTGGTGGCAGCAGGAGGCGGATGGAGGGCATCGAGGGCAGGGAGCGCCGCAGCGGCGTCAGACACCATGCCGAGGTCAGCAGTGTCCAGCGCCTGGCGAGCGCGGCGCAGCTCCTGCACAGCGGTGAGTTTCGCCGCCCGGCGGTGAGCATCCACCACCGCCGGCGGCACCCCATCAGCCGCAGCATCGGCGCCCCCTTCCGCAGCCTCAGCAGCAGCCGCCCGCGCCCTCGCAGATCGCCGGCGCTTCCGTCGGCGGGCACTCCGAGATGTGGTCGTCGGCAGCTCACCCGCCTCCATCTGGTAATTATGTAACTCGCTGCCATCCCGCGATTCGCGCCACAGTTGCTGCATCCCGCACACCGAGAAGCCGGCGCGCACAGCATCCCCTGCCTCCCACAGCCGCACTCGCCGCTCCGCCAATTTCCGCACAACTGCGGGGCTGCTGGATGGGTAGGGTCGCAGTAGTAGCCCCGCAAATACGCAGACAGAGCCTTCGGCCCCGTACGACCGGTCGTCGGTAGGAGGGAAGCGGTCAGCATAGGCCAGCGTACGGTCTAGCAGGGGGAAGAGGACAGGCCGAGCTGCGGGACAGACGCCGACAGCCGTGCCCCGCAGCGGCGTACGGGGCATCTTGCGGTAGACATCGCTGGTAGCGCACCACCGAGCGGTGGCCGCGAGAGCGGCATCATGAGCGGCTGAGGCAGCAGCCGGCGCGTGCTGGGTACAGGGTACTCGTTTCTGAAGACCGTAAACGGGTCTCAAATCCGAGATGTGTAGCTGGCAACGCTTTTTGGCTACGTGGCACGCGCTACGTGCGTAATATTAGCACGTGACCGCTCGCGCTCCTCCCTCATCATCCCGCCGCCAGCCCCATCCCTGCCCGCGACACACAAGACGAGGCACCTGAACGCCACCATATGCCTACATTAGCGCGCTGCTACCGCGATATGCGCGTGATGGTGCCGGCCGGTGTGTTCGATTGGCATCGGTGGGGCGGGATGGGTTGGCGAGACGGGTGGTCACGTGGGCTCTCAGTTTTCATCAAATGACGTTATATTTGACTGTATCAACCGGATACTAATCACTATTCGCACTCGTTTCGGTAGTTGCATCTCAGGATTGTGACCCCGCTATACACAGCTTCAACCCCGGGAGGATTTCATTTAGCGAGTACCCGGGGAACCGGTGCAATACATTGACATTTAGTGGACACATGCGCCAAATTTTTGCCCTTGATATTTGCATGTATCCCGCTGAAAATATATGACGCAGGACTACCGCTCCTACGGACTACAGCTTTGTCGTCTTACACGTATACATTTGCGTGTACTTTTTGTCTGGAGTTGATGATGCTGTGCGTTGGTGTCGTTTCCCTTTGCAGTTAAAGCGTGCATGTGTGGGGCGGACAATCGGACGATCCACAATATGCAAGCGGAGCGCACTGCACGATTCCGCATCCACAATATCTACAGCACGCATATGTACACACAGCCTGCCCCGTTCACGTCAGTTTCCATCCATGTAAATGACGGAATAACTTCGAATGAAAGAAGATCAAATTCTTCGGGCTATCGCTATGTGCCGCCACAGGTTCAGAATCCCCACCCCCTCTCCCCGTGCTTCCGCGGAATTGTAGTTCCATCAGCGCCGTATCGCGTCCCATAGTGTATACCCTTTGTAGCGGCATGGCGCCCACCGCCAGGCAGCGGCCTATCACATGAGTGGAGGATCATGGGTGCGGCATGCCCGGCGGCACCAATCCCACCTCCACAGGGTGGTAGCCCCTTGGATCCGTGCCTAGCTGGGCGCGGTAGGCGGTTGAGCGGAATGGCCGGAAGTTGCCAATCCCTGGATTGCGCGACGATCGGGAAACCATACGGGGGGCTTCCCACGTGATACTCGGAGTCCCGGTAGCGCATTTCGGCGCCACCGGGCAGCAGCCATGTAGAGGGGTGTTTTTGTGCGACCCCGATTCGGATCTAGTGTCGGATTCTCGAAGATCCGCCTACGGGAGGTGAGGGGGTCGTGCGCGTAGGAAACGGGGGTTCGTAACCTACCAGTGGGGGTGTTACAAGTAAAACCACGTACACCAACCCACACAAGTCTTTGCACACAGAAATCCGCGCGTATCCTCGCCTTGGTGCCCAAGCCATGGGGCCATGGAGCGTTGTAATCAAGTGTATGCAAGCTTCCTACGCCAAGGAGGCAGCCGTTTCTCCCGCTTATCGCACTGTTAGAATTGATCTTCGGCAATGGCATTGTTTGGCACGTGGCTAAAACCACAGAAACACCGGGCGATGAATAGGGGGCAACTTGTTGGCGGCGTAGTTACCATCCGTCGCATATGCCCGCGCGCTACCGGTTGTAGGTGGACGTATGCATGCGCTGTATGACGGCCGAGCTTGAGCCCAATCCATGCTCGCTACCGATGCAATGCATGGCATTTCCATGAGAGTGTGTCAGTACCGTCGCCGTCGTGATGGGGCCAATCATCTCGCAATTTTCCAAGCTGCAAGAAAAGCGCCGTTGGCCGCGCCTTGCTGGGTGAAAGTAGCACACATAAAGTGCCTTCGATTCCATAGGTGCATGCTTATACCGCCCGCACCGTAGGCTAAGCGCGGGCTGGCCCCTCGACAACAATGCGCCACTGATGCACAAGTCAGTCTGCGCGTATGTTGTAACACATGTCACCCATCATCCAAGAGGAAAAGCCAAAATGTCATGCGCGACCTCCCCGGCCGCAACCGACGTGCTGGTCCATGTCGCATGTCGGGGTTGGGAGGCGGAAGCCCACAGCGTGGAGAGTGTCTGGTTACAGATAGAGAAGTGAGCAGGCCCGGAGCGCCAAACGCCTACATGGGCTGGCGCGATGCGGTGCCCGCGGCGCGCCCGTAGCGCGGTGTTCGTACCACTCAGACATGTGCTCAAGTACTAATACGCATACCCTGGCAACATTGTCTGGTGTACAGCAGTGGCAGCAGCACTGGTGTCGACATCCCCTCCCAATGTCGCAAGGGGGTGCGTCAAGCAGGGGTTTCGGCTGCTAACGCTAGTAGTCTCTAGCCTAGAGAGGCAGCCCGCCATGCCCTGACCTCGGCGTGGATCGGGGCAGGTCCTCTAGGGAGTCTGACTGCGCCGGCTGTCGAGCGGATGAAAGTTGCGGATGGCCACTTCCCCTTAGCGCTGCTGTGCCAAGCTTCGCATACGACTTCATACTAGTCGACGAGCGTTGCCCGAATTTTCCAGTCGGCCGAGCCGAGAAACTCTTCGGGCCGGAACTGCGGTACGCGGCAGTCGCTGGCGTCGTGGTAGCTGGCGAGGGAGCCCGTACATGGCGGTCGTTGGCGTCATGGTAGCTTGCGTCCGGGTGTGCGCTTTAGGTGTAGGTGCGCAAACAACATGTCGAGTGTCGAGGCCCCTTTCTGGCTTGGGTGGTCTCGGTTTTACGTCCGGGCTTCCCGCCCAGACGGACTTCCTACGAGGTCTAGCGTAAGACCACTCTCACTTGTGTCCGAAATAGGCTGTGGAGGGGCAATAACCTGTCATGCGCAACCTCCCCGCAACCGACGTGCTGGTCCATGTCGCACGTCGTCGGGTTGGGAGGCGGAAGCCCATAGCCGGGAGAGTGTCGGGTTACATAGAAGTGGGCAGGCCCGGAGCGCCGAACGCCTACATGGGCTAGCGCGATGCGGTGCCCGCGGCGCGTGCGTAGCGCGGTGCTCGTACCACTCAGACATTTGCTTAAGTACTAATACGCATACCCTGGCTACATTGTATGGTGTGCAGCAATGGCAGCAGCACTGGTGTCAACACAAAATGATGACGGGGTCCGCGCGGCGTGGAGACCTATCCAAGCTCCTCGCGTCTGAGAGCTTGCGTGGAAGGGCACATTACATGCCCCCATCATGCGCCCCCACCGCACCCACATTGAGTGGGCTGGCTGGGATATATATTAGAACAGGCGGGGGGGGGGGGGGGGGGGGGGGGGGGGTTAACTTTGACATGCCATAACATTTCGGCGTTTTATCATATTGGGCAAAATATTAGTGCGTTTGAAAGCGCAATTCACGGGATTTCCATCGCACAAATTTACAACCCAATCCAATAAAATGGCGAAATATTGTGAATTAAAACGTGATTGCAATATTATTGCTTCTTGCAGGGCGAGCAGCCAGTTTGCGCGTGTCGCATGCAGCTCGCTAGCTGACCATAGTCTCCAAACCATGCCCCGCGCGGCCTGAGGTAGGTGGCCAACACATGTATCTCGGCGACCCTGGGAGAAAATAGGTTCTTTATGTCCAAATGTCGGCGTGCCGTGCGCTCAAACGGTTCACAGCCCGGGCGTGCATCATTTGTTACACTGGTAGTGCCGCATAACAAGCGCCACGCGCGCCACGCGTGCCGTCGCATTGGCCCTAGCACACCATGTGCACGCTCTTTTATGGTTATCCTCGCAATGGCTGCAACGGCGTAGACTATGCGTGGGTTTACCCACTAGAGGCGACCAAACCCAAGCCATACCCATCAAAACATGCATAGACTTTGTGGGCTGTTGTAGTCGTACTTTGGTGCTACCCGGCCAGTACGGGCGGCACTACAATTCTCCGCACAACCTTCCATGGCGATGGCTGTACTCAATCCAAAGAAGCCGCCCTCGGCCTTGCGTCAGACGCATCAGCCCGGCATGCTGCCGGCCGTCAACGAGCCACCCACGACCATGGGGTTGCGCCGCGACAGCCACGCTTATCCTCCCCCACTTCGTTCCAATTCGCGAGTCTGCCTCTTAGGCCCTTGAGCCCCGGCCTCCAAAAGGCTTGTATAATGCCAATGCACATTTTCGGGCATTATTCGATAATATGATGTAGCGACTCATCCTTTTCTTCATTATAACTATAGAAGCGATCCGTCCTTACTCTATAGTAATGCGACTAGGGGGCCGGGGCCCCCGGCTCCATCGGCATGCATGTGCGCGCCTGCGCGCCACTGCGTTGTGTGAGGATTAATATACTTTTCCCCCATCGACCCCCGGCTGCTGGCTGTGGCGTGGCCGGTGGGGGTTCAGCACCTTGGGGCGTCCTCCGCGCCCCCCCCCCCCCATCCCCCAGGCCCCTCTGCTAGGGCGTCTGCCGTGTGGGTCGCGGTTCTGGCGGGGGCGGTGGTGGTGGGCGCGCGGCGCTGCGATGGCGCGGGAGACGTCTGGCGGGGGCGTTGACTGGCAGTTCCGGTGTTGCGATGGCGGCTGCGGACGCACCTACCAGCGGCCCGCCCCCATGTGCACGCACATGGACCACATGATGGAGTCCAACGTTCCGGCGGTAGCTGCCATGCACCTCGAGTACGCTGCGACTTTCGACCCCTTTGTGTATCTGCGGTGCGCCCCCCGAGCCGGCTGCCCGCGCTCGGGCCACCGCGTGTTCCTTGGCGCGCGAGCGACGGCCCGTGCCGCCACTTGCGAGTTTTGCAGCCCCCCCCCCCCCCCCCTTCCCCCCCCCCGCCTCCCACGGCTCCGCCCCCCGGTGTGGCTCTCCCGGCGTCGGCAGCTGGCGTGCGGGCGCTGCAGCGCCAGCACTCGCCGGTTGCTGCCTCAGCCGCCCACGATGCCACCCTCGCGGGCACCGCTCGGTGGTGCGCTAACCGCGACGTCTACCGCATGATGCCCAGTACGCCACCGCGGGGTACGGCTGTCGGCGTCTATCCCGCGGCTCGGTCTAGCCTCTTCCCCTTGCTAGACCGTACGCTGGACTATGCTGACCGCTTCCCTCCTGCCAACGACCGGTCGTACATGGCCCAAGGCGCTGTCTACGTGTTTGCGGAGCTGCACTGCGACCCTACCCGTCCAACAGCCCCGCAGTTGTGCGAAACTTGGTGGAGCGGCGAGTAGTGCGGGTGTGGGAGGCGGGGGATGTTGTGCGCGCCGGCTTCTCGGTGTGCGGGATGCAGCAATTGTGGCGCGAGTCTCGGGATGGCAGCGAGTTACACAATTCCCAGATGGGGGCGGGGGAGTTGCCGGCGGGCACGTCTCGAAGTGCCCGCCGGCGGAAGCGCCGGTGGTCTACGAGGGCGCGGGCGGCTACTGAAGAGGCTGCGGAGGGGGGCGCCGATGCTGCGGCGGATGGGGTGCCGCCGTCGGTGGTAGATGCGCACCGCCGGGCGGCGAAACTCAGCGATGTGCAGGAGCCGCGCCGCGCTCAC
Source organism: Tetraselmis striata (assembly GCA_006384855.1). Lineage (NCBI taxonomy): Eukaryota > Viridiplantae > Chlorophyta > Chlorodendrophyceae > Chlorodendrales > Chlorodendraceae > Tetraselmis > Tetraselmis striata. The sequence goes on along the minus strand of VCJN01001126.1, from coordinate 55,829 downwards.
CAAGCGTTGGATACCGCCGACCTTGGTATAATGGTGTCCGACGCCGCTGCGGCGCTCCCTCTCCTGGAAGCCCTCCATCCGCCTCCTGCTCCCACCGACCCCTCCCCCCCCCCCCCCCCCCCTCCCCCCCCCCCCCCCCCCCCCTAGGAACCGCCGGACCCGTGGCGGGTGCCGCCGCCATGGGCGGTGGCAATGCGGATGAGGTTCGGCGGTGGGGGGAGGACCAGAGGCTGGTTCTGCGCCGTGCTCCCCGCCTTTTCGCTGGGCATGTGGAGTGGTGGCGTATGGAGCACATCAAGGACCTAGATGTACCTTCGTGGCGCATGTGGGCGAACCGATGCCTGGCGGGGCAGTGCCACTCGCGCACTGCGGCTTTCTTGGCGAGTGGCACCGTTTTTGCGCCCCACAAGACGACCCCGCCGCTCGCGATGAGGAGCGGGCGAAGAGCGGCGAGCCGCTGCGAGTACGTCCGCTCGGCGTCGGCTCCGTGCTGGTGCGCGTGGCCTCCGCCCACGCTCTGGTGCAGGTGGGTGCGGATGCGCGGGCGGCCATGGGCCCGGTGCAACGCAACTTTCAGTCAGGAGCTGGCTGTGAGACGGCGTATATGAGCATGCGGGTGGCGATGCAGCTTTTTGGCGGGCGTGGTACTGGTGGGAAAAGTCTACTACTGGATATTCGGAATGCTTTCAATGAGGTATCCCGGGCTGCAATACTTTACGGCTTGCTTCAGCGCCCGCGTGTACATGTCATTATCCCTTTTTTCCGGAGTTGTACGACCGCCCTAGCGACATGTACTACTACGCGCCGGATGATCCCGGTACTTTGCGCGCCACCCTCCATCATCGTACGGGTGTGCGCCACGGTGATTTATTGGCCCCGCTATATTTCTGCCTCGCTATCGCGGGCCCGGTGCAAGCGGTTGTGGCTCGTACCGCCGCTGATAGCGCTACTTTCTGCCAGTTTCGCGGATGATTGCTGCGCGGCTACCGACTGCCGCTGCTCACTCTCCCTATGTTTCAAGTCGGACTGGTGGTACATGACAGCTCGACGCGGTACGTTCGTCATCCCGGTGACAGCGAGGCCGAGTTGCGGACAATGCGGGCGAAGTTGGCCCTTGGAGGGTTTCGTATCCTGGCCGTTGACCTTGTCTAGGATGGCGCCGTGTACTTGGGTGTTCCTATTAGCCATTACCCCGGATGGATGGCCGGTGCGTTGGGGCGGCGCCGGGAGGCCCACGCCGCACTGTTGGGGCGCATCGCCTCGTTTGATACGGCTGCCACCATGGGGCCAACATTGGTTCAAAATAAATGTTAGGTTCGTCAAAAGTTTCATGGTTGCGGTGTTAAGCAATGTTGGCCTCAAAACCCTTGTTTTCAGGGGACCAGCAAAACATGGGGAATGCAGCAAAACATGGATGATAATAAAAGCAATGCAAGAGTAAAGTTCCATAACATAGACAAGCTCCGAAACCATCATGTTTGTCATGCAGCCGAAAGGCATGAAGTGAGGACATGAATAATATGCATATGATTGCTCCGAAACCAATTGCGGTGACACATTGTTACACATGTATTCATGGCCGGCTCTCAATTGGAAAGTAGGCGCGGCCGCCCAAGTGCCTACGCGCACACATGAGGCCGCTTGCGGCAGGAAGGGGCTTAGTCACCCAGCGCATCATCATCATCATCGCTGGAAGCATCATCATCGACATCATCATCACACTCCGAATCCGCCGCCTCGGAGGAGGAGTGGCCACCCTCCTCCTCCTCCTCCTCCTTGGTTTCCTCCTCGTCATCATCATATTCATCCTCCTCCTCCTCCTCCTCCTCCTCCTCCTCCTCATCATCATCATCCTCGCCAACGGGATTGGCGACATCCTCACTGGCCTCGGCTTGCTCGTTCTCCTTAGTGGCGTGGCCATCATCTTGGCTTGCAGCAATACTCTTGCCCACATGTGCCAACGAACATAGTTCTTGCGCCAGAGGCTCTTCAGCCTCCTCCTCCTCCTCGCCATCCTCAGCATCACCGGCAGCTTTCCTCGGAAAAGTTCCGAGTTTGCGATCCTCCAGCGCGTCGGCTTCATCTTTGCTCAGAGCCAACCACTCTTTGATCCTCGTCACGGCGCCTTCGTGCTGGGTGTCGTCTTTCTCCACCAAGATGACGGAGTTGGGGGTTTGAATGCGGGCCTTTGCGGCTAATAGCCAGGTCTTGCATTCTGACGATGGAAGCAAGCTGCGAAAAATCACATGCACAAAGTCACCGGACGGCCACACTATTTTGATGACAGAAAATATAAATTTTGGTTGTTCACTTTTGGTTGTATTACTTGTAATATAGACATTGATGCCGGGGCCACGGATCACTTACCGCTGTAGTGCCTGTGCCGCAAGTCACATCCAAAATGAGACTTCCCGGTTCCGTGGCAAAGTCCAGGATCCTCCGAATGAGCGCAATTGGTTTTTGCGCGCTGTTGGTGGGCTTGCTCACATCGGTTGACTCCAGCCGGAACATGTTGGAGGATGGTCTGTGGGCGCAATACGGGTTGGTAGTGTACCGCTCGGGCTCAGTGGGATCCTTGGATATGTCCAGTTGGTGGCCGGGTGGCCAAAATATCAAGAAGATCTCACCGTCGGATGTGAAACGGTCACCGGCGCAGATCCCGCGATTCTTACTCCAATAGAACACCTTGAATTGCATGTCGCGCTCGGAGATGGTGGCCATGGCATGGGGAAGTGCCTGGTCACCGGCGTCTTACGTCGTTTCTGGCCCGGTCGGCTCTCCATTCCCTACTCGTTGAGCACTTTCTCCCTTCATGTCCTGTCGGCTCCTCCACATCACATTCGGCCTAGCGCCGCCATTGGAGTGGCCCGGGATGTTGTGCTGGGGAAGGCGTTCTACGTTTGGCGGAAGGGGACGCGACCGAGCTGGCGGCCGATTGGGCGTTGGGTGGCATGCGTCTGTTGCACGCCCGTGGCGCCCCATTCTGGGTTGGACCCCCCCACTTCCGCTCCTTGCTGCGAGACCTCTACTTCGAAGCTCCTTTCTTGTCGGCGCTTTCACAATACATTCGGCCTAGTGCTATTGAAGTGGCCCGGGATTGTGTGCTGGGGAGAGCGTCCCTACTGCGTGGAGCGGCGGCTGGCTGGTGGCGATGCCTGGTCGGTGGCTGTCATTCCGGTTCCCGCCTCTGATGGCCCGTAGCTGGATTCTCTTCTGGATTTCTGTTTGGATTTCTTGAATTTTGCAGCTGGCTCATGTAATCACACTAATGCAGGACTAATGCATCAACCGGGGATTTTGAGGGGTATTAATTAATAGTAAAATTAATTAAAACCTAAGTGTCGAAAAATAGAAGACGCTTGCGTAACGCGTAACGCTAAATTCTCGCACCAGAACGTGCCACGTCGATTAACGCGTTACCGCAGCGACACTTCCCGGCGTGACGAGTATTCCGGATTAATACTCGTCACAAACCGTAAAGGATGCTTTTTGGGGGAAAATTCGAAATGACCGCCCCCCCCCCGCCCCCCCCCCCACCCCCCCTCCCCAAAAGGAAAAATACGTTTAGCGTTACGCCTGTATGACCCCGCGGCGAGGCCTATCGTCGCAAAATGCGAAAGATCCACAGCCACCGCCGCCATCGCCGCCAAAGGATCGGGAAGCATGACCCCACCAGTAGTCCCCCCGCCGCGCTTCCCGGCTTTGTCGGGTCGTGTGCTGCGTCAAGGCGGCGGTGAACTGAGAGGACAGGCGGCGCGGATAATCGTGTAGGGCACCGGAGGCGCGGGCACCCTGCTCGGCCGACCGCCGCTGGTGCCGCTAAGCGCGAGCGGAACGGCCAGCCCCTATGCCACGAGGGGACATAGCGACTACACTGTATCAGCGGGTAGCGGGTAGCGGCGGTGTGGGTGGGTCAGGTGACAGTGGGCAGTGGCCAATCGGGGGCGGATACGGCTCGCAATGCCGCTACTGTTCGGGGCGCGGCAGCGTGGAACCGCCGGCCCGCGTGACGCGTGACAGCGAGTCGCAGGAGCGTCTTCTGTCCTCTCAGGTAGCTCTATGGGCATATTCGGTGATTGATATAGCGGAGAGGGTAAAATTCTCAGCCAATCACATCGCAGTAGTCGCTGCCTTACGCCTTACGCTATCCTGTAGCGTCTTCTATCTTTCGACCCATATTAATTAATTTTGCCGGTAATTTGGCGACTAGCTACTACTGGTACACGGCGTTCCTGTTACACGAAAATCGGGTTTTTTTGTGTACGCTTTGTAACGCGCCACCAGCTTTCCCTGGTGTGCATCAGCCTATGGGCCCAGGGTTTTACCCAAAACCCCCAAGGCCTCGTACATGACATGTACGGGTGCGCTCGGGCGGTGGAGCCGGGCGGGTGGTGGGCGTATGAGCAGTACTCGCACGGGATCCTACACGTGCAGTGGTGGTGCTGCTGGGTGGCTGATGGCTCACGCACGAGCATGCGCGGCGGCATGCCACATTATCATTATCGTTGCCAGCAGCACCATGCCCGACGTTGACCCACCTGAACCACCGCAGCCCGCGGCTGGAAGCCATGGATCAGAGTCTTGGTCAGCGCGGTCAAGGGGCGGCTGTTTCACAGCTCGCAGGCGGGTGGTGGAGCGGCAGGCTCGGGCCGAGCAGCAAGCCGCGGGAGATGCCGCAGCGCAAGCGGCAGCTACTGCTGCTCGTCCGCGCCGAGCAGGCGCAGACGTGCCCTCACTCCGAGCACAAGTTCAGCAGCTTACAAAGCGCTCGGGGACGTTGGCAAAGAAAGTAGCTGACTTACAAGGACAACTTGAGGCGGAGCGCTCGCGGTCGCGAGCCAAGGAAACGGTGGTGAAGCAACTCCGTGCCGAGGCGATCGCAGCGGAGGCCAAATATACAGCGAAGCTCGCTAAGGTCATCACGCAGCGCGACTCGGCGAAAGCCGCCACGCGGCGGGCTAAAGCAAAGCTCGAGGCAAGCCAATCGGGTTCGGCCAGGTCTCGGTCGTGTGTTATGAAAGCCATGAGGGAGCGGAAGTTGCGCCGGGCTTTCGGAACCTTGCGCCAAGACTTGAAGCGGATCTCAGCCCCACCAGTGAGCGAGGCCGAGGCGTATCGCGGCTTCAAACGCCGCGAGGTCAAGAGGCTAACCGACTATCTTGAGGCGCGCTACGAGGGGGGCGTGAAAGGGGACACAGTCGTGCAACTCGTCGACTGTTTCTGTAATGAGTGTCCCGAAATTCTTGATGCCGTTTGCCAGCAGCGCGGGTTGTATAGCACTGTGGAGCAGCATGTCGTCGCCGCGATCCGCGAGCACTGGACCGTGGCGCGCGCGTCGTACATCCGTGTAACCTCCAAGCTCACGTGGCGCCGCTACCAATACCTCATCCATGCCTTGTCTAAGCGTTGGGTCGAGGATAAGGGCGAGCATGAGGTGTTGCTGCTGCCCTATGGCACACCAAAAATGTGTCTGTTGCCAAGCAAGAACGAGGTCTGGGACTGGGAGGACCGAGTGGCAAAGCTAGCCGGGCTTGGAAATTTCCGAGGACGGCAAGCGAGCCATCATCGACGTGATGCAGGCGTTGCGCACTCGGCTGGCCCAGTTCCCGAAAGATCAGTTGCCCGAGAGCAGAGAGATCGTGATCCAGTTTTGCGGTGAGCTGCCATCGTCAGTGTTACGAATGATGTGAATTGTTTTCATAATATGACATGCCATCACTGATGAAATTGTTTGTGCCTACAGCTGATGGCAGTACAGCCTTCAAGCTCGGCCATCAAGGGGCTGTGCTTGCCATCTTGAAGCCATTGCTGAGAAGGGTGGACGAAGAAGGTTATGTGATGGAAGGATGGGGTGTGGACAGCATTCACAATGCTGTGAAGATCATGCTGTACGAGGGGCAAGACAAGTACGAGCAGTTCATCACACAGATGGAGGCTATCAAGGATCAACTCATGGAGCTCTGCGACGGTTCAGGGATGAAGCTGCATGACGAGATCTACACCTTCAAGATGGTGCTGGGAGGCGACATGGCGTGGCAATCGGGGATCTACGGGCATGCTGGAGCAGCTTCTACATTTTTCTGCTTCGTGTGTGACATGCCTAAGCACTACATGCACCTCACGCAGAGTGACTACGAGCGGAAGGGCATGAGCATGCCGATGATCAAGAGCGCGCAGTATGCAGCCATGCTAGCGCATGCAATGGGACAGGAGTACGGACTGACGGAGCCCTACCCGTGCCCAGGATGCGGTGAGACTGTGCACTTCCATGGTGACTTACCCCCCGCCGACACTCCGGCGGCGAGGCAGAATTATCAGCATGCCCACTTCGGCCAGCGCCACATGTGCCCACCTGGCTTCATGATGATAGAGCCGGAGGACATGATCGGTGACACCATGCACGCGGGCATCCAAATCTGCCCGCATGTGGTGTGGCATACTGTCCACAAGCGGTGCAAGACCAAGGAGGAAGCGGAAGCTATAATGGATGCCATGCAGCTTATCGGACTTCCGGGGCGGGAGGTGAAGGTGAAGACTGGAAAGGGTAAGGCAATCACCAAGGCCGACCTACCTGCGTTGAGTGGTCCGGAGGTGAAGAAGATGGTGGATGGCCATGAGGTGGTGCTCGACGCCATCATCTCCCGCTCCGATCCCATCAGGCCCAATTTGAAGAAGGTGTGGGACTGCTACATTGCCATGACAACAGCATGGAAGGTGGACCCAGGTGATGACCTAGAGGCCCGCAGGCGGGCAGCACGGGCACTGCGGGACGCCGTGGAGCTCTTCTTTGCCGCCTTCCTAGACATTGCCACAGCAGAGGACATCACGCCGTACATGCACCACGTGGCATGGCACTTTCCGATGTGGATGGAGCGGCACGGCTGTATCGACCACTACAGCGCACAATGCATGGAGCACAGCAATCGGGAGATCAAGCATGGCTTCCGTCAAGGGAGCAACCATCAGCCGCAGCGCATGTTGAGGAGTGGCAAGATGACGCTATCCAGGACAGGCCAAGTGCTAAAGCGCAGCACGCTAATGGCCCATCACCGAGACATGCATGGCCCCCCTAAGCGTTCCCAACCCCACATGCCAAAGGAGAAGGCGGACAAGGTGAAGAAGGAGATGGCTGCAAAGGCATCCAAGCGCAAGAGCGTGATGGCAGAGCGGGCCGACAAGCACAAGAAGCAGAAGTAAATATATATAGTTACAGCTATCTAGTGAGCAGCCTTCCCCTTTTGAGATCTGCCATACACCACGTTGTAACGGCGAGGGCGGGTACTTGGACCAGCAGTACCTGCCGCTGCCTCCGGCTCCGCCGCTTCCTGCTCTACCAACCGTGCTGCCTCCGCCGCTCGCCGCGCCATCTTCTGCCTGTAATGCTGCCGCACGGCTGGGAAGTGTGCCGCATCCCAGCTGTCTATACTAGTGAAGCTCTCTGCGCTGCACGGCGACGGCATGTCCCGCTCCTCTGTGTCGCTGTCTGACCTAGCACTCTCAAGCTCCATGCGCTGCTGCCGCTGCTCAGCGCGCAAGCGCGCAGCTCGCGCTCGCAGCTCGCGCTGCTCCTGAGGGCGCACTGCCCAGAGGGCACGGCGCTCTAGTCTATCCGCCTCACTTTCCCCTGGAGGGCCTTCCCACCGAAATACCGACCCCCCTATCTGCCTAGGGGGTGGTGGTGGAATGGGCGCGCTGCAATCCCAATCAAGAATAGTCTGCAGCGCGTCGCTATCATCGGTTGCGCCGACCAGATGCATAAAGTGCGACCTCACTATAACTTGCAGCTCGCGCATGGCATATGCTTCGGGGTCAGCATAAGGGGGCAAGTGGGGCCATGCCTTTGGGTTTCTGGTGCTGGTGGGGTAGCCGGTCGGGAGCTGCAAGTCTGCGCCCTTCTTCGCAGCCACGACACCGGTGTGGGAACAGCACGGTCCCCGCCCGCTCAAGTAGCGTGCTGCCGGAGTAGGGATATGGCGTCTCCGTCACCTCCAAGGCAAGCGGATACAAGACAGAGACCATGTCGCCGCGGTCCGTCATTCGCACTCCGCCATGGGCGCCCCGCCTAGCGTGCTGCTCGCGGCGCGCCTTATGCCGAGCTGCTTGCATGGCACTTCGATGCTGCCTCGGCTTTAGCGGATCGCCATGCTTCTCGTGCAAGAAGAGGACCGACGCGACGCCCTCTGACGTATACGTGATGTATCTCACCACGCGCTTCCCCTTGCGGTCGGTCGTGTCCTTGACCAAGTGCCACAATTCTGGTCGAGACTGGCAGAACGCAACTAATAGGTCGGCGGGAATGTTCTTGAAGCTGGCCGTCGCAAACTTGCGGCCGCCCTGCGTGTGTTGGCTGTTGCAGCGTTCGCAGAGCGCCTCAGTGACCGCCGCGACCAGCACCCCCTCCTCCACGAGTGCTAGGGCTCCCATGGCGGTAGAGCGGGCGCAATTCCGGCATACGTCGGTGGCGGCGGGGTGGTTGGCCGCGATGGCCAAAATGCAGCGACCGCAGTTCTCGCGCCGTGCCATACCGTTGCGCTGCTGCGTCGGCGCAACGCGGATTTCAGCCTATACCCACTTGTTTTAATGGACACAACGCCAAGGGTTGAGGGTGGAACTCAAAAATCCGCCCCGGTCACGACCTCAGGTAGCCCCCTCACTAGCTCTCTTGGGCGTGTGTCGGGCGGGCGGGCTGCCGACATCTCTCCGATTCGGCTCTAGGTGGGTGGGACAGGGGCGAGCAAATGCGGCGGAATGGGGCGCATCCGTACCTCGCCGTGGCGGACGCGCTGTCAATGTTGACAACTGTGCCCACTAACTGCCCGGCTGCCGCGCGTACAGTCTGCCAAGACTTTAGGTCCAAGGCTGTGGGGGTCGGGATGTGCAATGGCTGCGGTCACGAGTGGCAAGCGCGTGCTGACGTGACCTTGGTGGCTGAGCGAGTGAGTGATGTGCAGGGCGCGTCGGCACGCGGCTTGCATAACGATTACTCGTACAAAAATAGCGCGCCCGAAATATCCCGGTACCGGAATATGTAACAGTTTTGGGCGTGCGACCCGCCTAGAGCCGCAGCAAGCAGCGGCGGACAACCGCCTGGCGGCCAACACACAGTGTTTCGACCGCCTTCCATACCGCCGAGAGGCTTCACGAAGTACACAACACCTGTCACAACGTCGCGAGCAGGCGACAATGGCGACTTTTCGCGCGATGAGTCAGCGTCGTGGCGCGGTGACATGCGAATCGACGTGCAATAGGCGGGCGGGCGGCCTAGAGGAGCTCACTAGGTACGGCCATCGCGCTATGAGTTCCCGTCCGCCCGATTATCGTTCGTCAGTCGTCACTTCACTCATCGCGCCCACAGCTGTCACCCAACTCGCACTCGCCATGAATGTAGGCAGCAAGCGGGGGCGGAAGCCCGACAGCCTCGGGGCATTCTGGAGGCCCCATCTCACGAGCACCTGCGGGCCATCTTTGGCAAGTATTGCTCGGGAGTGGAGTTGGATGCGACAGTCAAAGACTTCAACAACTACGTGCCGGTGTTGGTGTTTGTCACGCTTCTCGGCAGGAGGCGACTGGTTATGCCAACGGAAGGTACGCTTGCCTAGAAGCTGCTTGGCCGAAGAACAACCGAGCTCTCAGGCGGCCCTCAGAAGGCAATCATGAAGTGTAAGGCGGCGGAGTGCCCTCTTCTGTGGTGGACCAACTACATCAAGTGCTCCACTCATGTGAAGGAGATTGCTCTCCGTGTGCTCTCTTGATGCCCCACTTCTTGCCCTATGGAGCACATGAACTATGTTCATAAGCGAGCGGCCACCAAAGGCCGTGCTTCTCTTAAGCATGAAAATGTTGCCAAGCTTTTGTTCTGCTATTTCAATCTGCGCCTACTTGAGAATTTTGATCATGAGGTGTTGAATATGGTCAAGGATGCTCTGGTAGATGCCATTATTTTGAGTAGGCTGATGACAAGCTCGTTGAGCACGGCGCAGCACCCCCAGGCGATGACGCCATTGCTCTTACCTAGAGTGATGTTGGGATGCTATCTATCTAGAACTGCTGCTCAATGTAACCATTTCCGACCACCCTTGTCAACTCTGATGTGATTTGCAAGCTCCTTGATGCATTCTGCACACTGCAGCAAAAAAATACTCAGCATTCCTCTTCATCAGGGAAATTTTAAATTGGGGGGGGGGGGGGGGGGGGGGGGGTAATTAATTAGAAATAAAATACTATTAATGTATTTCTTAAGAAATAAAATACTCCTGTCAGCGATGCTATTCATCATTAGTTAGCACCGCGGTAGCATTGTAGTTGTGTTTTTTTTTCCGGGTTTGTAGTTGTGGTACCTAAGGATTATACTCGTACGGGTACAGGTATAGCTGCTGATATTGCTGTACTACACCTGTCGTGACGAGCATTATATTAAGTGTTTAAGCGCTGGCGCGCTACGAGTACTGGTACTGGTACGATCATATTTAGCGCTGGCGGCGCGCTGCGTACGAGGACCATAGTTCGAGGCGCGCTACGTACGAGGATATCAGCAGTACGATATCAACTTGCGCTGCCTACCGCCCCGCCTACTACGGGTACAATCTTAGGCGGCTTGCTGTGTTGATTTTCTAATTCTGGGGAACTGCCCTTTTTGTAATTCACACGGGTACAATCCTCACTCGTATGGCTGGTACCCGCGCCACAGCACAGCAGCAGCGCGCCGTGACGACCGGCCGTCACAGATCCGGCGGCCGACTGCACCTACCTACCTGTAACCAAAAAGTTCACTGCACCTATCCCACACGCTCGGCCTGCGCGCAATCTCCTGCCACCTGCTCTACCATATTTCCGGGTGGTTCCCCCCCCCGTGTGCTCGTCCCTCCCCACTTTACTCCCTCTCTGTAACCGTGCGCTGTAGCCGACCGGCCGAAGGCGGCAGCAGTCGAACGAGGCGCTATGGTGTCGGACGCCGCAAAGGCGAAGAAGGATGCGCGGAAGGCGGCCGCCGCCGCCAAGCGCGCCGGCAAGAAGGCCGAGAAGTCAGGCAGCAGCGGCGAGGCCGGGGTGAGGCCCAAATCCCCCTTCTAACCCCGTGGCATTAAGCACTCCAAGCTTCTGCGCACTCCCGTCGCGCCCCGGTTGCCGCCGCCGCCGCCATCGCCGATACTGCTGCGGCGGCGGTTCACTGCTTCAATTCGCCGCTGCCGCGCGTGAGGAAATCACGGACGAGAGATCGGGAGACGCGGGGCTTGTCCCCCCGTCAATATCTCGCCGCCCTGTTCCCTCAACGAAGCCCCTGACTAGCCATGTCTATGCGGCCAGAGTAGCCCAGTCCCCGAGAGATATCCAGCCCAGCGCACCACATTGCAGTGCCCAGCGCCGCCCTCTGTCCCACTGTGACGGCGCCCGCGCTCACACCACTATGTGGCTCCCTACGCTGCAGGCCTCTGAACTGATCGAGGAGGTGAAGCAGCAGCCCGAGGGTAAGGGCGCCTCCGGGGTGATGCGCACCGTGACAGGTGTGCTCACTTCGCGCCCCACCGCGCGCGATATCAAGATTGACAGCTTCAGCATGGGCCTCAATGGCGTGGAGCTCATCCAGGAGTGCTCCATCGAGCTGACTATTGGCCGCCGGTACGGTCTCATTGGCCAGAATGGCTCTGGAAAAACCAACTTCCTGGAGTGCCTGGCGCTTCGTGAGGTTGCACCCCCCTCTCACTTTCTCACCCCCCCCCCCCCCTACTCCTCTTTGCAACCCTGGCGCAAACATCCTTGAGATGTTGGGTCGAACATGTTGGCGCGGACAGTGTGGACTGCATGTCAGTACCTTGAGTGCGGCATGTGGGCGACCGACTCACAGCTGGCTGCCACTCACTGTGCTGGTGCGCGCAGGTTCCCATCCCAAACCACATGGACCTGTACCATCTGCACGAGGAGGCGGAGCCGTCCGACATGTCAGCCCTGGACGCGGTTGTGGACTACATCCGCGTCGAGCTGAAGAAGCTGGAGCAGCTAGAGGAGCAGATCATGGAGACCACGGGCCCGGAGGACGAGCGCTTGACCGCCATTTACGAGCGCATGGAGGAGCTGGACCCCTCCACTTTTGAAGTATGTTTCTGTGCACCCTGCCAGATCCACTTTTAGCTATGCCCTTCCTATGACCGCCTTCCTCCTCCCTATCACCCCCCCCCCCCCCCCCCCCCCCCCCCCCCCCGCCCTCGGGGGCTAAAGGACTTTTTCGACCTTGGCAGGTGCGAGCTGCAGAGCTGCTGCACGGCCTGGGCTTCAACAAGCAGATGATGGCGCGGTCCACCAAGGACATGTCGGGTGGGTGGCGCATGCGCGTGGCGCTGGCGCGCGCGCTGTTTGTGCGCCCCACCCTGCTGCTGCTGGACGAGCCCACCAACCACCTGGACCTGGAAGCGTGCGTGTGGCTGGAGGAGTACCTCAAGACGTACGACAAGTGCCTCATCATCATCTCGCACAGCGAGGACTTCCTGGACGGCGTGTGCACCCACACCATCTGGCTCACACAGCAGCAGCTGCAGTACTACACCGGTAATTACACCACCTTCAAGAAGACTGTCGCAGAGAACGAGATCATCCAGCAGAAGAAGTATGAGAAGGAGCAGGACGACATCAAGCACATCAAGCAGTTCATCGCCTCGTGTGGTACCTACTCCAACCTGGTGAAGCAGGCCAAGTCAAAGCAAAAGATCCTAGACAAGGTGCCCCCCCCCCCCCCCCCCCCCCCCCCCCCGGGCCCCCAGGCGATTGTTGCGTATATCCCTGACGGTGCACAGACAGTCGCATGGCCGACTCAAAAGTGGGGTGCTTAGAGTTTGGTTCATCAGGAAAAGTAGCAAAACCGCAGCGGGGAATTTGGCACAGACTGGGAAGTATCAAGCGGCAACCAGCGAGGATGAGGAGAGTAATACCCCCAATAGGAGTAGCCGCAAACACTCTCGCATTGCAGCGAGCCGTCACCTGTGCAGTCCTGCGATCCAATGACCCAGGGGGGGGGGGGGGGGCAGGGGGTTCAACAGTCTCAGCAACACTATGACACTGCAGCTGACTTGTGCTGGACCGCCGCCTGTGCCTTCTGTCAGATGTACGCAGCTGGCCTCACCCCTCCTGTGGCAAGGGAGAGGACCTTTCGCTTCAGTTTCCCGGATTGCGACAAGTTGCCGCCGCCCGTGATGCCATTTGTGGACGTCAGCTTCTCGTATAGCGGCAAGAAGGAGGACTACCTTTACACACATCTGGATTTCGGGATTGATAGCGACTCGCGCATTGCGCTGGTGGGGCCAAACGGCGCTGGCAAGTCCACGCTGCTGAAGCTCATGACCGGCGAGCTGACCCCCACCGAGGGCGTCATCTCGCGCCACAGCCACCTGGTGATTGGCAAATATCATCAGCACTCTGTGGATGTCTTGAAGGAGGAGATGACGGTGCGTGCAAAGCGACTCTCTCGCAGGCAGTGCCGCCCTGCAAGCTTGCATCTTGCCTGCCTGTACAGGGCCTGACCGAGTGCACTTGCTCAATCATGCAGACGCTGGAGTTCTTCCAGCACATGTACCCCAACAATGACACCTTCACGCGTGACATTGAGGAGTGGCGCGGGTTTGTCGGCCGCTATGGCATCACTGGCAAGATGCAGACGTCCAAGATTGGCCACCTCAGTGAGGGACAGAAGAGCCGCATTGTGCTTGCCATGATTTGCATGCAGAATCCCAATATGCTGCTGCTGGATGAGCCAACAAACCATCTGGACATGGAGGCCATCGACGCGCTGGCGCAAGCCATCAAGGGCTTCAACGGCGGGTTGGTGCTGGTCAGCCACGACTTCCGCCTGATTGACCAGGTAGCGAACGAGATTTGGGTGTGCGATAAGAAGACCGTACAAAAATGGAAGGGTGACATTCGCGACTATAAGAAGCACCTTCTGAACGTCCACCTAAAGGATGTGGAGCGCATGGTTAAGAACCTGTAGGGAGCTATGGTCTGTTCGCATTTCAAGGCTGATGTAGCAGGGCCCATCACGGGAACAGCTCATTACCATGGGCCCATATGGCGCATGGGGCGTGATGGGCCAAAATTTCTCGAGCATTAGTCCTGAAAGCACACGGTACAGCAAAAGAGAAGGGGATGGGGGTTCTGTAATTCACGCTCTCGTATTGTAGCTGCAAATCTAATGCGTAGGTTGGGATCATTCCGTCCATATCTGCATGGCAGATGACATTCCACAGGCGCTCGCGAGGTTTGTACCCATATCGCGTGCCCACAGCTTTTACTTTAGACGGCTTCTTCTGAATAGTTTGCAGTGCCCACACCATCTTGTTCTAGAAACACGTGTACGCATGACCAAGGTATTATAATGAGAGCTTCTGGATGATGGTGCAAACAATGGTTTCTTGCCCTGATGACATTTGGGAACATTGGTGGATGCATCAGCTCGATTGATAAATTCACTCAGCGACTCGCGTTGCACACACACACACACACACTCCCTCGGCGTAGTATGCCTTGTGAGTCTTCAATTATATTTCTGAGGTGATCTGTTTGCGCGGCTGGGAGATGTACGTCTTATTGTCTGCTTTTTGCCACCAGGGGGGGGGGGGGGGGAGGACGTGCGTTACATACGACAGTGAAGTGCAAAGATGCATTCGACAGGAGGCCGTCTCGTCGAGATCCAGACTGGTACACGTAAAAGTGCTGCAGATGAACATATTTTTACATATACTTGTAGCGAGCAATTTCGCCTACTACGGATAGTTCCAGCGCTCCAATGCTGTTTAATAGGATCTTATTCGGAGCACAAGACAAGTGCGGGTATGTACCTAGGCTAGAGGGGCGAGCTCAGCATGTATGAGCGGATTTACGCCCAGCCTCCGTTGTAGCTTCCAACCCGAGCATGATGATGCGGAGGGAAGAAAGCGCCGCCGTATAATCGTTGATAGTCGCGCGTGGATGGCAAACTCTCCTGGAAGAACGACGAACCATCGCGGCCTGCCTCAGGGTAACTGGGAGGCATCCCGCCGACCATATTCACAACGTCGTTGTAGAAGGAAGCCGCTGCGTCGCCACCTGAGGCTGCGGGCATGTACTGCCCTGGCACCTGCTGAGCGACTCGCGGCGATTTCGAGCAAAGCAGGTCCGCGGCAAGACCGAGCTCGCTGGACTCGACCCATGTCGAGGGTGCGGCCTGGGAATAATTGTAGCCACTCGTGCAGGTTGGCGGCATATCCATCGCTGGAGAATCCCCGTCAATAGCGCACAAGAACTGATCCGAGCGTGCCGACCTCGCTGAAGAATTCCCGTCCCTTCTGAAAGCGGCTTCGCTGGGTGCAATGCGAGGGTAGACGGCCTGGCTGCTTGAACCTTTCAACAGGCAGTCGTCGTCGTCGCTCGGCCGGCGGGCACTTGCGGGTGCAGCCTTCTTCGCGGCAGTGTAAGCCTCCAGAGTCTCTTTCGGAGGTCCAATCTCCAGGAGCATCTCCAGAGTCTTTCCGGACTGGAGAAAAGAATTGTTTGGGTTCACTGGGTGCGTTGAGTTCTTCTTCCTCGCGCAGTTCCAAAAGTTCTTGACTGCATTGTCCGTGCGCCCTGGCAGAAGCTGAGCGATAAGCGCCCATTTTCCACCAAAGCGTGTGAAAGAGTGGTGAACCACAGCTTGCTCCCATGCGGAAAACTTGGTCTACAAGTCGGGAGGGTTCCAAGGTCAGCGCTTTTTCCACGCAGGCGAGTCGCAGGGAAAAGCTGGCGACAACGCGAGACGGTCGACGCTGGTAGCATCCCGCAATACATAATAAATACTCTATTTATGAAAAACGAATAATACACACCCTCTACCCACACGATCGCTGGAGCCGGTTGTCCCAGTGTGTCAACACGGCAACACGGGAAACTGGACACAGGCAGTTACCTTGTTAACTTGCGGGTTGAGCTGGTTGCACCAGCGGAGGCGGCAACTCTTTCCGCTGCGGCCTGGGACGCACGCGGCGACGCGGGTCCAGTTGTGAGGGCCAAGGCGCTCCACGGCATCGGCGAGGAGCTGGTCCTCATACAGCTTCCAGGGCCCGGACCTATACTTGCTGCGATCAGATCCAGGCTTGCGCGTGGGGGTGGACTCGGTCACATCCTTCGCACCAGTAGCTTCCTGAGCTTGCTCAACCGGCTTACCGGAAGGTGGCGCGGGGTGCGCTTCCATTTCCTCGAAGTCTCGAACGAGAGGCGTCGTGACAGCACAATTAAAAACAAAGCAGCTTGACAAGCTTGTCCTCACAGCAAGAGGAGTGGTGTCACGTTATAGGTGGCGAGAGAAGAGTTGCTGTTGCAAGTGGTAGCACCTGCAACCAATTGAGTATCGGAGTGGCTAACTGTGCGACAAGTCTGCACTGCCTGTGACGCGAGTGCTGTGGAGTGAGTCGACTGAGCGGGCACCCGGGTAGCACCCCCCTTGAAAGGCTTGTTTGCGCCGCAGCAGCAGGACGCGCTGGACCTCAATAAGCTTGGTCATGATTATCCGGGTACCTGTATTACGCGGCACGGTATCCGTACAAATACGAGTACAGTACAAGCATGTGACATATCCGTTCGTCATATGATAATATATTTCGTAAAATTAAACAATACAATATGAATTGCAGTATTATATTACATATACAATATATTTTGCAGCATTAGGCCAGTCTGAATTCATGTCCCGTTTTACGACCCAAATCTGGCTCAAATCAGAGGCGCGGAGCCGAAATTATTGTAGCTGGCACATAATTTTGCACCTAGTAAGGCGTGGAAGATTTTATCCGTTGTCGTTGGTGGCGATTTTGCTCGGAAAAAAGGGGGGGGGGGGGGGGGGGGGGGGGGGGGGGAATCTTCCTTTTCCGGGAAAAAAAAACTTAGTCTTATAGTACTTTGAACAGTGCTCGTCGATGCCCCCGATGTCGTATAGGCGACAGCGCCGGCGCACTCGACACCGGGACAGTACAGTAGCGGCTGATGATGGGGAGACAAACCGCCGCAATGCATCCTATCCTCTTAGCTCTGTTTATGGGGTTTCAAGAACTAGTCAATTGTCCTAGTGCGACCCGTACAATCTCTTTCGGGTTTCAAACGGGTTTTACCGGTACCCTCCGGGCTGCCTTATCGCCCGCGAGCCTTGCGCCGGGCCTGGCCGGGGAGCTACGTAGGACAGCCACCATCATCTCATACATTGCCTTCCATATATCCGAGATCCCCCCCCTATCCCACCACCACCAGCACCCGCCGCCCACACCGGGCAGCACCACTATGTACCTCCTTGCGTCACTGGCGGCGTGCGTCTGCATTTCCGTTGACGGCAGGTCCGCAGTGCGGAACGTATGGATAAAGCTAGGCGCTCAAGAGTGGGGCGACAAGAACTCTACGGACCAGCGGAATGAGGCAATCGAGGCCCACGCCCCCGACTACCACCCCTTGCCTGCTGACACCGACATCAAGATGGTGTGCCTGGCCGGCACCCGGCACGACCGTGGGCTTTCGCGAGACTGCACAGCGTTCCTGCTGCTAGACGCAGTCACATACACCCTAGCGTTCCTTGAGACGAGAACGGTTACAATTAAGGTCGATTGCCAGCGCCCCGCTAGGTCGTCTCTGCAAGCACCGCACAACCCGTTCCCAACGATGATGATGGATGGCCAGCGCCGCGCCGAGCCCTGAGAGTCATCACGGCCTCCCTACTCACAAAGTGCCTAGCTAGCGGCGCCCCGCTGTATGCCAAAAACCAGCAATACAACTCCCTGATAGACTGGCACGAGATAGAGGGCGTCGGTTGGTCGGCGGAGTGACATGGCTAAATCGGCCGGCTTCGACTTCGTCTTCGCCCTCCATCGCGTCTGGTTCCCTCTCAGCTCTCGTTCCAAAACTGGCGTTGTATATGGGGTATGGGAACAGCTCTGCAATGGGCCAGCCCCGCCGGACAAACGTTTCGCGCAGTTCTTTGGGAAGAAGAAACTCGGACATAAGGCAAATCGGCCGAACGTTCCGAAGCTCGTTGGAGTACCTCAGTACCGTGCTGTCCGCAACGGTAATTGGGTCCAGAAGGGCAACTGGCCGAGCATCATCGCGTTGCTAAAAGCCTTACTGTGAGATTCAGATGTGACATACGGGTGACGAAGCACTACCGTACCGGTACCACTATTATCCGTGAAAGCTGCTGCTGGTGGCGGCATGTCCATCCAGTTACGTGCGAGTAGCGACTACATCCGGCGTTATTGCCGGCGGGCGATAAATCCTTTTTGTAATCATTGAGGTAGTCGTACATGACGTGTGATGTGCTACATGGCACTGAAGTAAATAAAGGTGCGAGGTTGTCCGTGTAGTACCGGGTAGTACCGGGTGGTACCGGGTAGTACGCGATATATTTATTAAGCCGGTACCGGGTATCTAGTACGAACCCGGGCGCGATGGCGAGTCGTCCTGTGGATAGCTACGACTATTAGTACATGGGAGCGCAAATCTCAGCCGTACTATTCGGCCAAAGTGGGGAATTTTGTGTACATTATAGCTAGTACTGCTGAACGGGCCTGCCAGCCGTCCGATCAAAGGTCATCAGATGGGCGGTTTGTTTTGCCAAAGAGTGCTCACGTTACATAAATATTCGCGAGGGGGAGGGCGGGGGCAGGCAGCGGTTTGCCGAAGAATGTTTGAATTACAATATTCGCGACAGCTGCCATCGGGGAATGTGGCCCCCCCGCCGCCCCCGCCCCCCCCCCCCCCCTCCCCCCCCCCCCCGCGCGCCGCTCCCGCCGGGGGAGTGAGGGGAGGGGGGTAAGGGGGCGGGGGCTACTGCTTGTTCTTGTTCTTGCGTGCCCGGGGGACCCTCCGCTTCGACGATCTCGCTGCCTCCGACTCCGCCTCCGACTCCGCGACCGTCAGTTTCTTACCTCGGCGTTTCTTCACTGGCCTCTTCCGCTTCTTGTCATCCGTCAGTGTCTTCACCACCCCGGGAGGCTGTGCCGTCGACGACGCCGCCATGAGCTTCCTTACCTTCGCGTCGGGACGCCCCCTGTGCCCAGACACCCACAACAAGCCACAATCGTTTCGCCTTTAAGCGGTTGAGGATGCGGCCTCCTCGGCCACCACGAGTTGCGCCGCTGGCACTGTGGAAGGCTTGGCGTTGAGGTGGGCCTTACGGCGCTCCCGGACGAACCTGCGCGCGGCACAAGTTAGCCACGAGTGGGTGCGTGCTAATGTGGAGGATGGAGTGTTTTGTTGCGCGCCCACCTTGTCACGCGTTTCCTCATGTCTTTCTCGTCCTCCTCGATGCCGGCGGCGCGGACACGCGAGACAACAAGGCTCGCCGCCCACTTTTGCCCGGGGGGGGGAGGTCGGCCATGGCGATGTGAGCGGTGAAGGGGGGGGGGGGGGGCGAGGTGGAGAAACTAACACCCAGTCGACGACCGCCTTCCGCAGCAGTCAACGACACATCGGAGGCGAGGAGCAGCGCGCCACTACTATTTATATGCACGTATTGTCAAGAGCTAGTCGGTGCGGCATTGTGTCGGTGTAATTTCGCAATGTTTATTGTTGAAGTAGCACGGCGTAATGGATACGGCGAGTGAATCCGGGATAATGTGTGCGGTAGGGCGCGCGTATATGTGCGCGACGAATGTGCGCGCGCAGCGTTGTGCGGCGGTGTGCGGCGGTGTGCACCGATGTTAATATAGTGTGAATATTATATCGGCCGTAGACGATCAGGTCTCGCAGCACCGCCCGTGCTTGTAAATAAGCGACAATGGATCTAGTCTCCCGCTAGTCTGTGCACCGCAAGTGCACTCCGCAAGCCTCGCCTCCATCCGCGTCGGAACCGGTAGTAAGTGTTGTTGTGTGCGCACATTGTGACAACATTACACGGGGGCAATTGCAATTATTAGCGGTGGATAATGTGAAGGCGTTTTCGAAATCGACAGAGAATGAGGCGGTGCTGGCGGAGTGCATTGGCGGTGCACAGAATAGCGTGTTGCTGGGGTTTTGGCTGCATCGGACGCCGTATTCCCACCCATCCGGCACGGAATGTCCGGTTTTCACACATTTGTGTGTTAATAAAGTGTGAATATTACGCGTCTTTTACGCCGGGTGGATGGGCATCCGGCGTCCGATGTACCCCAATTATTTGCAGCACGCTACTCTACGCACCCCCAACGCACTCCGCAAGCCTCGCCTCCATCCGCGTCGGAAGCGGTAGTAAGTGTTGTTGTGTGCGCACATCGTGACAACATTACACGGTGGCAATTGCAATTAGCGGTGGATAATGTGAAGGCGTTTTCGAAATCGACAGAGAATGAGGCGGTGCTGGCGGAGTGCATTGGCGGTGCATAGAATAGCGTGTTGCTGGGGTTTTGGCTGCATCGGACGCCGTATTCCCACCACGGAATGTCCGGTTTTCACACATTTGCGTGTGAATATATATAGTGTGAATATTACGTACGCGTCTTTTACGCTGGGTGGATGGGCATCCGGCGTCCGATGCACCCCGAATCTCACCAACACGCTACTCTACGCACCCCCAACGCACTCCGCCAGCCCCGCCTCTTTCCGCGCAGGTCCTACGTTTCATTGTATGTATATACATACGTACATGTACTGCTCCGAAACCAGCCCAAACTTAATGAGTGCACAAGTGTAAATGGGGGGGGGGGGGGGGGGGGGATGTGGCGGCGGGGCATCCACTCACACATACCCCGGCGATGCATGAAAGATATTACATGCCGTGGCGGGTCGGCGGGCCGACCCGGCGGGCCGACCCGGCGGGGGGGGGGGGGGGGGGGGCGTCTATTCAACTACACGTGCGACAGTGTCGTTTCGTGGAGCAGTATATGTGCCCGGCCTCATTTATACCGCCCCCTACCTGCGCTGCATGGTCCACCCCTACGAATTACTTAGCACAAACCGCCATTACTTAATAGGAACCTAGCACAGCCAGGCTTATATGCCCGCTTTGCCGATCAACTTCTACGCACTTTCCGTCCCTCAACCGCCGGACATGGGGGTTAAGCCGCCAGCCTCGGCAGTTGCTTAGCCAGACTTGGCATCCCGTACCGTGTCCATGGCTTCGCAGCTCTGCCGCCGGCACACGCCGAGTCGGGCGCTTGCTGCCGCGGGGTTGCGCACGCATGCACGCACGGTAATACGCCGCCGACGCCGCCACGCTTACTTCCACCACCTTCGCCAGCCGCAGCTTCGCACGCCTTTCCGCCGACATACGAAACGCACGAATCCCCCCCCCCCCCCCCCCCCCCCCCCCCCCCCCCCCCCGTCCCCGCGTCATGTATATTATATTCGAGGCGACTATGCGGGGCGCAGCACACGCCGCGGCGTGGGTCGGCGGAGCGGCAGGCGGCGGGAGCCCTAATGGCCGGGCAGTATCCACACCCACACAGGCACCGCCGCTCACCTCCGACGCGGATGAACCGCCTCCCAAAGGAAACATGCCGGTTGGTGGTAAGCCCAACAGGCGTGGGGTGCCGGCGCCGGTACTGGTGCGACGGAGCTGTCGCGTCAGGAACCGCACCGCATGTGGAGCAACACATGGCGGTGCCGGCCCCACCTATGTCTAGGGCCACCTCCTCACAACACCCCGCCACGACTGCGTCGGCCACCGCCGACGGCGCCGTTGCGGGGGGGGGGGGGCGCCCTGCCAGGCGACGATGATGCGCCTGGTGCGCCGCGTCATGAGGCGGAGGAGGCCGTGGTCGAGGCGACTGATCGGGCTGAGGGGGTTGTCGAGGCGAGCGAGGCTGCGCTCGCGCCACCCGCCCCGCAGCCACCTGCGGGACATGCCGACTTGCTCGTCGCCATGTTGACCGGAGCACTACGAGCAGTGGCGGGAGGCGGCCACATGCACTATCATGTGCGTGTCATGGCCGGACGCCCGTCATGCGTGGACTGCGGCCAACGGACGGACTGGGAGTGTTGCTGCGACGGCACCCCGGCTTTGTGCGGCCCTTAGTACCCATGCATGGCGACCCATCAGCGGGCAGTCCCCTGCCCGACCACGGCCACGGTGAGGGCGGAGTTCCGCCATGTCAGGGACGCGTTCCACGACGCGACTCGCGCCGCCGTGTGTGAGGCTTCCGAGAAGGCACGCGCGGCTGGTAGGGTGCGCAGGGTGAGGCGGCGGACGGCCCAGGAGCTGAAGGAGAGCGAGACATGCCGTCAGTGAGGTCGGGCGCAATGTCATTGGGTGGGGCACACGGACGTGTAACACTTGCACTTTGCGCGTACTGCTGGGTTACATCTAAGCGGTGTCACACTATGCAACCGGAAAGGCTGCGTTGCTACTGCAAACGATGCTACGCCTCACTCGGTAGCAACCGCTGCCCCGCCTATCCCACAGCCGCTGCCCCCCCCCCCCCCCCCCCCCCCCCCTCGCGCACCGTCCTGCGACCTCGCGTGGATCCACGCCACCAGCAGCTTGCACTTGCACTTTGCGCGTACTGCTGGGTTACATCCAGGCTGCGTCACACTATGCAACCGGAAAGGCTGCGTTGCTACTGCAAACGATGCGACGCCTCACTCTGTCGCAACCGCTGCCGCGCCTATCCCATAGCCGCTGCCCCCCCCCCCCCCCCCCCCCCCCCCGCGCGCGGGATCCCCGCCATCAGCAGCTTGCACTTGCACTTTGCGCGTACTGCTGGGTTACATCCAGGCGGCGTCACACCGGAAAGGCTGCGTTGCTACTGCAAACGATGCTACGCCTCACTCGGTAGCAACCGCTGCCCCGCCCATCCCACTCGGGATGCTGAGAGCAGCTAAAGGGCACCGGGGGCGGGGCAAGAGGGAGCAGGGCCAATGATTGTGGAAGAGCGGGGACCCGCTTGCATGCCATCGTATTATATCTTGCACAATATCTGTTGCTGCACTCATATCTCACATCACTAGCTTAGCTATAGTGATTACCCCCCCCCCCCCCCCCCCCCCCCCCGCACCGCGTACGCACAAGCCTGGGTATACGCATCAACTGCCCGCCGGGATGAGAAACTGGTATTGGTAGTGTGTCTGTGGGGTGGAGGGGGGGCAAAAGAGCTGCCAATTGCTGCCAAGCTGGTGCATTACATTGGGGCAGGCGCTGGGCAGACAATTGGGGCTCGCTTCAGAGCATTGTCTAGTGCCTATGCGGCTGCGCCGCCTCCGCCGCATGCAGACTCTCCGGGCTCACCAGCACCGCCACCTCAGTCATGCGGCCCTGCATCCCGCAGCCCGCCGCCGCCAGCCAGATCAGAGGTATCCAGAAGCAAGTGCTGGGGTTGTTGCGGCATGACCGCATAGTTTTCAGCGGCTGCCGTCCACAGCTTGTAATGCATCCCTTTCCGCCGATTCCGCTGTATGCGCTGTCTTGGCGCCGCGCTGCCCCGGCCGCCGCGCCTTGGCGCCGCGCTGCCCCGGCCGCCGCGCCTTGGCGCCGCGCTGCCCCGGCCGCCGCGCCTTGGCGCCGCGCTGCCCCGGCCGCCGCGCCTTGGCGCCGCGCTGCCTTGGCGCCGCGCTGCCCCGGCCGCCGCGCCTTGGCGCCGCGCTGGGTATCGAGTCCTCCCCTCCCTAGTGAGCGCGTCCACCTGCGCCTTGCGCTCGGGGCCGTCCTCCTCCGTCACCACATTCTGCAACCCCCACCGCGTGACGAACCACGCAGCTCCTTGCATGCGCTTGTACATGTGCCCAAGCACCGCCTGGGGACGCGAAGCTCCTTCTCGGTCATGATCGCCTTCACCCGGGCCTCCTCGAGCAGCGGACCGGCGTTAAGAATGGAAAACGTTTCCATGTGGTGCAAGCAGTCCTCCATGACCCAGCCGGACTGCACCGTCACCTTGCCTGACCCTGCAGTCATGGAGGGGAATGCCGTCACGCCCACGCCCACGCCCGGGGGGGGGGGGGGGGGGGGGGGGGTTTACCTTTCGATTCTTGGACACTGCAAACGAAGGGCGCAACCCGCGTTCAAAGTTGCTGGGTATCGGGACTAAAGCCGGGCGCCGGTCTTCCTGCTTCATAGCTCGGAATCCAATGTGGCCCTGCACGGTGACAAATTTCCTCCAGAAGTCCCTTCCCAAGCCAAAAAAAAACAGGTGGAACGGCGCGAGGGGGAAGAGGTTGACCATGCTGACATAGCCCAGGACCACATGCACATGGCACACGCCATGGCAGCCAGTGTTCTGCTTGGCCTCCGCCAGCCGGGTTGTGTTGAACGCACGCCGGGCAAGGTGCGTAATTCACTGGACAAGTCATCGCCTTCATGGACGGTTACCAAGCGAGCCTCCCCGTCCGCATCCACAGGGGGGTGCTCCTGGGTAGCCGCCATAGCCTCCACAACCTGCCACGCCGACCGGGCGGGTGCGTGTGATTCCATACAACCGCAGTTGAGTGGTGCCACCAGCACGCAGGCCGGGCCCACTCACCTCTGAACGCAGAAGGCCCACAATGTCCCCGTCCTCGAAAACAGCGCGCCACTGGGTCGCCCCGCCGTAGTCCTCCAACACCCACTCGGTAACGACGCCGGTTATCACGCCGTAGTGCCACACTCCCCGGAACTTCTTGGCGATGACCTTCATGTAGAAGTCGCCGGGATCGCCTTTCCATATCACGCCCTCATCGCGGGTTCCACGCCCGCCGGCGGCCACGCAGGCGCGTCGATGTCCATACCGTCTTCGCCAACGGGGTCCTCCCCCACGCCCATCACATCGTCCACCTTCGAGCCGCCGTCGTCCGAGACCGGCGCCGGTGGGCCGTTTCCGACGGCTGCATCTCCTCCTGCCGCCGCCCCTGTTGTTGTTGCTGCTGCTGCTGCCGCCCCTGGTGCTGCTGCTTGTGATAAGGCGGCCTTGCGGCGCAACTTAGCCGCACGCTTCAACGAGTGGCTACAGTTCGGGAATTTTAGGAAGTGCCGCTCTCGCGCCATCTTATCACATGTGCCCGTCACGTTGCCCCGGCAGTGCTTGCATGAGTACACACCATCCTTCGACACACTCGCTATCCATCCCTTTGCCGGCATGCCTGCTGCCGCGCGCGGGGGGCGGGGGGGGGGGGGGGGGGTTGAGAGTTGGGTGGATGTAACCCACCACCGGCAGGCAACACAGATGCGAGTGCGCGGCTGTCCGCGCTTGATTCAACGGTGAGCGGCGGTGACCGTGAGGCGACCCCGTACTTCATGCGCGTGCTGGGGCGTTACACAATCATCAGCAGTTAGGGCGGCTGCATTAAAACGCGCACCTACGAACACCACCTACCGCCTACCACCTACCGTACCACCTACATCCGCCCACACCTCCGCCCGTCGTGCCGCACATCGCCGCACACCGCGGGGTCAGCGGTCAGCGATGTGCGGTCAGCGATGTGCGGCGATGTGCAATGAGTGCGTACATCCGCCTGTACTTAGCCCGGGTGCTCCGCGTCGGCGGGCGACACGCGAGCCCGCGTGCGCATATCAATTTGATGAAATTATGGAAACGAGAAATTCATATAGTACTTTACAGGTCGCGCGCGATAGTCGTCGCTACTGGGTATGAAATCCACGTCCCTCGTCCGTCCCGTATCGTCCCCGTATGTCGTCGTTCGTCATTAGTAGGGCACATTTACGTCACATCTGAATCTCACAGTGCGTGGCGCCCCGTTCTGGGTTGGACCCCCCCCCCACTTCCGCTCCTTGCTGCGAGACCTCTACTTCGAAGCCCCTTTCCTGTCGGCGCCTTCACATCACATATGGCCTAGTGCCGCTATTGGAGTGGCCCGGGATTGTGTGCTGGGGTGAGCGTCCCTACTGCGTGGAGCGGCGGCTGGCTGGTGGCGATGCCTGGTCGGTGGCTGTCATGGCGGTTCCCGCCTCGTGTGGCCCATAGCTGGATTTTCTTCTGGATTTCTGCATGGATTTCTTGAATTTTGCAGCTAGCACATGTAATCATCATATGATATGGTATCCCGCAATGTTGGACGACCCGGCCAATGCAAATCTCCACCGAATCCAAGCCGAAACGTTGCTGGAGGAGGTCCTCCATCCTAGGGGGGGGGGGTGTTGGAGTGTAAGGATATGTACCACACAAATCACCATGTGGGTACCCAGTGCCTGGTGCGTTTTGCGCGGTATCCTTGCAAATACCCTGTCGAGTACTCGCATAGCCGAGTCCCCGCGAGTACTCGCGTAATTTTCTTTGCCGCGCATTAGGGTGGCATTTGTACGGCCCTGCTGGGGTGAATTACAAAAAGCCAGTAACAAATCCACTGCTGCAGGGTAAAAAAAACCAGTACCAAAAGATCAAAACAGAATAAAAGATCAAAACAGCAAGCCGCCCAAACGCGGCCCGCAACCCGCACGAGGCGGGATGGATGAGTTATGCGTGCACGTGTGCGAGGGTGATCCACGGACGTTATGTGCAGCTTCGGCAACGAGATGGCGGACGAATCTGCGCCGTTCGATGAGACAGCGAATACGCTCTCAAGCCGTCATCGAGCTCAGGACCCCGAGGGTACGGCTACGGGTGCGAATTACAAAAAAAGTACGGCTACCGGTACGGTGTGCGGCAGGCCGGCATGCCGGCATTCGTTATTCATCATCGTGGCGGATGATGCGCTCCGGTAGCTATAGAGCAAATATAGCACTACTACTGTACTATTACCCAACCACCACCCGAGATCACCTGTACCCCACCCACCCGCTGCCTGGGTGGACCCAACGGCCGTCCCGGGCCCTCTAAATCGCTAGCCCTCCGTCAGCCTCCACCCCCGGATGGGAATAGGGGCGGGGCTCGTGCACGGGTGGCACCTTGGTAGCCTTGGCCCCGCCCGTGCTGTCACTGCCGTGGAGGAGCAATGCAAGCTGGACACCGGCGTCTTATGTCGTTGCTGGTCCGGACAACTTCTTGTTCGCTGTTCGTTGAGCACCCTACCTCTCCCTTCCCGTCCTGTCGGCGCCTCCACCGACCTCACATTCGACCTAGTGCCGCTATTGGAGCGGCCCGGGATGTTGTGCTGCGGAGGGAGTTCTACTACGTTCGGCGGAAGGGGATGCAACCGACCTAGCGGCAGATCTGGCGCTGGGAGTCCCGCGTCGGTTACCCGCCCGTGGCGCCCCGTTCTGGGTGGAACCCCTCACTTCCGCTCCTTGCTGCGAGACCTCTTCGAAGCCCCTTTCCTGTCGGCACCTCCACCTCACATTTGGCCTAATGCCGCTATTGGAGTGGCCCGCCGGGATTATGTGCTGGGAAGAGCGTCCCTACTGCGCGGAGCGGCGGGTGGCGGGTGGCGATACCTAGTTGGTGGCTACCATGGCGGAACCCGCCTCTAGTGGCCCATAGTTGGATTTCCTTCTAGATTTCTGTATGCTGGATTTCTTGAATGTTGCATCTAGCACATGTAGCCACTATTACCCCGCCTGGAGGCAAAAAATATATACACCGCCCGTCACTTGATATGAAGGAAACCGTATTGTACTCGTACCAGTATTACCGTATTATTTGTTATTGCCTTTTTGTAGTTCACACCAATATTACCATAAGTGCGGCAAGGATACCCATCCATCCATGCGGTAGGTACACCCCTTGTCCGCTCGGTTGAGCAGTCGTCTCGTACGCGAGAGGTCCGGGTATCGATTCCTGGCCGATGTATTTCGGCAATATCGTCCGGGCGTGTCCTGGGTTTGCTAGAAAAAGTGTAGTACCGGTGAACACCCTGCATTGGGGGGGAGGACGCCCGGTCCGACGCCAACTTGTTGTGCTGCTCCACCTCGATCGCCGCGATCCCCGGGGTGCACCAGCAGGGGTCGTTGCCCCAAGTAAATAAGATAGATAATTACATGTGCTAGCTGCAAAATTCCAGAAATCCATGCAGAAATCCAGAAGAAAATCTAGCTACGGGCCACACGAGGCGGGAACCGCAATGACAGCCACCGACCAGGCATCGCCACCATCCAACCGCCGCTCCACGCAGTAGGGACGCTCTCCCCAGCACACAATCCCGGGCCACTCCAATAGCGGCACTAGGCCGAATGTAATGTGAAGGCGCCGACAGGAAAGGAGATTCGAAGTTGAGGTCTCGCAGCAAGGAGCGGAAGTGGGGGGGGGGGGGGGGGGGGGGGGTCCAACCCAGAACGGGGCGCCACGGGCGTGCAACAGACGCATGCCACCCAACGCCAGATGCGCCGCCAGCTCGGTCGCATCCCCTTCCGCCGAACGTAGAACGGCTTCCCCAGCACAACATCCCGGGCCACTCCAATAGCGGCGCTGAGCCGAATGTGATGTGGAGGCGCCAACATGATAGGAAGGGAGAGGGTGCTCAACGAGTAGGGAATGCACAGCCGACCGGGCCAGCAACGACGTAAGACGCCGGTGTCCAGCGCGCTTTGTTCCGCCCAGCGCCAAATCCGCCGCCAGCTCGGTCGCGTCCCCTTCCGCCGAACGAAGACCTCCCTTCCCAGCACAACATCCCGGGCCACTCCAATAGCGGCACTAGGCCGAATGTGATGTGGAGGCGCCGACAGGACAGGAAGGGAGAGGGTGCTCAAAGAACATCGAACATGGACTTGACCGGACCAGCAACGACGTAAGACGCCAGTGTCTAGCGAACGTTGTTCCGCCCAGCGC
Source organism: Tetraselmis striata (assembly GCA_006384855.1). Lineage (NCBI taxonomy): Eukaryota > Viridiplantae > Chlorophyta > Chlorodendrophyceae > Chlorodendrales > Chlorodendraceae > Tetraselmis > Tetraselmis striata. The sequence goes on along the minus strand of VCJN01001126.1, from coordinate 27,249 downwards.
CAGATCCGCCGCCAGCTCGGTCGCGTCCCCTTCCGCCGAACGTAGACCTCCCTTCCCAGCACAACATCCTGGGCCACTCCAATAGCGGCACTAGGCCGAATGTGATGTGGAGGTGCCGACAGGACAGGAATAAGATAAATCAATTATAAACATCGTGTCCCATACGAGTACTCCCAACTATGTGCGAAAAAAAACTCCCAAATATGTGCGGCGCGGTTATAAGGCATTAATATTTATATTACGGCGTCATGCCTTATATACAGCTACTTCGAGTACTATTATTTGATGATATTCAGGCATCCGCCATCAGCGGATGTTGGCCGTACATGCACCTAGGTAAGGGTGTGTATTTCCTCTGTTATGCACGATTACCGCGGGATGATTGCCGTAGAATATAATAAGGATTAGAGCAGCATCGCTGTCCGTCCCACTGTCACGCCCTGATATTAATTACATGAGCTAGCTGCAGAAGGCGATATCAGAAAATCACCATAAAAGGACAATCGGAAAGGTCCTCTACAACAATTGCGAGGTGGAAGCAATAGTGGGAGAAGATGCAGAATGGGCACGAGCCCCCACGCATCAGACTTGGCCATCTGCACACCGGCAGAGAGAATGCCGCCCAGGGTACCCTGCACGCAAGCAGAGACCCGCTGCAACACCCCCCGCCGTGTGCGCGACATGTGATGGCGGAACTCGACAGGTTGGCTAGCGACAAAGTTGCGAAGTGCCTGAACGGGCTGACTACAAAGGAAGCATGAGGTCGGGGCGGAAGGACCGCCAGGGAAGTTGGCTGGCGCACAGCCAGCAACACCGCGAAGATGTAGACCACCGCGTCAAAGCGGACTTCCCGAGACTTCTCTCGCGCCCTGACATTCCACCGCGCAATTGCTGCAGTGGACGTTTTCTTTTGCCTTTTTGGGTGCTTTCCTGATTGCCTTTTGCAGCTAGCTCATGTAATGTAGTAATTACATCACGGCTTCAACAAATGCGCACTACAAAGAGAACTAACAGCAACTGTGAAAGATTATGCTTTTTATTACATAAGGGCTTTCACAAAAGCGCACTACAAACAGAACTAACAGCAACTATGAAAGGTTGCCAGCAAAAGAGAGACACAAGCCTGAAACCAAGGTCTAGCAGGAGGACAGGGAGCCAACTATGAAAGATTGCTCATGTAATTAGATATCAATAGTTACATGAGCTAGCTGCAAAAGGCGATCAGGAAACCACCCGAATAGGCCATAGGAAACGTCCACTATACAGCAGTTGCGAGGTGGATATATATCAAAATAGCATACGCTACAGGTAAGCCCTAGTATGTACAGAATTAACTATGGTGTCCGGGTACCAGTGGTCGGGGCGCAAATCAGCACGTAGTGTAGTAACGATCAATTATCAAATCCATGTTGCTTTGCTGTGTGTCCGCTGCTTGAGCGTTTTTTGCTGTCCGACGAGGCCACGGGGACCATACCACGGGGACCATACGGGGAATACCATGTTGCACTTTCCTGTGATGATCATCACAGGTCGGCAGGTGTCGATTGGCCGGTATCTGTACACTGCCTTTGCTACTACAGGCGTCAGAAGTAATGAATGGTTTGTAACAGCCGAACTTCGAATTTCGTGCTCGTGGTACCGTACAGCGAGCCGTTCGGTAACGGGTAAATATAACAAAACAGAGTGACTCTCACTTTCGGACTGCGGCGTGAGCGTTTAAGCGACGCTCTGTACGCGCGCACGCCAGTCCGCACGTTCGATTCGCCGTCGGCAAATTTCCTCGTAGTGAGGCGGGCCCGCCACGCACGAACCACGGTGCGCGGACTTGGCGGGGGCGACTAAGTACCGCACACAGTTTACAGCCACACTATGACCTAGGAACTACGCGCTTAAACTGACGCGAATTCTGAGCTTTTTTTTGCTGACCGGAAATTTCCGATTTTACGCGCACACGAGCAGGCGCGTTTCGCTGATTTTTGAAGCGCATACGTCAAGCGCGGCCATGGGCTCGCGGCGCAAGATAGCCGCAACATGACCCCGCATTTTTTCAGAGTAGGGCATATAAATACCCTTGATAACCCTAGATGTACACCGCATACATGCGATGTAACGCATTTGCATCTGGGCAAGATGTAGCATTTCACCAATGCGAGATGTAAATGCGTATATGTCCACCATACGCCATCGCATTCATTGTGCGACTACTAGGGGCGGCTAGCTCAAGGGAAGATGAGGATATATGCCCACATGGCGGCAATCAGTTTGGCGACATGCGGCGTGCAGCCTGCGCACGGCTTAGGACCCACCCTTTCATTGCTTTCGAAGCATGTAGTGTACCATCAAGAAATAAACTACAAACTATGAGAATGATCAAACCTACTAGACCTAGTATCCCTTCAATTTTTAACATGTAGACATAATGACCCGGGTAACAAATCGCCCGATGCGCTACTTGCCATCTGATGCGCACCGTCACCCGATTGTCAAGCTCATATTATCCAGCAAGGCGTCGATTTTTCGGCGGTGAGCTTTATTGCCGTACTTGTATACTGCAGCGGATCGGGCCTATAGGTGCATGACTAAAGCGCTTATCTACTGGCATATACTACTAAGTACTATAATCCACCCACCCGCCCGCCCATCCACGGTCCTTAATTACACAACCGTCCGATTACGATCTCACGGTTGGGAAGTACTGGTACTGGTACTCGCTACTCGCTGCTGGCAATGGAAAAAACAACTCTGGTAGCGACTACCTATACTTCAAAGCGCTGGCAATGCGAACGCTCGCTGCTGGTACTGGTACTCGCTACTCGCTGCTGGTAATGGAAAAAAAACGCGGGTACTTCAAAGCGTTGGCAATGCAAACGCTCGCTGTTGGTACTTCAAAGCGTTGGCAATGCAATTGATGTGCGATTACATGTGCTAGCTGCAAAATTCAAGAAATCCATGCAAAAATCCGCTCCACGCAGTAGGGCGGGGCGCTCTCCCCAGCACACAATCCCGGGTTTTTAGGGTTTTAGGCCCTAAAACCCTAAAAACCCGCAATTGATGGAATTGTAGGCCAGTGATATGGAACCCGTTCTTTTAAATTTTTTTGAAAAAATCGACGCATCGCTGATTCAACTGTCAAGTTACTTCATATACATGTCACCTCCGCATCACATCCTTGTAATCATTCTTCCATCTTCCACAACATTCGTTTCCCGAGAACCTTTCTAGCTTATTGAACCATGCTAACTCTCTCACACCAAGCCCCACATTTGATTGGTGCTTCTACTTACCGATCGTCACTCTCCTGAACCTCGCACACATGTAGTTTGCCGATCCTCCCGTAGCGAAACTTTGTTATTACGTCTAAAGCCCAACAAAACAGTTTCGAATCTACTGTTAGGAGACACCACCTTCCACCACTAGCTTGTTTGGTCGCTTTTCCTTCCACCTTGTTGTGGTCGGGATCGCACCTCACCAATATGATCATTTGCCTTTCGAACACAATACGCGTCGTCCTTTTGCGAGAGCGAATAACTCGGAGATTACGGCCCGACCAAACCATTTTCTCTTTGACGACACTCACAACGTTGTCACCAAGAACGAGCAGACTTGACCAAAGCTGCAACGTTCACTTTTCATCACTACTTTTCATGAGCACCTTTGTTCAATACTGTTTTGCGGCTTTTGGCGCTACTCGTTGGCCACCCAAATACCGTTCTGGCGACCTACTCACACGCCGCCCTTATCTGTTTCTCATCTTCCAACAAACTTGGCGACCTTTCGCCACCTCAACTTATTACCACCGATACCACTATCCTAGCCTCAAAACAGTAACCAAGGAAGAGCCAAGAGAACCGCAAAGTCGCCGAGCTGCAAAGGAACCAAAGGGTCAAGGGCGGAAGCACTGAAGCCAAGGCACGACAAGAAATACCGAAGGGGAAACATGAAACCAATGGGGACCACCGCCCCGGGGTATGTTAGGCCATCAGCCGCGGCGAGTACGCTTGCAACCGACGACCCGGGTCATAGCAACACAGGCCGACGAGCGACGCGACGCATGCGCATGAACATCATCACGTGCCGCGTGCGCCGCCGCGACCCCGCCAAGAACGTTGTCTGCATGTGCCATGTGGATGAGCAAGGAGAAACTCAAATCAGTAGTCGCGTGTTGCGACTCGGCACCTGCGAATACCCCAAACACTTTGTCGAGCGCATCGTCGCGCCGACGGACCACCAGTTAATCTAAACCCAACAACCAATTCGTCGTAGCCTCTGTTGTGCGCTGCGTAAAATCCTTGACAAACGGCTGTTGAATACAACCATATCTATCAACGACCATATCTACACTGAAAGGTTGCCAACGACCATATCTACACTCGTTTTGCACTACCAACCTGGCCAGCAATACTACGGGTACGGGGTAGGGCGATGATAAAAACGGGCAAGATTCGTCCGAATGTCGCGGTATGTATCCGGGTATGCACCGTAAGTATGAAATCCAATTGTAAGAATGAACCGCATATTTGGTCACTTCCTACGCGTTAATCGATCGTAATATTCAAGAATTATTCATGCACGAGGTACCGGGTATCCAGCGCAGTACATCATGCACTTGATAATACTTTGAGTACAAGGTAGGGCGAATATATCAATTTTACCGGACTCGTATCATACTACATCATGGTCAAGTGCTGGGGCGGCTTCGGCCGATGTCCCGGGGCGAACTTTACTTTACTTTTACATCATGCCCGTGACAATACCCCGAGTACTCGATAGGTACCTGAAGGGCGATGATAAACAATGGGCAAGTTTCGTCCAGATGTCGCGGTTTGTATCCGGATATGCACCGTAAGTATGAAATCCAATTCACCGTAATTCACGAGTACTCGGAAGGTACCTGTAGGGCGGTGATAAACAATGGGCAATTTTCGTCCAGATGTCGCGGTATGTATCCGGGTATGCACCAGGGTTCGGCTGCAGTCCACTTTCCAGTACTGCAGGCTGCAGTGCAGTACTGCAGGCTGCAGGCAGGCTGTAGTGCAGGCTGCAGTCAACATGCTGCAGTACTGCAGGCTGCAGGCAGGCTGCAGTGCATGCTGCAGTCATCAGGCTGCAGTGCAGGCTGCATTGCAGACTGCAGTAGCACTGAAACTGTTGATTATAGGGAAGGGCGTTTTCGTCAACATGCTACAGTACTGCAGGCTGCAGGCAGGCTGCAGTGCAGGCTGCAGTCATCAGGCTGCAGTACTACAGGCTGCAGTGCAGGCTGCATTGCAGACTGCAGTAGCACTGAAACTGTTGATTATAGGAGTTTTGCGGATGATTGCGGCGCGGCCACTGCCGCGGCCCACGTTCCGCGCGTTTTCGACGAGTACTGCACGGAGCTTTCCAAAGTCGGACTGGTGGTACAGGAAAGTAAGACGCGGTACGTTCGTCACCCCGGCGACAGCGAGTCCGAGTTGCGGACAGTACGGGAGAAGTTGGCCCCGGGAGGATTTCGGACCCCGGCCGATGATCCTGTCCAGGATGGCGCCGTGTACCTGGGTGCTCCGATTAGCCATTACCCCGAGTGGATGACCGGCCCGTTGGGGCGGCGCCGGGAGGGCCACGCCACACTGTTGGAGCGCATCGCCTCCTTTGGCACGTCGGGATACGGCTGCCACCATGGGGCCATGCGGTTGCTGGTCGTATGCGCGGTGCGGCAGACTGGCTTCCTCAGCCGCATGATGCCGCCGTCGGAGCTGGACCCTTTCTTAGAGGCCGTGGACGCCGCCAACATTTCGGCGGATTCCCATATTCCCCACCGTTTTTTTGTGTTGCTACGACCACCGCTGCATCGGATCCAGCAGCTGGTACTACGACCCGTACGGGTACGAGCACTAGCGGAGGATTGCGCGTCACCACATCTCCTTTTACGGCCACTCCTCTTGGAGTTGGTACTGGTGAGGCCGCCTTTGCTGCCCAGCAATTGCTTCCTATCGGTGGTACGAGTACTGCCAATACCGTTACTACATGCGCTTTTGTAGCTCTGAAGATACCGTCGCCAGGCGAATTAGTGGCACACCCTCCGTCAGCAGCCACTGTTTCCCTCCCAGAATCGCTGCCAGGTTCTACTGCTCCGCCCTCGGGTACGGGTTCGGGTGCGACCTCCGATGATCAACCCACGACCATGGTTGTCCAACGCCACCTCAGCCGTGCGATTCGCTTGCGTGACTTCGTGGCCCTCGATCTCAGCTTCCAACGTACTGGTGCAGCGGCCTCGCGACTTGATACCCTGCGCCTGTACAGCGCGTGCGGGCCGGGCTCCCTATCGCTTTTCCAGTCGGATCACGAGTCCGCCCGCAAGATTCCCCATGCTGCTTATTCGGCCGCCGCTGCGCGGGTACTGGGCCTTTGCGCGCGCGGAGGTTCCGCGCTTGTCACTTGCCCTGGCCCAACGTGTGGTATTGATCCCTTATGGCTTCGCTCTACGGATGGCTCGAACCGGAGCGCTACGGATTTCATCGTGGATCATCTACCCATATGCCCCGTAGCGAACTACAAGCACCGCATGCATACCGCTTTGAAGAATCTGTGGGCATCTATGGCAATTGATGCGGGGGCGGTGCTTGACCGGGACCGCTCGGGAGCCGGCGACTTGACCCTTGAGACGAGTGGGCTGCGCCCAGCGGACCGCTCGCGGCCGTCGGACCTGACGCTGGCGGGATGGGGAGGGGCGGCGTGCGATTACATGATCGACTTCGCGTGCGTGTCCTCCACGACCCCCACTTAGAGCAACGACCCCCGCTGGTGCATCCCGGGAATCGCGGCGACCGAGGCGGAGCATGCTAAGTTGGCAGCGGACCGGGCGTCTTCCGCCCCAGTGCAGGGTGTTCACCGGTACTACCCTTTTGTGGTTGAGGACCGCGGCCGTCTCGGAAAGTCCGCTTTGACGGTGGTCTACATCTTCGCGGTGCTGTTGGCTGTGCGCAACTTCCCTGGCGGGTCCTTCCGCCCCGACCTCTTGCTTTCTTCGTGGTCAATCCGTTCAGGCACTTCGAAACTTTGTCGCCAGCCAACCTGCAGAGTTCCGCCGTCACCTGTCGCGCACACGGCGGGGGCTGTTGCAGCGGGTCTCGGCTTGCGTGCATGGTACCCTGGGCGGCATTCTCTCTGCCGGTGTGCAGATGGCCATGTCTGATGCGTGTGCTCGTGCCCACTCTGCGTCTTCTCATGTTACTGCTTCCACCCCGCAGTCGCTGTAGAGGACCTTTTTGTTTGCCTTTTATTTTGGTGATTTCCGATATCGCCTTCTGCTGCTATGTAAATGAATTATAGGGAAGGGCGGGACAGAGAAGGGCATATTTGTGGGGCACTTTGGGTAACTGCACTGCAGCCCCTTTTCGGGAAGTACTCCAGGCTGCAGTGCAGTAGCTTAACTGCAGGCTGCAGTTTCTGCAGTCTGCAGTGCAGTAGATACTGCAGCCCAACCCTGGTATGCACCGTAAGTATGGATGAACCGCATATTTGGTCACTTCCTCCGCGTTAATCGATCGTAATATTCAAGATATTATTTATTCATGCACGAGATACCGGGTATCCAGCGCAGTACATCATGCACTTGATAATACTATGATGAGTACAAGGTAGGGCTAAAATATCAATTTTACCGGAATCATATCATACATCATGCCCGTGACAATTATGATTACATGTTCCCGTGACAATACTCGAGTACTCGATAGGTACCTGTACCCGTAGGGCGATGTTAAACAATGGGCAAGTTTCGTCCAAATGTCGCGGTATGTATCCGGATATGCAGCGTAAGTATGAATTCCGATTGTGAGAATGATCCGTGTACAGTGACATCACCCCTATAATGAACACCCCTATAATGAAATATGCCCATATCTATACTGAGGGGGGGGGGGGGGGGGGGGGGGGGGATTCCTTTACACCGCATCAGACCCCTGATCCCTACCTATATAATGAATATATAGCCCTATATTAATGATATAATATACCCCTATCTATAATGAATATGCCCCTTTAATGAGAAGCGGGGGACAAGGGGGGGCCTTATCCTACCGGTAAAATGAATCCGCAGTACTATAAAGTACTGTATCGCACTGACTCGGCCGGGCCCACAGCGCGATGCACGCAGCGTGGCGGCGGCGGCGGCGGCGGCTTCCATTTCCTCATGTCGCGGAGTCGAGTAGGTCGTTGGCGTCCGCGGTGTCGCGAGCGGTGGCGTTTTTCGCGCGAAGCGTTGCCACAGCATCCGTGAGCGCCGCGTGCGCGGCGGCGGTAAAGACTCCATAGCATAGCCGGTGGCGATACTCGTCGCGCGTCGCGTGCTTCTTCTCGTCGGTGAGGTAGCGGTCCCACTCGTCGTTGCGTGGGTTCCACAGCCCGGGGTTGGTGAGTCCTACAATGGGCATAGACTCGGCATACGCCCGCAGCAGGTAGTCGATCCAGTTGCGCGGGTCGATGAACGCCGCGTGGCCTGGAGATTTTGCAGGGAAACCGGGGGGAGGGTCGTCCTCCTCGTCGTCATCCTCGAGGCCGTCGGTTGGCGTCGCGGGAAAAAGTTTCGGCGGAGGTGGTTGTTGAACTGAATAGGTGCAGGAGTCTAGCTCGTCGAGTCGCAGCAGCATCCGCTGCACCGGCGCACTGAGGCTAGCGGTGTCAGTCGTCGAACTCGCGGCGTTGCCTCCACCGCACCCCTCCGAATCGTACAGGTCGTCAGGCAACCGTGTGTTGTCCATAGTACGGCATGCTGTCGTTATTGCAGTCGCGGCGAGCGGATGGCGTCGAACGTCGTTGTGAGATCGTGTGTCACCTTACGAGACTGCGAGAGTCTTGATGCCGTTGCGCTAGCTGGAAGCTGGCGCAACGGCAGAAGGTGGAGGCACCGCCGCGTCGCGGGGCGTCATATCGGGGTGAGGGATGGACGTGGGCACACGGCAGTAGCGTACTAGCCGCGTATGACGGAATTGTAACGTCAGGTAACACCCGTCGTACTTAGGCCCGTGCAATTCAAACCTCTATAATACTCAATATGACCTTAAGTGCAGCCGGCGCCGCCCCTGCAGCACTATATCCGCCGCTAACACCACCGGCCGCCGCTGTGCAACGCTCAGCCCGCGCCTCCACGCTGCCCTAACGGCGCCCAAACAGTGCTCAGATGGGGAGCGTTGCAAGCGTGTACGTATGCCTCTATGGCTGAGCAAATGCGGCAAGTGCGAACAACGACCTAGTGACTAGGGCCGGGTATGGCAGTGCATTCAACGGTCTTGTTGTGGCAGATAGCTTGCGCAATGCTTTGCAGCGCATGATATACACAAATAGGACTCGCCAATCTTATGTCCATGCCTTTTTTAGGCCTGCCCAAGGCCCGGTTGAAACCGATTACAACCCAGGGCCTCCCCCAGAGGGAGGTACCTCTGAATTGTAAGTATATTCACTGTGTGTGTCGCACCATAGGAAGCTCATCTTGGTTATAAACTGTGGACATCACCCTTATTATTATAGTTGCTACATGTATAATGAATATTCATAATAGAGGTAGGATTATCGGAATGCTGTCATGATCCTACCCCTACTATAATGAACGGAGGGGGGGGGGGGGGCGCAATATTCATATAGGGGTATTGTTGCTGTTTACTATTTCAATTTGATGAAAATAAAGGTGACAATCGTACTGGACAGTAGCATAGGTGCGGGTGTATGGACAAAAAATAAATACGTACGGACAAAAAATAAATATATACTATGTGGTGCAGAGACTCAGAGAGACGTCTACGCATTTTTTCACTGGCAACCGACAACTTCTCTCGGCCGGCACTGTCGGAGTGTCGCGGTTGAGTCGACCCGTTGCATGCATAGCGTGTGCTCATCGTGTGTGCGCCTTGGTTCGCTTCGGACAGACAGAGTCCCGCATACGCAGGCTCGAAATAATTTCCGAGGCTTCAGTAGCCAGGGTACGCGTCGTAGGAAAGGGGGCCGCCATCCATGCATCGTCCCCTACCCCTACTGCGCTACACATGGTGGCACCCTACGGTATTGTATCGCTGTAGCCCTAGAAAAAGGCTGACCACGGCTACCAGTAGCATTAGCTCGGGTGGGGCACGGAGGGGCAGAAATGCCCGAAAAGCTCGACAAGTAGTTAAGTCGAGATGATATTCTACTATTAACAAACATGTTAATGTGATTAAATGTTCTATCTGCAACATTCAAGAAATCCATACAGAAATCAAGAAGGAAATCCGGCTACGGGCCACCAGAGGCGGGAACCGCCCTGGCAGCCACCGAGCAGGCATCGCCACCCGCCACCCGCCGCTCCACGTAGTAGGGACGCTCGCCTCAGCACACAATCCCGGGCCAATCCAATAGCGGCACTAGGCCGAATGTAATGTGAAGGCGCCGACAGGAAAGGAGCTTCGAAGTTGAGGTCTCGCAGCAAGGAGCGGAAGTGGGGGGGGGGGGGGGGGGGGGGGGGGTCCAACCCAGAACGGGGCGCCACGGGCGTGCAACAGACGCAGGCCACCCAATGCCAGATGCGCCGCCAACTCGGTCGCGTCCTTTTCCGCCAAACGTAGAACGGCTTCCCCATCACAACATCCCGGGCCACTCCAATAGCGGCGCTGAGCCGAATGTGATGTGGAGGCGCCGACAGGACAGGAAGGGAGAGGGTGCTCAAAGAACAGCGAACATGGACTTGACCGGACCAGCAACGACGTAAGACGCCGGTGTCCAGCTCACACTGCTCCTCCGCGGCAGTGGCAGCACGGGCGGGGCCAAGGCTACCAAGGCGCCACCCGTGCACGAACCCCGCCCCCATCCCCAGCCGGGGGTGGAGGCGGAGGAGGGCCCGCAATTCCGAGGGCCGAGGACTGTCGTCGGGCCCGCCCAGGCGGCGGTGGGTGGGTTCGATCTCTCGGTGGGTAGGATTGATAATTGATTGATTGATTGATTGATTGATTGATTGATTGATAAGCTACAAAACTTATGGAGGGGCGGGTCAGATTATAGGGGCGGCGGGTGTACCTAAAACACACCAACAATTCTTACTGACCTTATTTAGCTACTGATATATTATCAGAACGTGCTACCGTACTACCGTACGACTGTAGTCCGAGTACCCGTAGGGCCGCAGGCGAGTATCGTGCCGTATAATGTCCCGCCAGACTCCCATACTCCCAGTATGCTGTAACGCCGTAACGCGTACAACGTGTTATTTTTTTCGTGCCTGCTAAATAACATGTTATTGTGCTGTGCAATAAACACGTGTTTGTCGCCGCCGGGTTTCCTCCCGCCTCCAGCAGGCCATTTAGTCGCTATTGCAGGCCAGCAGGAAGGGCCCTCCAGGGGTTTCAATGCGAAGTGGGTGCTGCTGGGCGGGGTTTCCTCCCGGGAGGGTGCTCTCAAGCCCACAGAAGCTCTCGATAGGATACCGGTAGAGGTTAGGATACCGGTAGAATACCATTATATTTAATAAGATCCGGAATCATACTAAGCGGCGCTTCGCGCCGGGGATTTGTGGAGGTGCCCCTACCTCTTGGGTTGAGCGTGGTGCTGGATGCGGGCCGCTTTTAGCCGGCTTGTGGTGTTGATCTTGTAATACTGTTGTTTCCGGGTAATAATGCTTTTAGCGTTAGATTTGTCAGTAATTTATTTTTCAAAAGAGACGTAAAAGTAAAGTTCGCCCCGGGACATCGGCCGAAGCCGCCCCAGCACTTGACCTCGTGCGCCAACTGCAGTCGTAGGTCTGGCATAGCCCATAGACCATTGCCTCATTCGAACCCCGAAGGGCTATAATGCATCAACCGAGTAAACCCGGGACACGCCGGACCGATATTGCCGAATTACATCGGCCAGGAACCGAACCCGGTACCTCTCGCGCACACGAGACGACCGCTCTACCGAGCGGACAAGGGATGTACCTTACAAGGGATGTATATAAAAGAGACGTATTATTTTGTAAAACAGATTTTAAAAATCTGCAAGCCGCGTAAAAGCGGGCCGCTGACTACTGGTGTGCATTACAAAAAGGCCGGTACCCAACCCACCGCTAAAAGTTGTATTACCAAAAAAAAAAAAGCAGCACTACAAGATCAGCAATACAGTAGTACAAGCCGCCTACAGGCGGCCCGCATCCCGCACGAGGCCGCGCAGGTCGGGCCGGTCGTCAGGTCTACGGGGCGGGCACGGCGCGAATCGCCACGCCCGCCACCTGTACCGGCACCGGACGCCGGACGCCGTCGTTCGACCGTCGCCCGTCCGTCGACGGACGCCGGGCCCCGGGTCGGCGGACTGCCCCCGCACCGCGGCGACCCCTTTTTATAGCATCATACGAATACTTTACATCGGGGCTTTCACAAAAGCGCACTACAAAGAGAACTAAGAGCAACTATGAGAGGTTGCCAGCAAAAGAGATACTTAAGCCTGAAAACAAGGTCGAACAGGAGGACAGGGAGCCAAAAGACAAGAAGGAGCCAAGGGAACCACGAAGTCACTTAGCTGCCAGAAACTCCAAGAACCCCCGCCCCGGGGTAGGCTATCAGGCACGGCGAGGACGCTTGCAGCCAATGACCCGGGTCATAGCAACACATGCCGACGAACGACGCGACGCGGGCGCAGGAGCACCATCACGTGCCACACGCGCGGCCGCGACCCCGCCAAGAACATTGTCTGCATGAGCCATGTTGATGAGCAAGGAGAAACGGCGGCGCCACGCAGACAAGAGCTGGCCGATATTCTTGCCAGTGTGTGCTTGGCTAGCTTTCGCGAGCTCCACCAAGAAGGCCTCAGCGTGCGGGGCCAGCGAGCCAAACTCGGAAACGGCGAAAGGGACAAAGCGAAGCATGCCGGCGGCGTTTCGGACACCCTCGTCATACTTCTGGATTTTGTGGCGCTCTGCAGCCCGCAAAGCAGTCGTTGGATCCGGGGTTGACACGCCGAGGATAGGGGCAATGGTGGTATCGACAGCAACCGTGTTTATAGCATCATACTTGGACTATACCGTATAAGTAAGGAATAGTCGCTGAATGGTCTCGCTTGCTGATTCAGCAGTAAAAAAGGTACCGGCCTTTTTGTAATGCACACCAGTAGTCAGCGGCCCGCTTTTACGCGGCTTGCAGATTTAATCTGTTTTACAAAATAATACGTCTCTTTTGAAAAATAAATTACTGACAAATCTAACGCTAAAAGCATTATTACCCGGAAACAACAGTATTACAAGATCCACACTGCAAGCCGGCTAAAAGCGGCGCGCATCCCCGCACCACGAGGCCGCGCAGGTCGGGCCGGTCATCAGGTCTACGGGGCGGGCACGGCGCGAATCGCCACGCCCGCCGCCTGTACCGGCACCGGACGCCGGACGCCGTCGTTCGACCGTCGCCCGTCCGTCGACGGACGCCGGGCCCCGGGTCGGCGGACTGCCCCCGCACCGCGGCGACCCCTTTTTACACCATCATGTTACAGCATATCCTCGGACCACCGTGTATATTCGTTGTTAAGTACTTAACTGAGCTTAGTCAGACGACGGACCGAGTTGTGCGGTCGAACGACTACCACCTGGAAAATATAGCACAGTAGCCAGTCATCGGCTCTGTCTAGAATCTTCCAGGATGGGACAGTGAGCAGCGGACTCGCGACCGCACCAGCTCCCGACCTGTTTCCCTGCCTGCCTGCAGCTACTACTTAGCCAACTGTCTAGACCATAGCGCTCATCCCTTTTGCTGTTGCGCTTCACGCACCAGCAATCGCGCGGCACCTGTGCCGCGAGGGGAAGCGATCCTTGTCGATATTATCCGCCTGCGCTAGCACGACGCCCTGCGCACGGCATTGTCAGGGCTCAGTATGCCTGACAACTCCGGTGACGCCCCTAGTGGCCTAGCCGAAGACCGCATCGCCGCGCTGGAGGCCGGTTTCGCGGGGCTTACGGAGCTTCTGGAAGCCCTACGAAGTGACCTTCAGCGGCCTAGTGGTTCTACTCCTACCGAGCCCCGCGCGCCCGCTAGTAGCGCTGCCGCGGCGAGCTCCCAGCACGACGCACCGGCTCGCGCATAGCAGGTTTCCGTGCCCCAGCCCCAGCGCGGTGGCCCTAGTGCCGCTGCCCCTTCCTTAGTCTGGGAGGAGTGGGCTCATTTAATTGGCCCCGGCTTTTCCGTCCAGCCCAGTCCCGGCCTCTCTCCGATTCCCCAACTGTACGACATCTCATCTGACGAGACGCGCCGCCAGCTCATCGCGCGTCGGCACTGGGCCACTTTGGATCAGTACCGCTCTCTGTACTGCTTTGGCTTCTACGATGCGGTGGCCCACGCGGCTCTCTGCGAGGCGCTCGCGTCGATTAAGAGAGCGGCAAGCGCGGCGCAGCCCCCTGGTGAGGAGGACCTTCGCCTCCTTGAAGCGGGCGTGGCGGCCTACGACGCCTCAAATAAACACCGGCGCGACTTCCTGGCGTTTATCCGCCTCAACGCGTCGAACGATGCGGATGCGCGGACCAAGACAGTCGCACAGGTGGTTCGCCGCAGCCTCCTCAAGCCCGGTTTCGCGGACTATGGTTCGGAAGCAGTGGCGCAGCTCAGCGACGAGCTTTTGCGCCGCGAGGCCGAGTACAGCGTCACGTCGGCGGCAAAGGCCGCCGTACAACAGCGCTTCGGCGTGGGACCAGACCCCAACGAGGAGGAGGACAACGACGACGAGCCACCATCCAGAGCGCGACGGCGCCGGCCCTCCGGACGCCGCCCACGCCCAGACTTCCGCCCCACAGCCGACGACGCCGACAAGGGCAAGGGCAAGGGCAAGGCCTGACGGTGCGGCCCGCCGTTCCGCTTCGTTACCACGCCCCTCCACGTTTCTGCGCCATCGCGTGCGGCGAAACTGGCGGGAGTGGCGGCGAATCGGGGCGAGCGGGCGCGTGCTCCGGTGGGTTTGCGAGGGAGTGCCGCTACCTTTCTCTGGAGCGGCGCCCACGCCTTTCCACCGGGGCGTCTCTCTACAGGACGCTACGCCTCAGCAGCAGCTCGAGTGGTGGGAGCGGGAGAGCCAGCGACTAGTAACAGTCGGCGCGCTAGAACCTGGCGTGCGCGAGCACTACGTGTCGCGAGTCTTCCTAGTACCAAAGCCGGGCTGCAACCAGTGGCGCCTTGTAATAGACCTGCGCCATCTAAACTCTTACTGCGCGGTCTATTCCATGCGATTCGAAACTCTGCGTCGCCTGCGGTACCTGGCGAAACGCGGCGACTGGGCGTTTTCCTTCGACCTGCAGGACGGCTACTACGCCCTGGGCTTGCGGGAGGACGTCCGCGACTTCTTTACAATCAACGTACGTGGCACCCTGTGGCGCTTCGCGGCCCTCCCCATGGGTTGGTCGCTAAGCCCTTACTACTTCTGCACTCTGATGGCGGTCATGGTGCGCTACCTGCGTCAACCAGACTTCGCGACCTACAGCAGCTACGGCCGGCCCTTCCGTCGACGCTTGCGTCGCCGCAAGGCGCGCGGCGTTTGCCTCCTACCGTTCATCGACGACTTCATGTTTCTGGCACCGTCGCGCCAGCTGGCTCTACGCCTACGGGCCGAGGTCGAGCGACTCTGGGGGCGCCTGGGCCTGGCCAGGCACCCCACCAAGGCGCACCCCGAGCCCACCCAGCAGCTGCAGCACTTAGGCATGGACTTGGACCTGGTCACTATGCAGTTCCGCGCCCCAGCGGCGAAACTGCGTCGGCTCTCCAACCTGGCCCGCGACCTCCTGTGCATCGCTGCGCGCCGCCGCCGCCACGCGCCGGCCAAACTCCTTGCGTCTCTCGCCGGGCAGGGCCAGTTCCTCTACCTCGCGATGCCTCCGGCACGTTTCTACCTCCGCGAGGCGCACACCGTCCTGGGCCGATGCTCCTCTCCGAGCGGCAAGGTCGTTCTGACGCGTCAGCTCATTCGCGATTTGGAGTGGTGGCGCGATGTTCCCACGCGCCACAACGGCGCACCGATTCTGCGCCCGGTGGAGACAGCCTATCTGCACACGGACTCCAGCCAGTACGGCTGGGGTGCGGTACTGTGCGAAACTACGGAGGCACGCGGATATTGGTACGAGGAGGATCGTCGACGTCATATAACGTACAAGGAGCTCAAAGCGGTACGTCTCGCCATACAGTCATTTTTGCCACGGCTGATGGGGCGCCGCGTACTTTTGTACGAGGACAATCAGGCGGTGGTGCATATCCTGTCCAATTTGACTACTCGGTCACCGGTGCTTATGGCGGAACTTCGCAAGCTATGGTATTTGCTGGATGTACACGATATTCGTTTACGAGTACGGTACATTCGGTCTGCGGCGAACGCATGGGCGGACAAGCTTTCGCGAGAGAAGGACTTTTCCGATTGGATGATCAATCCTCGTATATTCCGGTACGTCGATCGCATCTGGGGACCTCATACGGTCGACCGATTCGCAACTATGGAGAACGCCTTGTTACCTCGGTACAACTCCCGGTGGACGGTCCCAGGTACCGAGGCGGTGGACTCCTTGGCCCAGTCGGACGCCACGTGGCGCGCCGAAGTGAACTGGTGCAATCCCCCCTGGCAGCTGCTGGACGATCTGGTGCTAAAGCTGCAGCAATCGGGGGCCGCGGCGACCGTGGTCGCCCCGGCCTGGCACGGCCGCCCTTGGCTCCAGCAGCTACACGAGATGGCTACAGAGGTACTGCACTACCCTCCTTCCCGCGATCTGTTCTTTCCCGGGCTGCTCGGGCGCCGCGCGGGCGTCGGGCCGCCGCCCTGGAGCGTGATGCTCTTCCGCCTTCCCTTCCGTCCTTCTTCTACCGGTCGCGACGCGCCGGTTACGGGGCGTTAAGTGCTGCGGCTGCTACCTTGGACGTTTCCGCGGACGTTTTTCAGATCTCCCGTACAGATGCTCACAGCAGACAACACCCGGCTGTGCGGTACGGGTTGAAATCGAACGTACCGTCTGCACCATGGGCAGCGATTATGCGACCTGGGCTACTGCGGTTACTCGGCGACGACGAGGTTGGGCGCCGTGCCGCGGATTTCTTGATGTCTTCGCGCGCGGAACGTACCGTGCAGTCTTACGGATCTGAATTCAACCTATTCTGCGAGTTCTGCGCGCAAAATGGGAGACTGCCGGACACGGCGGATCCGCCGCTCATCGTTCGGTACATCTCTTGGGTTGCGGCACGTGGCCGCAACAAGGCTGGTGCCTTTGGACCCTACCTTTCAGCGATCAACGCCTTTTTCACCGATAATTTCAAGGAGCCGCCGGCGCTTGGGCCTTTCGTCAACCAGGCGATGCGCGGTTGGGAGCTGGCTCAGCAGGTGCTGGACGCCCCGGACTACCGGGTGCCTCTGCCTGCGGACGTCGCCCTCGCCTGTGTTCGGCGTGCGCTGCGGCTGGTTTCTCACAGGTCCATCGCGTGCGACCTGCCCACATTCCGTGCCCTGCTCGTTACCGCGGTCAATTTCCTTTTTTGTCACCGCGCGGGTACCAGTACGGGGTGCGGCGTGCGCGATTTGGCGGTTGATGCCCGCAGCATTACGCTGTACCGTCGAGTACTTAAGGGCAAGCCTTCCGGGGCGCCTCGTCCGGTGCTGCAAATTTCCCGCGAGGCGCACCCCGAAATCGCGGAGCTTTTGGAGTTCTTCGTCAGCTGCCGCGATCACGTGCTGCCCGGTGCTACTCGGTTTTGGCAGCTCCCTGATGATGATCCCGGCACGAGGACCGCTGCTACCGTCTCTGAATGGGTAACTGCCGCTGCCTTGGCAGCAGTTGACGCTACCCCGCCTGCTGGTTTCTGCTGGTCGTCGCACAGCCTTCGCAGTGGCGGGGCGTCCGCGGCCTCGGCCACGGGCGTCCCTATGCCTACGATTCGCTGGCTTGGCGGCTGGAAAGTGGGCAGCGGCGTGGTCCTCAATTACATCGTGCCAGGCATCCTGGACTCCGCTGGGGCCCGCTACTTCTTCGGCTCCCTGGCACCGCAGCGTTCCGCTGCTAATCTTTCACAGTGACTGGTTTTCACCGGTAACTGTGGCCTTCCGGTTTTGCCTGGCAACGTGACTCGCACTCTGTCTAATCGTTGTTAAGTACTTAACTGAGCTTAGTCATCGGCTCTGTCTAGAATCTTCCAGGATGGGACAGTGAGCAGCGGACTCGCGACCGCACCAGCTCCCGACCTGTTTCCCTGCCTGCCTGCAGCTACTACTTAGCCAACTGTCTAGACCATAGCGCTCATCCCTTTTGCTGTTGCGCTTCACGCACCCACCCGTCCCACCCATCTTGTTTGGTGTGGCGAGGGGCTTGTAAGACAAGACACTCGCTTCTGGCAACGTGACTCGCACTCTGTCTAAAGTCGCTGTATAAATTCCCCTACCTCTTGGGTTGAGCGGAGGAAAAGGAGAGCCGCGTCCGAAATCGCCAAGAATACGAGAGAATCGATACCGGTTACAATACGGTTTTATCACGGAGTTTTAGGCGTCCGTCCTCCGTCCTCGGTCCTCCGTCCTCGTGTGCTGCGTCTTCGTGAATGAACCGTCATACGTTCGATCTGTGCTCGTTTGATTTCTAGGCACTCCTACCACAGTCCGTAAAAATCCTGCGACTAAGACGGATATATCGTGAATTATACCGGACACATACTGCAAAAATCACGAATGTCCTCCGTCCGTCCTGTCACATACGCGCTTCGCGTATGAACCGTCATACGTTCGGTTTTCGCTCGTTTGATTTCACGGTACTGGTACGTGTTTGGTAACATTCTGAATGGATGCGCGTGTATTCTAGCCCAGGCACGTCATATATTCGTCTAAAACGCCAAAATAACGCGGTACCGCAGCGCGTTTTTACTGCTGAATCAGCAAGCGAGACTATTCAGCGACTATTCCTTACCTATACGGTAGTCAAAGTTCGTTCGCCACATCCGCGAAAGATACGGTAGTCAAAGTATGGTGCTGTAAAAAGGGGTCGCCGCGGTGCGGGGGCAGTCCGCCGACCCGGGGCCCGGCGTCCGTCGACGGACGGGCGACGGTCGAACGATGGCGTCCGGCGTCCGGCGTCCGGTGCCGGTACAGGCGGCGGGCGTGGCGATTCGCGCCGTGCCCGCCCCGTAGACCTGACGACCGGCCCGACCTGCGCGGCCTCGTGCGGGATGCGGGCCGCTTGTAGGCGGCTTGTACTGTATTGCTGATCTTGTAGTGCTTTTTTTTTTGGTTTTGGGTAATACAACTTTTAGCGGTGGGTTGGGTACCGGCCTTTTTGTAATGCACACCAGTAGTCAGCGGCCCGCTTTTACGCGGCTTGCAGATTTAATCTGTTTTACAAAATAATACGTCTCGTTTTACAAAATAAACTTTTACAAGGTATACATCCCTTGTCCGCTCGGTAGAGCGGTCGTCTCGTATGCGAGAGACCCGGGTTCGATTCCTGGCTGATGTATTTCGGCAATATCGGCCCGGCGTGTCCCGGGTTTACCCGGTTAATGCATTAGCCCTTCGGGGTTCGAATGAGGCAATGGTCTATGGGCTATGCCAGACCTACGACTGCAGTTGCCGCACGAGGTCCAAGTGCTGGGGCGGCTTCGGCCGATGTCCCGGGGCGAACTTTTTAATACATCTCTTTTGAAAAAATAAATTACTTGACAAATCTAACGCTAAAAGCATTATTACCCGAAACAACAGTATTACAAGATCAACACGACAAGCCGGCTAAAAGCGGCCCGCATCCCGCACGGCCGCACCACGCTCAACCCAAGAGGGTAGGGGCACCTCCACAAATCCCCGGCGCAAAGCGCCGCTTAGGCAGAAGTTACGATCGTCAAACGAAACGTCCGGGATCGTAGAATCGTACCGAACACACCCGGATACCCCGGATGTAGGAAATGGGACGCGCAACCCCCCAAGTTACGATCGTCAGACGAAGCGGTCTCGCGCCCTATAACTTCGTCGGAGAATGGTCGGAGGAGTGATTTCCTACAGCCGTCAGCCGTTTCGTCGGAGATCTCCGACGAAAGCCATTTCCTCCGACGAAAGACATCAGGTGAGCCCAACATGCGCGATCGCGCGTCCTCGCCCCCCCGCCCCCCCTCCGGCCCCTCGCAGCTTCTGTACCACCGCCGTCCGTCCCGAAGCGTGCCAACACGTCCGCATTTCTCGGTGCAGGCGACGCACCGGCTGCCCCCCCCCCCCCCCCCCCCCCCCCCCAGCCACCCGCGGTCAAGGTATTGACACGTGTGCTGACTGCGCGCAGTCAGGTCAACGAGGCGTCACGTCGTAGCTCCCACTATGCCAGCGCCACACACCACCGACCCCGCCACTGCTCCTTCCTCCTCCATTGCCCTGGTCGACGAGGCTTGTGCGCGGATGGTTGAGTCGCCTCCTGCAGTCGCTGCGGGCGATGTTGCCCGTGATGCTGTTGAGAATGCCTTCTGGGACGACAACGACGACGTGGGCGAGGGCGAGACCGACGCTGACGACGCCATCGCCGACGCCTCACCAGCCCTTATCTCCCCGGAAGTTGAATCTGCGTGTGAAGACGGCATCGGTGATGGCGAGGGCGCAGCTGCGCCGACGGTCAAAGCCAACTCGAAGTGGGCGCTGGGGGAGGTGCTAGTCGCCGTCCGCTGCGTCTTGGCCGCCAATCGCTCCAAGTCCACGCAGACAGTGCTCAAGCGCGCCAAGCTCGCACAATCTTTCTACAACAAGTTTGCTCCGGACGTCGTGGCCCTTGGTATCTGGACCCCTGGGAAGGATGGTCACCCGACTATCGAGGAGTCTTACGAGCGTCGCACCTCCTTTACCGAGTCAGGCAAGAATAAGGGCAAGAGCCCTCTGTTCACCAAGCATGCCGAGATCGTGAAGATTGTGCAGAACGAGATCCTGCCTATCTTGCGCCGACACCTCGGCCCCGACGAGAAGCCACCAAGCGGCAAGACATGGGCAGACGTGCAAAGCGCTGCCAAGCTCGAGTATTGGGAGCACTTCAGCTCGTCCAGAGCCCGCGTGCGGGGCAAGCCGATCCCTACCGCTTGGACCGAGCCCGCCTGGGAGTGCTTTGTTCTATTCGGCCAGCTGCCCAACGGCAAGAACATTGGCGAGTTCTGCCTCGGTGGTACACCCCCCACCGGCGCAGGTCCAGCCACAGGCCGCGCCACTCAACGTGAGCTTGAGAACAGCCGCAAGAGGACTCGTCGTGAGGGGGAGCGGACTGAGGCCGCTTACAACCTTGTGGCACAGCATTTCGGGGAGCAGAAGAAGGCATCCAACTCTATTGCCTCCGCACTTTCCAAGAACAACAAGATATGGACTGCACAACTCCTGCTGAAGCACGGCAATGAGCAACAGAGGGACAAGGCGATGCAGATCCTCATGAAAAATTTGGAAGAAGAGGATGAGGCTCCTACCGCCCCCCAGCAAGCCAACCCGGCCCCTGTGGATTACAGCTCTCATGCTCCCTCTGACTACAACCCTACCACTGTAGGGCAGATGCTGCAGGACAAGGCTGCTGCCGGGCCACCAACTTTGTTTCTAGAATAGTCAGCATAGCCCCCCGCCCCCCCCCCCCCCCCC
The DNA here is from genome assembly GCA_006384855.1 of Tetraselmis striata. NCBI lineage: Eukaryota > Viridiplantae > Chlorophyta > Chlorodendrophyceae > Chlorodendrales > Chlorodendraceae > Tetraselmis > Tetraselmis striata. The sequence continues at coordinate 5,703 of VCJN01001126.1, read as the reverse complement.
CCCCAAATAGGAAATAATGTCACAGAGGCATCATCCATTACACCTTCCCTACCCTAAGTATATGTAGACACGTTTCACAGAGTATCATGCCATGGCCCTGGGCAGCCATTCACAGGCCTGTCACACACTGGCCTGCAGACGCTGGCATGCTTCAGCTTGCATAACATCTTCTTTCTGATCATGTAGCTGATATGCTCAGCTATGGCTTCCTGCCTGCTGGTGTAGTCCTCATCCTGCTCTACCTCCTCTGCTGATGCTGGATGCCGACCTACTATACTCAGATATGTACCGACATGGACAGGCATACGCGCTGTCCACTTGATGAGCTGCTCAGCTACGGTAAATCTGGTGCGCACGTCGGCGGCACCTACATCCGAATCGACGAGGTCAGTTGGCAGATCCTCCGGGTTAGCGTCCATCCGCATTTGCTCATTGATCATTTCCACCGCCGCAGATGCTGTCCCTCCGATGGCGTCCAACTCCAGCGGCTCCCAGTCATCATCACGCTCCCCGATTGTGTTGAGACCATCGTACTGCGACAACATGTTGTGCAGTGTTGAGCACGACCGGAACATGTCGTCCAATTGTTCTTTGGTTGACACATTCGAAGGGACCTGTGACACAGGGGCGGATTAGCACAGCCTATATACTTCATCATATGGCGCACAGCATGAGCGGCATATGTATATACATATGCACAGGG